>CM022667.1:10340037-10347537 GCA_012295275.1 Chrysomallon squamiferum | reverse complement strand
TCGTTACCTCAATCAATTAATTTAACAAGCTCACTACTATACAGGTGCAATCTTTATCATTAAATCATTTTAATTTTCTTGTGTACCTGTGCATATATATATATATATATACATAGATATAAACCTTTATTCAAAGTGTTTTCTATATTGTATTTCCATCTTACATATTATTATGTCAGCTGAAATAACAACTTAACCAATCTTGTTGCTTTTATCAGAATAATGTATATAAAACTGTACATAAATACTTCTAATGTACAAAATAATTGAAATAACAGTCAGATAATTAGATAATAATATACTACTACGTATATAATCATTTGTGGTTTTTTTGCAATTACTTTTTTGGGGGGGAGCTGTGTTTGAATGGGAAATACAGTTGTGGACTCGTTAAATGAAGATTGTTCCTGATTTATAACAGGTTGCTTTCTTTTAAATCAAATTCATATACAATTTTATTTTATTTTATTTTATATTATTTTATTTTATTATTTTTAATTTTTTTATATTTCAAACAGGACATCTTTCATGTACAGAATATTAAAGAAAATAATTACTTGCAAACAAAAATATTTTTTGCACTGAAAAGTCCAAAATCAGAGAAAATAATTTTAATAATTTTAAAACCCTAAATAAAAAAATTCAAATAATAAAAAAAACAGAGCAGACCCATAACATAGCAGTAGAGCAGAGTAGAAGACGCAAAGATTTGTTTTAAGAAAAAAGAAATCATCAACAAATAAAATATTAATCTTTCTTGAATATTTCCATGTCGCTAGGGGAAAAAAAAATGATTTGTGTTTGTTTATAATTTGTACATGAACATGTATGACATCAAAAAATACAATCTAATTAAATACATGTGGTGACAATGAATGAACATTGGTGGATCATATATACTGTGCTTTACGTAGGGCCTTCATGTTATTTATGATTGATTTACAGCTTCTGTGACTTATTTATATATATATATGCTAATCAGAATTTTCACTATAATAGTTGTCTTACCGTTCTTTTTAATTTTATTTACTTTTTCTCATAATTATGTAGCTTTGATAAAAAGTAATAAATGCAATAATAAATAAATAATTATTTTTAATTCCTTTCTTCAGTCTTTTCTTTTGTGTTTGATTTATTTTCATTCCGAAGTTAACACTGGTGTAAACTGTTCTGATTTATGTATGCATGTCTGTATGTACGCATTAGGTGTATGTGTCATAATTTCATGACGTATTCATATCTAATACTTGTGAGTACTTTAGTATAGATCTGCAGATATTATCACTTGAGGTAATAAAGAGAATTTCATGAAAAGATTGTTACAAAAGAAAACAAATCAGTTTTAGATATATTTCTCGGTTTCACAACATAATCGGAGAAACAAATGACCAAGGGTATGGAAGTGAATTTCAATGAGTAGAGATCAAACAAAATATTTTAACGTGCTTATATTAAAAACATTTTTTTTTTTTTTTTTTTTCACATGTTATTGTAATATCTGTCAGATTAGCTTGAAAAGTGTTAAGGTTGAAAGTCAGATTCAGACGTGTTTATTCATGTAAAATTCAGTTCCAACAGGTTTCACCTCACACGAGTGCAGGTCACTGATAACACTTGAAAACTCCTCATTTCATTGAACAGTGTTCCATTTTTACCTGAGTGTTAAATAAATACACCACTGTACTGGTTCACATTACTTTGTTGGGTTTCAGCTACCAGTGAATTAAAAACAGTACCTTCGAACTATTAATTACGATTTACACTCAAGGGAGGCAATTACTAATTACAATTAACTCAAAAAAGATAATTACAGATGACAGCCATAACCTCCCTTGCACAGAAGACATAATTCCCTTAGTATTTTATTATTTCAGACAAATGACCATCATTTTTTCCTCTCTCAGAACTCTTACGATGTAACCTCACTCAGTTTCGTATTTGTTCACTTTCTGTTACCTTTAAGACAGACTATCATAAAAAAATAAAAATAAAAAAAATAAAAATAAAAAGTCAATAAAATGAAACGGCAAACAAGAAATCCACTCGACCCCATAAGTAGTTTTAATATTACAATTTGAAATTGTGTGAATATATATTGAGCTCTTAACCACTGACGTAATTCTTTTATTTTTTTCCTCACCTTTTCAGTAATGTGCCTGCAAACTTTACTAGAGTATAATAATAATAATAATAATAATAATAATAATAATAATAATAATAATAATAATAAATAACAGCTCTGAGTATATAGTTGTAAAACGATACTTGAAACCATTATAATTCTTGTTGTTTTTTTTTTTGTTGTTTTTTTTAATAATATTTATTTCCATGTTCAATGCATTAGAGGTCGTATTTACATGTGAAAAGTAAATTAATGAATGATTGCTTTGATACCTTCATGACAAATTTTAAAAAAAAACTACAAAAAACCCCATTGAAAGTCCATCAACGGGCCGTATATAAATATTTGTCAAAAATTAAATGTTCATTCTTTTTCGTTAAACCCAAAAGCATTCAACTTCTAAAAACTTCTTTATCATATTATATTACCTTTGTACCTTCTCTCTCTCTCTCTCTCTCTCTCTCTCTCTCTCTCTCTCTCTCTCTCTCTCTCTCTCTCTCTCTCTCTCTCTCTCTCTCTCTCTCTGCCAGATCTAAGATATTTACCCCAATATTTTGAAAACGAACAAACAAAGAAGGAATCCAAGAAAAAAACAAACACAAACTTGTCAGAAGTTGTGAATAGTTTTGTATTTGTAGCGAGTATTATAGGGTGAAACTGAGTCGAGTGAGTCATTTGTAATACTGAACTGGTATGCGACAGAAAACAGAAAAAAAATATATAACTGTAACTTGTCATGCGGCCACTTGAGCAAAAGGTCAGCGACTGTAGAAAATCGGATGAGGGGGCGAACAGGCGGATTATGTTTTAGGTAACGGAAACGATATTTAAATGTTTATAGTTTAAAATGATTAATTTTCACAACGTCAAATCACAGTCAGGTATATATAAAAAAAAATAATCCTTTATTTGGAATTAATATTATATTGCAGAGGTTTTTAACTACTGTTTGTTGTTATATTTTAATACAGTGATTATGCATTCAGGGTGCGATTTTGAGAACTTCACTTCCCTGGAAGACGGTCATAAATAAAAAAAAAAAAAAAAAAAAAAAAAAAAAAAATAAATAAATAAATAAATAAATAAATAAAATAAGACAAATAAAATAAATATGGAAGTAAGTAAATAAATAAATAAATAAATAAACAAATAGATAAACAAATAAAATAAAATAAATAAATAGATAAGTATCTTATTTGGATATAATCTTACACTGCTCGTTTTTTAACGTAGATGTTACTTACATGGAAGCAGTTAAACTGACCATAGCAACACAGTAAACAAACGACATAGTAACGAAACAACATATCATTCTCCTTAGAGTTGCGTATTGATTGAATTGGGAAGAATATTTCACAGTAATTTTCACGTCTTCAAATCAAGGTCAGTGATACAAAAATTGATTTCTTTATTTGGTGTTAATCTTATACTGTGCATGTTTTGATACAGTGGTTCTAATGCTGTTAGGTTGCGATTTTGAGAACTTCCCTAGAAGTCGGTAACAAATAAATAAATAAATAAATAAATAAATAAATAAAATAAAAAAAAAACAAAAAAAAAAAAAAAAACAAAACAAAATGAATGAATGAATGAATGAATGAATAAATGAATAAATAAATAATTTATTTTGATTCAATCTTACATTGCTAATTTTTAAGTCAGAGGTTACTTCCATGGAGTATAGCAACACAGTAAACAAACAACAAACAGACTCTTAGCAGTTTTTAAACTTGTCCCTGAGGGGCAATTTATATAAATAAATAAATAAATAAATAAATAAAATAATTAAATAAATAAATATCGAATCGCATATAACACGGTTAATTCTTATTTTTTTAAAAAAAACAACAACAACAGAATAATAAAAAAAAAAAAAAAAAAAAAAATAAATAAAATAAAATAAAATAAAAATAAATAAATAAAAATAAAAACGTATAAACGCCAGCACAGTCTGGTATCAACAACTGTGAATGTTGTGACTGGTTTAGGATGAAACTGAGAAGAAAACGCTGTCGTGAGATAAACGTTCGCCTGTTTGACAGTTTTGCTTCTACTGGCAGAAAATAATAATAATAATAATAATAATAATAATAATAATAATAATAATAATAATAATAATAATAATAATAACAATAACAATAACAATTACTATAACAATAACAATAATAGAAGTAATAGTAGTAATAACTTTTCATTTCTCAGAACCTTTACGTCAGAACCTCATTCAGTTTTATATTGTTCAGTGCCACTTTCTGTTATCTGTTATCTTTAAGAGAATTTCATTTTAAAAAATCCCACAAAAAAAAACACCAAAAAAACCCTACAAAAAAACAAACAAAAACGTTAACAACAACAATTGTGACTATTGAGAAGACCGGCTGCTTTATAATACAAACAGTATTAAGGTAAAATTACACTAACTCGATATACGGCAACTAAGTACAAAGTCGTATTTCGAAGGAGAGGCGGATTATGTTTTAGGTAAAGGGGGACTTCCGAATCAATATTTACAGGTTATCAGCGAGAGAGAGAGAGAGAGAGAGAGAGAGAGAGAGAGAGAGAGAGAGAGAGAGAGAGAGAGAGAGAGAGAGAGAGAGAGAGAGAGAGAGAGAGATTTTAATAGACAAGTTGACGGAATGATACTTTTAAAAATATGCCAAGATACAAAATGTCAAATTCGGTCGTCAACATAATTAAAGTCTACCAGAGCTTGACGAAGCCGACTCTCTGTAAAATACACTACGTATTCCGTTGTATTTTATTAGCCCACAAGTAAATATTTTGTTATTGACCTCTTATCAACTGGCGATGATCTTACTTCGGCTAGTAACACTGGTTTGCTGTTCTTTCAGTGGGTGGATTACTGAACAATACACGTCACGCGAATGACTTTGAAACATTTTACGACAGGGACGATCTCAGTATGATTAAAAATAACTTCTGATGACAGACTGTATGTAACTTGCCTTTATTTCCTCTCTATTAATAACGAGTTTTAAAGTTTAAATAACTTCTGATGACAGACTGTATGTAACTTGCCTTTATTTCCTCTCTATTAATAACGAGTTTTAAAGTTTAAATAACTTCTGATGACAGACTGTATGTAACTTGCCTTTATTTCCTCTCTATTAATAACGAGTTTTAAAGTTTACTATTAATATTTTCTTTTCTTTCCTTTCTTTCAATTTTGATTCTTTCTCTTCGTATTTTTTTTTTTTTTTTTTGATTATTATTATTATTATATATATATATATATAAAAGAAAATAATCAGTCATAATATATTTTTTCTTGACATGTCGTAAGTGGGTGGGTTTTTTTTTTTGATTTTTGATTTTTATTATTATTATTATTATTATTATTTTGTTCAGTTAATGTGTCTGTAATGTTCAGTAGGGTCAGATTCTCAACAGTCACCAATATCGTCTAAAACCTACTGACTGGATTCTAAAGAACATTACACATTAACTTTCACATCTTCAAATAATTATGGATTTGGGTTGCGTTTTGAGAACTTCCCTAATAGTCGGTTATAAATAAAAAATAAAATAAAATTAAAATAAAACAAACAAACAAACAAACAAACAAAAATAAATAAATAAATAAATAAATAAATATCAAGTCGGATATAACACAATTAATTCTGATCTAAAAAAAAAAAAAAAAAAAAAAAAAATAAAAATAAACACCCCAAAACGATCGAACAAACAAGAAAACAGAAAAAAAACCCAACAAAACAAAACAAAAGAAAAAAGTAAAAGAAAACTTGGAATACTTTGAATGCTTTAGGGTGAAACTGAAAACGGCTCAATTGAAATACAAACACTGCTATGGTAATATTACTCTAACTCGGTATGCAACAACTTAATTATTTTTCTTCTGTTTTCTCCCTGATCAGTGAATGTGTCTGCGTGTGGTCTTCGCCTGATTTTCTGTAGCGAGTAAAACCTACTGAATCGATTCGAAAAAAATATTACACATTAATTTTAACATGTTCACGTCAGTGTGAGTGCTATAAGAATTAATTTCTTTGTTAGGTGTTAATCTTATATTGTGAATGTCTTCGCTTGCGATTTTGAGAACCTTCCTAGAGGTCGGTCATAAATAAATAATTTGGATTTAATCTTACATTGATTATTTTTTAAAGTGGAGGTTACGTCTATGGAAGTCGGTCAAACTGACTATAACAACATAATAAACAAGAAAACATAGTAACGAAGCAACTAATCGTTAGCTTTAATTATTGCACTTGTCTCTGATGGCATTTTAAATAAATAAATCAATATCGAATCTGATATAACACAGTTGTATGTTTATAGCAAAATACATCGATGAAAATAACATTTGACAACACATTATATGTAACTTGCCTGCTGATTGTTCTGTTTAATCACGATTTTAAAAGTTTATATTTTAAACCACCACATAAATCGTACTGACTGGATTGGAAACAATATTTCAAAGCTACAATTTAATTCTGAAACAAGGTGAGTGGGCTAAAGATTAATTTCTTTAATATATAAATAATAATAATAATAATAATAATAATAATAATAATAATAATAATAAATAACAGCTCTGAGTATATAGTTGTAAAACGATACTTGAAACCATTTTAATTCTTGTTGGGTTTTTTTTTGTTGTTTTTTTTAATAATATTTATTTCCATGTTCAATGCATTAGAGGTCGTATTTACATGTGAAAAGTAAATTAATGAATGATTGCTTTGATACCTTCATGACAAATTTTAAAAAAAAACTACAAAAAACCCCATTGAAAGTCCATCAACGGGCCGTATATAAATATTTGTCAAAAATTAAATGTTCATTCTTTTTCGTTAAACCCAAAAGCATTCAACTTCTAAAAACTTCTTTATCATATTATATTACCTTTGTACTCTCTCTCTCTCTCTCTCTCTCTCTCTCTCTCTCTCTCTCTCTCTCTCTCTCTCTCTCTCTCTCTCTCTCTCTCTCTCTCTCTCTCTCTCTCTCTGCCAGATCTAAGATATTTACCCCAATATTTTGAAAACGAACAAACAAAGAAGGAATCCAAGAAAAAAAACAAACACAGACTTGTCAGAAGTTGTGAATAGTTTTGTATTTGTAGCGAGTATTATAGGGTGAAACTGAGTCGAGTGAGTCATTTGTAATACTGAACTGGTATGCGACAGAAAACAGAAAAAAAATATATAACTGTAACTTGTCATGCGGCCACTTGAGCAAAAGGTCAGCGACTGTAGAAAATCGGATGAGGGGGGGGGCGGAACAGGCGGATTATGTTTTAGGTAACGGAAACGATATTTAAATGTTTATAGTTTAAAATGATTAATTTTCACAACGTCAAATCACAGTCAGGTATATATAAAAAAAAATAATCCTTT
>CM022667.1:10335037-10337537 GCA_012295275.1 Chrysomallon squamiferum | reverse complement strand
TTCACATCTTCAAATAATTATGGATTTGGGTTGCGTTTTGAGAACTTCCCTAATAGTCGGTTATAAATAAAATAAAATAAATTAAAATAAAACAAACAAACAAACAAACAAACAAATAAATAAATAAATAAATAAATAAATATCAAGTCGGATATAACACAATTAATTCTGATCTAAAAAAAAAAAAAAAAAAAAAAAAAAAAAAAAATAAACACCCCAAAACGATCGAACAAACAAGAAAACAGAAAAAACAACAAAACAAAACAAAAGAAAAAAGTAAAAGAAAACTTGGAATACTTTGAATGCTTTAGGGTGAAACTGAAAACGGCTCAATTGAAATACAAACACTGCTATGGTAATATTACTCTAACTCGGTATGCAACAACTTAATTATTTTTCTTCTGTTTTCTCCCTGATCAGTGAATGTGTCTGCGTGTGGTCTTCGCCTGATTTTCTGTAGCGAGTAAAACCTACTGAATCGATTCGAAAAAATATATTACACATTAATTTTAACATGTTCACGTCAGTGTGAGTGCTATAAGAATTAATTTCTTTGTTAGGTGTTAATCTTATATTGTGAATGTCTTCGCTTGCGATTTTGAGAACTTCCCTAGAGGTCGGTCATAAATAAATAATTTGGATTTAATCTTACATTGATTATTTTTTAAAGTGGAGGTTACGTCTATGGAAGTCGGTCAAACTGACTATAACAACATAATAAACAAGAAAACATAGTAACGAAGCAACTAATCGTTAGCTTTAATTATTGCACTTGTCTCTGATGGCATTTTAAATAAATAAATCAATATCGAATCTGATATAACACAGTTGTATGTTTATAGCAAAATACATCGATGAAAATAACATTTGACAACACATTATATGTAACTTGCCTGCTGATTGTTCTGTTTAATCACGATTTTAAAAGTTTATATTTTAAACCACCACATAAATCGTACTGACTGGATTGGAAACAATATTTCAAAGCTACAATTTAATTCTGAAACAAGGTGAGTGGGCTAAAGATTAATTTCTTTAATATATAAATAATAATAATAATAATAATAATAATAATAATAATAATAATAATAATAATAATAATAATAATAAATAACAGCTCTGAGTATATAGTTGTAAAACGATACTTGAAACCATTATAATTCTTGTTGTTTTTTTTTTGTTTTTTTTGAATAATATTTATTTCCATGTTCAATGCATTAGAGGTCGTATTTACATGTGAAAAGTAAATTAATGAATGATTGCTTTGATACCTTCATGACAAATTTTAAAAAAAACTACAAAAAACCCCATTGAAAGTCCATCAACGGGCCGTATATAAATATTTGTCAAAAATTAAATGTTCATTCTTTTTCGTTAAACCCAAAAGCATTCAACTTCTAAAAACTTCTTTATCATATTATATTACCTTTGTACTCTCTCTCTCTCTCTCTCTCTCTCTCTCTCTCTCTCTCTCTCTCTCTCTCTCTCTCTCTCTCTCTCTCTCTCTCTCTCTCTCTCCCAATTATTTCTGTCTTTCTCTCCCCGATTATCTCTCTCTCTGTCTCTGTCTGTCTCTCTGTCTCTCTCGCTCCCGATTATCTCTCTCTCTGTCTGTCTGTCTCTCTCTCTCTCTCTCTCTCTCTCTCTCTCTCTCTCTCTCTCTCTCTCTCTCTCTCTCTCTCTCTCTCTCTCTCTCTGCCAGATCTAAGATATTTAGCCATGCCCCAATATTTTGAAAACGAACAAACAAAGAAGGAATCCAAGAAAAAACAAACCCAGACTTGTCAGAAGTTGTGAATAGTTTTGTATTTGTAGCGAGTATTATAGGGTGAAACTGAGTCGAGTGAGTCATTTGTAATACTGAACTGGTATGCGACAGAAAACAGAAAAAAAATATATAACTGTAACTTGTCATGCGGCCACTTGAGCAAAAGGTCAGCGACTGTAGAAAATCGGATGAGGGGGGGGGGGGAACAGGCGGATTATGTTTTAGGTAACGGAAACGATATTTAAATGTTTATAGTTTAAAATGGTTAATTTTCACAACGTCAAATCACGGTCAGGTATATATAAAAAAATAATCCTTTATTTGGAATTAATATTATATTGCAGAGGTTTTTAACTACTGTTTGTTGTTATATTTTAATACAGTGATTATGCATTCAGGGTGCGATTTTGAGAACTTCACTTCCCTGGAAGACGGTCATAAATAAAAAAAAAAAAAAAAAAAAAAAAAATACATAAAACAAATAAATAAATAAATAAATAAATAAAATAAGACAAATAAAATAAATATGGAAGTAAGTAAATAAATAAATAAATAAACAAATAGATAAACAAATAAAATAAAATAAATAAATAGATAAGTATCTTATTTGGGATATAATCTTACACTGCTCGTTTTTTAACGTAGAGGTGACTTACATGGAAGCAGTTAAACTGATCATAGCAACACGGTAAACAAACGACATAGTAACGAAACAACATATCATTCTCCTCG
>CM022667.1:10225037-10330037 GCA_012295275.1 Chrysomallon squamiferum | reverse complement strand
AAAAAAAAAATAAATAAAATAAAATAAAATAAAAATAAATAAATAAAAATAAAAACGTAGAAACGCCAGCACAGTCTGGTATCAACAACTGTGAATGTTGTGACTGGTTTAGGATGAAACTGAGAAGAAAACGCTGTCGTGAGATAAACGTTCGCCTGTTTGACAGTTTTGCTTCTACTGGCAGAAAATAATAATAATAATAACAATAATAATAATAATAATAATAATAATAATAATAATAACAATAACAATAACAATTACTATAACAATAACAATAATAGAAGTAATAGTAGTAATAACTTTTCATTTCTCAGAACCTTTACGTCAGAACCTCATTCAGTTTTATATTGTTCAGTGCCACTTTCTGTTATCTGTTATCTTTAAGAGAATTTCATTTTAAAAAATCCCACAAAAAAAACACCAAAAAAAACCTACAAAAAAACAAACAAAAACGTTAACAACAACAATTGTGACTATTGAGAAGACCGGCTGCTTTATAATACAAACAGTATTAAGGTAAAATTACACTAACTCGATATACGGCAACTAAGTACAAAGTCGTATTTCGAAGGAGAGGCGGATTATGTTTTAGGTAAAGGGGACTTCCGAATCAATATTTACAGGTTATCAGCGAGGAGAGAGAGAGAGAGAGAGAGAGAGAGAGAGAGAGAGAGAGAGAGAGAGAGAGAGAGAGATTTTAACAGACAAGTTGACGGAATGATACTTTTAAAAATATGCCAAGATACAAAATGTCAAATTCGGTCGTCAACATAATTAAAGTCTACCAGAGCTTGACGAAGCCGACTCTCTGTAAAATACACTACGTATTCCGTTGTATTTTATTAGCCCACAAAGTAAATATTTTGTTATTGACCTCTTATCAACTGGCGATGATCTTACTTCGGCTAGTAACACTGGTTTGCTGTTCTTTCAGTGGGTGGATTACTGAACAATACACGTCACGCGAATGACTTTGAAACATTTTACGACAGGGACGATCTCAGTATGACTAAAAATAACTTCTGATGACAGACTGTATATAACTTGCCTTTATTTCCTCTCTATTAATAACAAGTTTTAAAGTTTAAATAACTTCTGATGACAGACTGTATGTAACTTGCCTTTATTTCCTCTCTATTAATAACGAGTTTTAAAGTTTAAATAACTTCTGATGACAGACTGTATGTAACTTGCCTTTATTTCCTCTCTATTAATAACGAGTTTTAAAGTTTACTATTAATATTTTCTTTTCTTTCCTTTCTTTCAATTTTGATTCTTTCTCTTCGTATTTTTGTTTTTGTTTTTTTGATTATTATTATTATATATATATATATATATATATATAAAAGAAAATAATCAGTCATAATATATTTTTTCTTGACATGTCGTAAGTGGGTGGGTTTTTTTTACTTTTGATTTTTGATTTTTATTATTATTATTATTATTATTATTTTGTTCAGTTAATGTGTCTGTAATGTTCAGTAGGGTCAGATTCTCAACAGTCACCAATATCGTCTAAAACCTACTGACTGGATTCTAAAGAACATTACACATTAACTTTCACATCTTCAAATAATTATGGATTTGGGTTGCGTTTTGAGAACTTCCCTAATAGTCGGTTATAAATAAAATAAAATAAATTAAAATAAAACAAACAAACAAACAAACAAACAAATAAATAAATAAATAAATAAATAAATATCAAGTCGGATATAACACAATTAATTCTGATCTAAAAAAAAAAAAAAAAAAAAAAAAAAAAAAAAAATAAACACCCCAAAACGATCGAACAAACAAGAAAACAGAAAAAACAACAAAACAAAACAAAAGAAAAAAGTAAAAGAAAACTTGGAATACTTTGAATGCTTTAGGGTGAAACTGAAAACGGCTCAACTGAAATACAAACACTGCTATGGTAATATTACTCTAACTCGGTATGCAACAACTTAATTATTTTTCTTCTGTTTTCTCCCTGATCAGTGAATGTGTCTGCGTGTGGTCTTCGCCTGATTTTCTGTAGCGAGTAAAACCTACTGAATCGATTCGAAAAAATATATTACACATTAATTTTAACATGTTCACGTCAGTGTGAGTGCTATAAGAATTAATTTCTTTGTTAGGTGTTAATCTTATATTGTGAATGTCTTCGCTTGCGATTTTGAGAACTTCCTAGAGGTCGGTCATAAATAAATAATTTGGATTTAATCTTACATTGATTATTTTTTTAAAGTGGAGGTTACGTCTATGGAAGTCGGTCAAACTGACTATAACAACATAATAAACAAGAAAAACATAGTAACGAAGCAACTAATCGTTAGCTTTAATTATTGCACTTGTCTCTGATGGCATTTTAAATAAATAAATCAATATCGAATCTGATATAACACAGTTGTATGTTTATAGCAAAATACATCGATGAAAATAACATTTGACAACACATTATATGTAACTTGCCTGCTGATTGTTCTGTTTAATCACGATTTTAAAAGTTTATATTTTAAACCACCACATAAATCGTACTGACTGGATTGGAAACAATATTTCAAAGCTACAATTTAATTCTGAAACAAGGTGAGTGGGCTAAAGATTAATTTCTTTAATATATAAATAATAATAATAATAATAATAATAATAATAATAATAATAATAATAATAATAATAATAATAATAAATAACAGCTCTGAGTATATAGTTGTAAAACGATACTTGAAACCATTATAATTCTTGTTGTTTTTTTTTGTTGTTTTTTTGAATAATATTTATTTCCATGTTCAATGCATTAGAGGTCGTATTTACATGTGAAAAGTAAATTAATGAATGATTGCTTTGATACCTTCATGACAAATTTTAAAAAAAACTACAAAAAACCCCATTGAAAGTCCATCAACGGGCCGTATATAAATATTTGTCAAAAATTAAATGTTCATTCTTTTCGTTAAACCCAAAAGCATTCAACTTCTAAAAACTTCTTTATCATATTATATTACCTTTGTACTCTCTCTCTCTCTCTCTCTCTCTCTCTCTCTCTCTCTCTCTCTCTCTCTCTCTCTCTCTCTCTCTCTCTCTCTCTCCCAATTATTTCTGTCTTTCTCTCCCCGATTATCTCTCTCTCTGTCTCTGTCTGTCTCTCTGTCTCTCTCGCTCCCGATTATCTCTCTCTCTGTCTGTCTGTCTCTCTCTCTCTCTCTCTCTCTCTCTCTCTCTCTCTCTCTCTCTCTCTCTCTCTCTCTCTCTCTCTCTCTCTCTCTGCCAGATCTAAGATATTTAGCCATGCCCCAATATTTTGAAAACGAACAAACAAAGAAGGAATCCAAGAAAAAACAAACACAGACTTGTCAGAAGTTGTGAATAGTTTTGTATTTGTAGCGAGTATTATAGGGTGAAACTGAGTCGAGTGAGTCATTTGTAATACTGAACTGGTATGCGACAGAAAACAGAAAAAAAAAATATATAACTGTAACTTGTCATGCGGCCACTTGAGCAAAAGGTCAGCGACTGTAGAAAATCGGATGAGGGGGAACAGGCGGATTATGTTTTAGGTAACGGAAACGATATTTAAATGTTTATAGTTTAAAATGGTTAATTTTCACAACGTCAAATCACGGTCAGGTATATATAAAAAAATAATCCTTTATTTGGAATTAATATTATATTGCAGAGGTTTTTAACTACTGTTTGTTGTTATATTTTAATACAGTGATTATGCATTCAGGGTGCGATTTTGAGAACTTCACTTCCCTGGAAGACGGTCATAAATAAAAAAAAAAAAAAAAAAAAAAAAAAAAAACAAATAAATAAATAAATAAATAAATAAAATAAGACAAATAAAATAAATATGGAAGTAAGTAAATAAATAAATAAATAAACAAATAGATAAACAAATAAAATAAAATAAATAAATAGATAAGTATCTTATTTGGGATATAATCTTACACTGCTCGTTTTTTAACGTAGAGGTGACTTACATGGAAGCAGTTAAACTGATCATAGCAACACGGTAAACAAACGACATAGTAACGAAACAACATATCATTCTCCTGGGTAGAGCTGCGTGCTGATTGATTTGGGAAGAATATTTCACAGTAATTTTCACGTCTTCAAATCAAGGTCAGTGATACAAAAATTAATTTCTTTATTTGGTGTTAATCTTATACTGTGCATGTTTTAATACAGTTGTTTTAATGCTGTTAGGTTGCGATTGTGAGAACTTGCCTAGAAGTCGGTAATAAATAAATAAATAAATAAATAAATAAATAAATAAAATAAACAAAAACAAAAACAAAACAAAACAAAACAAAACAGAATGAATGAATGAATGAATGAATGAATGAATGAATGAATGAATGAATTACTTATTTTGATTCAATTTTACATTGCTAATTTTTAAGTCAGAGGTTACTTCCATGGAGTATATCAACACAGTAAACAAACAACAAACAGACTCTTAGCAGTTTTTAATCTTGTCTCTGCGGGCAATTTATATAAATAAATAAATAAATAAATATGGAATCGCATATAACACGGTTAATTCTTATTTTAACAAAAACAACAACAACAGAATAATAAAAATAAAATAAAATAAAATAAAATAAAAATAAATAAATAAAAATAAAAACGTAGAAACGCCAGCACAGTCTGGTATCAACAACTGTGAATGTTGTGACTGGTTTAGGATGAAACTGAGAAGAAAACGCTGTCGTGAGATAAACGTTCGCCTGTTTGACAGTTTTGCTTCTACTGGCAGAAAATAAAAATAATAATAATAATAATAATAATAATAATAATAATAATAATAATAATAATAATAATAATAATAATAATAATAACAATAACAATAACAATTACTATAACAATAACAATAATAGAAGTAATAGTAGTAATAACTTTTCATTTCTCAGAACCTTTACGTCAGAACCTCATTCAGTTTTATATTGTTCAGTGCCACTTTCTGTTATCTGTTATCTTTAAGAGAATTTCATTTTAAAAAATCCCACAAAAAAACCACCAAAAAAACCCTACAAAAAAACAAACAAAAACGTTAACAACAACAATTGTGACTATTGAGAAGACCGGCTGCTTTATAATACAAACAGTATTAAGGTAAAATTACACTAACTCAATATACGACATCTAAGTACAAAGTCGTATTTCGAAGGAGAGGCGGATTATGTTTTAGGTAAAGGGGGACTTCCGAATCAATATTTACAGGTTATCAGCGAGAGAGAGAGAGAGAGAGAGAGAGAGAGAGAGAGAGAGAGAGAGAGAGAGAGAGAGAGAGAGAGAGAGAGAGAGAGAGAGAGATTTTAATAGACAAGTTGACGGAATGACACTTTTAAAAATATGCCAAGATACAAAATGTCAAATTCGGTCCTCATCATAATTAAAGTCTACCAGAGCTTGACGAAGCCGACTCTCTGTAAAATACACTACGTATTCCGTTGTATTTTATTTAGCCCACAAGTAAATATTTTGTTATTGACCTCTTATCAACTGGCGATGATCTTACTTCGGCTAGTAACACTGGTTTGCTGTTCTTTCAGTGGGTGGATTACTGAACAATACACGTCACGCGAATGACTTTAAAACATTTTACGACAGGGACGATCTCAGTATGATTAAAAATAACTTCTGATGACAGACTGTATGTAACTTGCCTTTATTTCCTCTCTATTAATAACGAGTTTTAAAGTTTACTATTAATATTTTCTTTTCTTTCCTTTCTTTCAATTTTGATTCTTTCTCTTCGTATTTATTTTTTTTTTTTTTTTGATTATTATATATATATATATATATATATAAAAAAAAATAATCAGTCATAATATATTTTTTCTTGACATGTCGTAAGTGGGTGTTTTTTATTTTTTTTTATTTTTTATTTTTATTATTATTATTATTATTATTTTGTTCAATTAATGTGTGCGTAATGTTCAGTAGGGTCAGATTCTCAACGGTCATCAATAGCGTCTAAAACCTACTGACTGGATTCTAAAGAACATTACACATTAACTTTCACATCTTCAAATAATTATGGATTTGGGTTGCGATTTTGAGAACTTCCCTAATAGTCGGTCATAAATAAAATAAAATAAAATAAAACAAACAAACAAACAAACAAATAAATAAATAAATAAATAAATAAATATCAAGTCGGATATAACACAATTAATTCTGATCTAAAATTAAAAAAAAATAAAAAAATAAAAATAAACACCTTAAAACGATCGAACAAACAAGAAAACAGACAAAAAAAGAAAGAAAACAAAACAAAACAAAAGAAAAAAGTAAAAGAAAACTTTGAATACTTTGAATGTTTTAGGGTGAAACTGAAAACGGCTCATTTACCAATACAAACACTGCTATGGTAATATTACACTAACTAGGTATGCAACAACTTAATTATTTTTCTTCTGTTTTCTTCCTGGTCAGTGAATGTGTCTGCGTGTGGTCTTCGCCTGATTTTCTGTAGGGTGTAAAACCTACTGAATCTATTCGAAAAAAAATATTACACATTAATTTTAACATGTTCATGTCAATGTGAGTGATATAAGAATTAATTTCTTTGTTAGGTGTTAATCTTATATTGTGCATGTCTTCGCTTGCGATTTTGAGAACTTCCCTAGAGGTCGGTCATAAATAAATAAACAAATAAAATAAAATAAATAAAATAAATAAATAAATAAATAATTTGTATTTAATCTTACATTGATGATTTTTTAAATTGGAGGTTACTTCTATGGAAGTCAGTCAAACTGACTATAGCAACATAATAAACAAGAAAAGGTAGTAACCAAGCAACTAATCGTTAGCTTTGTCTCTGCTTGCATTTCAAATACATAAATAAATAATTTGGATTTATTCTTACGTTGCAAACTTTTTAACGTAGAAGTTATTTCCACGATCAAACTGACTATAGCAACATAGTAAACAAACAACAAATACATTATAACTGCTTAGTAGATTAAAGTTCAGTATCCACCCACTGAAAGAGCACCAACCATTGATAATAGCCGAACTAAGACCAATGAGGTAATGACAATTTTTAGGTCTAAATTATCGTCAGACTCAATGTACAGTATCTTCTGATGGCAATTTAAATAAACATAAAATAAATATCAAATCTGATATAATGTAGTTGTATGTTTTTTGAAAAAAAAAAAAAAAAAAAAAACAAAAAAAAAACAACAACAACAACAAACAAACAAACAAAAGCGAACCCAGTGTGGTATCAGCAGCTGTGAATTTTGTGATTGTTTTAGGGTGAAACTGAGAAGACCGGCTGCATTATAATACAATACAGTATTAAGGTAAAATTTCACTAAATCGACATCGAAGTACAAAATCGTATTGGGGAACAGGTGCGAATTATATTTCTGGTAAGGGGGGGGCTTCTGAAAAACATATTTAAATGTTTATAATATTAAATTATAAATTTTTCAGGTTATCTGAGAGAGAGAGAGAGAGAGAGAGAGAGAGAGAGAGAGAGAGAGAGAGAGAGAGAGAGAGAGAGAGAGAGAGAGAGAGAGAGAGAGAGAGAAGAGAGAGAGCTTTGACATTGAGTCCGACGATAATTTAGACCTAAAAATTGTCATTACCTCTTATCAATTGGCGATTGTCTCAGGTCGGCTATTATCAATGGTTGGTGTTCTTTCAGTGGGTGGATACTGAACTTTAAACGTCACGCTAATAGCAAAGTACATCGATGAAAATAACATTTGACAACACATTATATGTAACTTGCCTGCTGATTGTTCTGTTTAATCACGATTTTAGAAGTTTATATTTTAAACCACCACATAAAACGTATTGACTGGACTGGAAACAATATTTCAAATCTGCAAATTAATTCTGAAACAAGGTGAGTGGGCTAAAGATTAATTTCTTTAATATATAAATAATAATAATAATAATAATAATAATAATAATAATAATAATAATAATAATAATAATAATAATAATAATAATAATGATAATAATAATAATAATAATAATAATAATAATAATAATAATAATAATAATAATAATAATAATAATAATCATAATCATAAAGAAATAAAATGCTTTATGCGTTTACACACATACACATACATATACATACATATGCAGTGCAATTGTGTGTGTATGTGTGTGTGTGTCTTGATATCTGTATCGAACCTTTCCCATCGTTTTGTACTTTGCGGTTGTTGTTTTGTTGTTATTGTTTTCTTAAATAAGAAAAATCTCGTTTCATTTTATCGTTTTCAAAAAAAATCTATTTATATTTGTCAAAATTTTTTACTTTTACAAATATTTTCTTTCAATAATAATAATAATAATAATAATAATAATAATAATAATAATAATAATAATTATTATTATTATTATTATTATTATTATTATTTGAGAATGTCGTCTGATGGAAGTCAAGACAAGTCAGGGAGAAAAAGAAAAAAGGTAATTAATTGTCATATTCTTAATTGGGGATGTTTCTTGTTCTTGTTACTTGTTTAGTTTTTTTTTTTCTGTATTGTAACTGTTATTATTATATTTGATATTGTTATGTTTCTTTTTGTCAAATAACTGTCATAGTATTCAACGATAGTGCAGTCTCAGAAAAAAATAAACATCCTTTAAATTTATTTAACAGACGTACAAGTACAAGCCTGCATGCTTACATACATATAAACAATCACTCACATGCCTACATATACTTTTATAGATACAAAAAGACATATACAAACATAAATAAAAATGTACACATACAAATTTCAGATCTTTAATGATGCCATTCATGGCAGCATTGAAGTGGATCCTCTGAGTATAAAGATAATAGATACGATGCAGTTTCAGAGACTTCGTTTTCTAAAACAACTTGGTTTGTCTTACTTTGTTTATCCTGCAGCATCACACAATCGATTTGAACACTGCATCGGGTAAGTTATTTTTATTTATATTTATACCTTTAGTGTGCGGAGAAATAGCATAAATATATCCAACATAATTTCAAGTTTTGTTTCGTTTCTTTATTAATTCTGTATATATATATATTTTTTTTATTATTATTATTATTATTCATTTGTTTGTTTTTTGTGTTTGTGTGTTTATTTTGGCTCTCCTATGTTAATGAATAATGAAATGTAACAAGAATAGTGTAGATAAAGCCGCCATATTTATGTAGTCATGACGTCATCACAGACGTTTGAGCTCCAAAGTTTCTCCTATAAAGTTTCTCAGACATATTAAGTATCAGTCGTTGATATCAGAACTCCACTTGAGAAAGGGTAAAATCATCAGCATCTTTGTGCAGCCATACTGACCTTGTTTTGTTTTTTTGTTTAACTTACCTCTGCCAGTTGGTTCCTATTACTCTTTCACTGTCTTGCTGGATTACACCTACACTCTAAGTTACAGGCTGGCTTGAGAATCGAGACGCGGTTATCTTCATTTTTAGTGACGTGCCCCATCCAGGTTCATTATGTACTTAATATACTTCTTTCCACATTTGTTTGAGAGGCCGCTTCTATTTTTCTTTGCCGGCGCAAAATGTAGCATGGACCAATGCTTTTATAAAAATAACAATAGGAAACTCATCGTTTGCATACATAATAGTACGTGTTTTAGAAGTTGAATGCTTTTTGTTTGAACGAAAAAGAGTGAAAATTTAATTTGGTACTAATTTTTTTTTGTACGGCCGGTTGTTGGACCTTTAATTTTTTATTTTTTATGAATGTATCAAAGCAATCATTCAAATAACACGCGATCAGTTTGCTTTTTACATGTAATACGACCTTTAATGCACTGAAAATGGAAATAAATATTATATATATATATATATAAAAAGAAGAATTAAAATGTTTTCAAGTATCGTTTTACAGCTACGTACTCAGAACAGTCCGTTATGGAGTTTTAGCAGTGTAACTCGTCCATGTTATGGTACCTATTGAAAATAGTCATCGTCATATTTTATTTTATTTTATTATTACTTTTTTTTTTACGAAGTCGTAATTATACCTGAAAAAAAAAAAAAAATAATAATAATATATATATATATATATATATATTAAGTCCGTGTTCGAGATGGTTCGACGGTCAGTTACCAAAACAAAACAAAAAGAAAAGAAAAAGAAAAAGAAAAGCAGTTTCTACTCAATAATAGACATCTATGTATAAGAGGCATTGATTAAATGACATATTCCCCAAATTACATTTAATAATCCATGTAGAACTGATTGCATTATGAAGGCATACGTATTTAAAAGTTTGTAAACACTAATCGGCGTTCGAGGTTGCCATCTTGGATTTCGATCGGAAGTTTCCGTGAGCTCATGGAACATTTTAAACTTCCAATTCTTCAACTTAATCAAACCTTTCAAAGTGGATTATTTTTGTGAAAATGCGTGCATAATATACTTAAATTATAATTCGGTAAAAGATCAATGTTCCCCTGTCACAACCCAGCAGAAAAGAACATTTAGTTGTTATTTGTACCCATTAAATCGGCGAAATTTCTGGAGGTTTTTTTCCGTGACGTACTTTGTGCCGTTACGAGTTATCGTTCCTGTTGGTCCATATGTCAGTGACTAGACCAACAGGAACGATAACTCGTAATGTCACAAATTACGACACCGGAAAAAAATGCATCCAGAATTTAATGGGTACAAACTGCACCTGAATGTTCTTTTCTGTTGGGTTCTGTCACAGGAAATATTGCCAATTTAGAAAAGTTAATACATTAATCTTTTACCGAATTATAATTTTAGTTTATTATGCCCGCATTTGCACAAAAATAATCCAGTTTGAAAAGTTTGAACAAGTGGAAAAAGGAGTTGCGAAAGGCGCGCGACATCATGGTTTGGTAATATGAACAACCATCCTTATTTTTATCAGTGTAAATGATAGAAAGTTCAGAAAACAGATGTTTGTCTGGTGAGTACAACACGCACGCGCGCGAACTATGAAAATAGCGTCTGGGAAAAAACTTCCCATTTTCTGGTCTTTTCGGATTTCAGGTACTTGTATTATTACGACGTCGCCAGCCGAAAAAAAAAAAAAAAAAAACAACAAACAACAAAAAAATAATAATAATAATAACAAAATAAAATAAAGAATTTTCACAGACACTAACGCGTGAATATGAAGATGACTATTCTCTTTAGGTACTATAATGTGGACATGTTACTCTGTTAAGACTCCATAGGGAACAGCTCGGAGTACATAGTTGTAAAACGATACTTGAAACCATTATAATCCTTATTTTTTTTAATAATACTGATTTCCATTTTCAATGCATTAGAGGTCGCATTTACATGTAAAAAGCAAATTGATTACGTGTCATTTGAATGATTGCTTTGATACATTCATGACAACGCTTGATGCAGTTTTACAAAAGAAAATGTAAACAAATCCATTAAAAGTCCGTAAAAATTAAATGTTCACTCTTTTTCGTTAAAACTAAAAGCATTCAACTTCTAAAACATGTACTATTGTGTAGAATGAGTTGTATATACAGTCAGATACCAAGGTTTCTCTTGAAGATGTCGCGGTGCTTCGAAAATGCGATCCATCCTTTTCTTGGTTTTTAGGCGTAACTTCTCTAACTTGTCATTTAGAAATGTTCTCTACTGAGGTAAAATGGCGACATTCAAATATTTTTCTTTGGCCTTTGTAATATTAACTTTGTAGTTCATCTCTCTCTCTCTCTCTCTCTCTCTCTCTCTCTCTCTCTCTCTCTCTCTCTCTCTCTCTCTCTCTCTCTCTCTCTCTCTCTCTCTCACTGCCAGATCTAATTTATTTAGCTATGCCCCAATAATATATTTAAAAGGAAACTACTACTACTACTACTACTACTACTACTACTAATACTTATTATTATTATAGTTATTTATTTAGATTTTAAATTTATTTTGCAGTGTTTATCATCTTGCTGGTGAGTTTGTACAGAGATTAATGGACAGTCAGAAAGAACTGAATATAAGTGAGAAAGATAAACTTTGTGTACAAATCGCTGGACTTTGCCACGACCTGGGTAATAATTTGAAACATTTCTCTGTGTAATAAATCTGTGTTCTACTATTACAAACAGCAGCACAATAAAACTCTGGCCATGTTCTATGTTCACCTCATAACCTAGTTACTGAAACTGCGAAGGAGCGAATATTTAGTTTGATGTTTGACATCGAGTTGAAACACTTTAGTAACCTTGGTTACCGATTTACCGATTACTATCATTCTAAATCTAATGTAGAAATTATTATTATTATTATTATTATTATTATTATTATTATTATTATTATTTTAAAAATGAAAACTGTCAGTTCCAAAAAGTATAAAAATAAAGATATAATTAAATGGCAGCATTTTGATCACGTGACCTACGTAACATGAAACAATGGGTTTGATTTTCGAAGAAGCTAGATAACTCAACTGATTTTTATGACAAACCTCTCCAAAAAACAGCGACCAAAATATTAGTTTAGAACTGAATCTTACTTTAAAATTTCCAGATATTTAAAATAATAATAATAATAATAATAATAATAATAATAATAATAATAATATAAAAAGACTAATAAACAGTTTTAACTTGATAAAATAAAACGATTATAAATGTGCTACTTCTACTCGTAATCTAGATGTATTATTAAGTGACTTTTGTCAGTTTGATAACGTTAGGTATTCTGCAAAAGGAGGTTGTCATATATAATTTCAATTATATATATGTGCGTGCGTGCGTGAGTGTGTTTGTGTGTGAGAATGTGTGTTTACGTATGTATGTATACTTATTTATTTATTTATTTATTTATTTGCAGGACATGGACCATATTCACACTTATTTGATAACAGGTTCATTCCAGAGGTGCGACCAAGAAAGCAAACTGGAGTGTTAGTTTTGGTTATCTTTAAATTTGAATTCATAACTCATACTACTATTAGTACTACTACTACTACTACTACTACTACTACTACTACTAATAATAATAATAATAATAATAATAATAACAACAACAACAACAAGAATGATAACACTAACAGAAATAACTGAGAAACAATAATAATGAGAACAACAATAATAATGACAATAACAATAACAGTAACAACAACAACAATGATAATAATAATAATAATAATAATAATAATAATAATAATAATAATAATAATAATAATAAGTTGTTTATCATGCATGGTTCAATCCAGGCTTCCACTTTAAACAGTTTATTTATTTATTTATTTAATTTTCATAAAATGATTGCATTCAAAATAAATATCATTATTCATAAAAGAATAATAATTATTAAAACAAACAAATAAATAAATAAATAAATAAGTTGTTTATGATGCCTGGCTCTAACAGTTGTTCAACCTGAAACAATTTATTTATTTATTTATTTATTTCTCTTGATCTTCACAAAACAAATATCATTATTCGGTATACTGATGGAGTTATTTCTTTCTTTCTTTCTTATTTATTTATTTCTGAGAAATAACTTGCTTTCAAAGTAAATTGTTATTTCTGACAAATGTCATCACCTGGAGAACTGATGAGGATATAAACCAGTGTTGTTCTACAGTTACCACTAAATGTCTGATGTTTTTATTCACATCTGCCAAGAAAGGTTTTCTGGTGCCTACATTTTTTCCCTCTTAGAATGAAAAAAAAAAAAATATATATATATAAAGAAAAGAAAAGAAACCAAAGTAAATAATTTAAATAAAATCTGCCGTCTGTCTTCCAGTATTTCATATGAGAATGACTTGTATAGACAATATGTTTAGCTATGTTTTTAACTTTTAATTTTAATTTTTTAAATTTAATTTTATTATTATTATTATTTTTTTTTTATAAGTGATTTTATTTTCATTTTGAAATGATGGCTGTGTCACGTGATCCAGATCCACGATACTTTTTGTCAAGAAACTAATCTCAGAATGCATTTTTGTGAATATATATATTTTTAATCATATTGTTTTTCTTGTTGTTCGTAGACTGATATAAATCTTTTCTTTGTCACCATATTCTGATTCAGCACGAGGTCGCTAGCGAGCAGTTATTTGACTCTTTAACTGAAAAAAAAAATGTCAAAGATGAATTTGCTAAAAAAGGACTAGACGAGAAGGACAAAAAGTTCATAAAACGCCTGATCAAGGGACTCCCTGACAATATGCCAGAAGAGGTAAGACATTAACGTACAACTATGAACTAGGATGCATATTACCAACTGAAATAACAAAACTGCTTCAAAATATAGATTACAAATTGGTTGAGAATATTGTACTCGATATAAAATTCGGCTGTTCACTCTCAGTTCACTCTGACAGTCTGTGATTTCTGGTCTCTAGGAAGATACACATAACAAATCCTAGAAAATGTCCTCTTCAGTTTACCGTCTAAGGCTATTTCGCCTTCCAGTCAGTTCCTTGTGACTAACTTGTCAGCGGCTCTGTCATTTGCCTTCCACCCTGCTGTAAGATGTACACAAGAACTCAAATATTGAAAACTATCTGGCAGCTGTATATTTACAAACATAAAAAGCAAACTGGATTTTGTTTGAATTTTAATGTTTTATGATTCTCGTTAAAAACAACAACACTGATTAATGCTCTTTGTTCAAATAAAGGATTACATTAGGCAAAATAACTGAAATATTGTTATTATTATTTTTTTTTTTGTATTAACAATTTTACATCTGAAATCGTGAAGACAAACACATGTATGAAAACATTACAGAACGTCTCTTGTTACTGATGTGTATTTGTGGCTATTTTAATTACACATTATTTTTTTTTCTCCCTTAGGACTGGGATAGAATTGGTAGGGATGAAAGCAAAAGTTTTCTGTTTGAGGTAAAACGTGCAACATAATTTCTTACTAAAGCTGTTGTATTTTTATAAATTTTATGTTTACTATGTCTGTACTGCTTTGTTTGAAATTTATAATTAGTAACGTTTGCTGTATTTTGTACAAAAAAGCCATCATCGTCATGATGATCGTGATAATAATAATAATAATAATAATAATAATAATAATAATAATAATAATAATAATAATAATAATAATAATAATAATTATTATAATAATAACAACAACTAGATTAATAAAGAAGTAAATAATAAAAATGAAAAAAAAAATATGAGATTTAATTTGTAAATATAAAACCTTTACTCTTATTGTATATATGTGATTTTTGAGTGTGACAGCACGAACAGACAGCTAAAAGCAGTTTGATGTATCGTTATATTATTATTTATAATATGAAATCAACCTTTACAAATATCAACTTTAACATATTTGATTTTAAGACCATATTTGGAGGTGAGAAATTATTAGTAATTTTCTGTTTTTTTTCAGATAGTTGCGAATAAAAGCAACGGGATTGATGTCGACAAATGGGACTATTTCGCCCGAGACAGCTACATGCTCGGAATTCAAAACAACTTCAATCATATTCGTTACATGAAGTTTGCCAAAGTTCTGAAAGCTGGAGATGGGCGATATCACATTTGTATGAGGGATAAGGTGAAATGTTATTTATACCATCATCATCATTTTCTTTTCTTCTTCTTCTTCGTCATCATTTTCATCGTTATGATGTCGTATAGGCAGTGATAGTAAAAACAATGCATAATGGCAATCATTAACAAACAGCTTGATTCGGAATTTATACAGTGATTATTTTCTCTGTTATATTTAAGTGAATTCCAGTAACAGAAAAAATGAATTTTAAAATATTAACTGCAACAATATTAAACATTATTAGACGAGTCATATTTCATTGCAGCAGTACTAAGTAAAGTGGATGTAAAGTGATTACAGGATCACAAGAATACTTGTCTTCATTTCAATACTGCACAGATTGTTGTTTTTTTCCCCTTTCTTAACAAAGGTTACGTACATGTTTTCCTGTATGTGGAAAAGTGTCAATAAAATATGTATTCAATATCATGTAAAAAAAAAAAAAAATATATATATATATATATATATACACATATATAATTTCTTCCATTATTTTTTAAATACATTTGAGGTTTCTTCGTATTTCGTATGTTTGCATATGGGTGGTGGGGGTCTGTTTGTAAAGATAATAACTGTCTTAAGATATAAGCTTTATCCTGCATTCGCTATTCGACGTTAGGAAATATATATATATATATACACACACACACACATCTGTATATGTATATGTGTATATATGTAAGTATATACGTATAGTCTAATGTTTAGATATTTACTGTGAAAATACATGGACACACACAGTCACACAGATAGCATTAATTGATATAAAAAACTAAAGTTATATTAAAACTAATTTACAGGAGGCCCTAAACATCTACAACATGTTTCAGTTACGCTATGATCT
This sequence comes from Chrysomallon squamiferum, assembly GCA_012295275.1. NCBI lineage: Eukaryota > Metazoa > Mollusca > Gastropoda > Neomphalida > Peltospiridae > Chrysomallon > Chrysomallon squamiferum. The sequence goes on along the minus strand of CM022667.1, from coordinate 10,313,706 downwards.
TCACAGACGAGCCTACAAGCACAGAATGACAGCAGCTTTGGAGAATCTGTGAGTTTGCTTCAACTGAAGTACGTTTGTAAATTGTATTGTATTCTGCCGGCATGTAAACAAAAATATTCAGAGTGTGTTTTTAAAAATTTCATATGATTTGATGATCTGCTGCAGAAATTTATTATCAGCAATTCAGAATAAAACCCTTTTTATTTTTGTCATTGTTAATACAAGTCTATCAACTTACTGTTATTTTCTAGGTTAGTCGAAGCTTTGATTAAAGCAGATGATTACATACTAATTAAAGGAAAAGATGGGTGAGTCTACATTTTTGTATCTCAGAAAGTGTAAACATAGTATTTGTAACACATTTTATTGTAACCTTTATTCATTAAATCAACGAATTTTTTTGTATTTATATCCTTGGAACAAAATTATTTAGACTAAATTATATATTACGAAAGTTTACACAGGTTAACATCGTAATATATGTTTGTTATCTAAATGAATCAAGGCAGAATTATCATGCTTGTAATGAAATCAGTATATATACAATCAAATGATTTTTTTTTTTTTGATATTCTGTGGAACATATTTATTAAGTGAAAATTATATCCTACAACAACAACATCTCAGAAAGACATTACTTTTCTTCAGACACCTAATATTTAGCCTCATTAACATAAACTGACATTTTTTTCTTCATAGTACATAGATAAATATGTCCATAAAAAGCAATGCACGCAGTAGAGATGAGCAAAATGTTCCGTATTCCAAAAGATTATTAATGTTGAACCTTGCAAGAAAGTTTAATTTTTCCTCATTACAAATTATAATCATGTTTCCTCTAATCCATACTTGTTGTTTTTTACAGAACAAAAAGAAAGATGTCTGAATGTATTGACGATCCAGTGGCCTACTGCAAACTGACAGATGACGTGTTCACGAAAATTCTGTTTTCTGACGATGACAATCTCAAGGAATCAAAGGAACTTCTGAAAAGAATCATAGAGAGAAAAGTGGACAAATGTGTTGCATCAAGTCCTTACCTTAACGCAGATGAGGTTTCTTGTTATCGTTTTTTCTTTCAGATATCTTTATCGTCTGAATTGCGAAATGATTTTAGTTAAACACTTGTTAAATTACTTTTTTCATTACTGACAAATTTTGCAGATATTTTCACATTCTTAGAAATAGAAAGAAATAATTAATATCCATCAAACCCTTAGAATAAACATCTTTATATATATATATATATACACATTTTCAGTGAAATGGGAAAAGAAAAGAAAGAAGGGAATGAAGGTTTGTATGCAGGGAAAAATAAAAGAATTGAATCTTTGTTCGTTCAAAACTCAGTAATCATAAATAAGTTAAACTAAGAGTTTAAAATAAGCAGTACACCTTTTATTTGTGTCATAACAAAATGATTAATATTGAATTGTAATTATATATTGTAAAAGATGGGAAATGAAAGAAAAAAAGAAACAGTTGTTACATTTCGCTTTCATTTATTTCAGTTTGAGAAGCTTAAAAAAGAACTTAAAGAAGACAAAAACAAAACTGAGGATTTTTATACAGTGGTAATGAGCACAGAGTCATCTTTTTTTAAATCGTTTTTGGTTTCTTTATTTGTTAGAATGTTGAACATTTCTGAATGTTTATTGCTTCTAACTTTGCTATATTTTGTAGCTGTGAAGCAGATTCGCTGTTGAATATTTTCATAAAGCATTCTTCATATTTTTAGGATTTGAAGTTTGACTATGGCGCGAAGGAAAAAAATCCTGTTGAAAATGTGTATTTCTACTCAAAACACGACCCTGACAAAGCTTTTAAGCTAGAAAAATCAGAGGTATGTGTAGTCAAATACAACTCTGCCGACTGAATCATGATTTAAATTGAGCAGCATCTTTTTAGTAATTGATTTCATATTTTGATTTTCACAGAAAATGTATGTTGTGTGTTGCTTTTGTTTTTCTTTAACTTATAATAGATATACATTATTTCGAGTTCATATTTTGAATGGAGATCTGTGTGGAAGTTATCTACCTTTTCATGTTTGTGGTTTGCTTCCTCATTATCAGAGTGGTCCTTAATCTTATAACTGTCCACTACATTGTGATCACTTTGTCGTTAAATAGAATATTTCCTTCTTTCTTCCTTGTCTCCTTCCTTGCTTCCTTCCTTCCTTCCTTCCTTCCGTACATCCAAAATACTGTCATGATGCCAAATTATTGAAATTTTGTCATTTATTTATTTGTTATTCTTCTTGAGGCTGCATTGCTGAAAATAAACCATATGTCAGTAACTAAAAGTCACATTAGTTGAAAATAACTAATTTTATTATTATTACATTCTACTAAATCTATTTATTTATTTACTATTTTATTTTATTTTGTTGTATTTTGTTTAAATATTAATATATTTATTTATTTATTTATTTATTTATTTAGGTTTCACGCCTGCTACCAGAACACTTTTTCGAAGGTATTATCTATGTTTTCTGCAAACACAACGATGAAGCGAAACAAAAAAAAGTTTGCAGTGCCTTTGAACAAATCTGTGCAAGCAGTCATATTGGAAGTATGTTAAATAAATAAATAAATAAATAAATAAATAAATAAATAAATAAGTAAGTAAGTAAGTAAATAATGTTAATAATAATGATGACGGTAATAATAATAAAGATTATTGTGTAACATTTTTTACGATAAACCTTTTATATTTTTATCTAACGAATATGACTGAAGTTGTTTTGAATTCCGAGTATGTAGCTGTCTGGTGCAAATGTTTATGTTTTTTTTTTTTTTTAAATTTATTTGCTAATAAAATAAATTCATTAATATATGAGTATTTTTTCATCAGTATTTAATGAAATAATTCATTCGGTCTTGGAGTTTTGTCTTTTAAATATTTATTACCCCTTTTGGCATAGTTTCTTCTGTCTTTATTTTCTTTGTAATTCTTTGTTCTGTGCAAGTAAAAGCATTCTTATTATTTCAGAGCCCAAATGTTTCGTTGGTTCAACAAGCAGCTCAAGTACTACGGAAAAATAAAAAGCAGTGTTTTCCAATCTTAAATGAAGTTTTTAAAAGAGACATCTGAACAAACCATAACATTTTAATAAGGTTTCTTCGCTAACGAGACATTTGATTCCTTTATTTTATTTTAGTTATCTTTTTATTTGTGATACTTTGTAGTTTGCTCTGTGATAACAAATTCCTTTATTTATCTTCTTACCTTTATTTGTGATAATCAGCACTTTTGATTAACAAGATATTTGATTCCTTTATTTTATTCCTATTTCCTTTATATTTGTGATAATCGCTCTTTCCCTGTGATAATAAATTCCTTTATTTGATTACATTTTGAATTTTATTTGTGATAATTTGCACTTTTCATTCATGAGGTATTTGATTCCTATATCGCTTATATTTGTGACATTTGAACTTCCCTGTGATACTAAATTCCTTATTTACTTATATTTTGACCTTTATTTGTGATAATTTGCACTTAATAATATTTTTTTTATTTTATTACAGCCTACCTTTATTTATGATAAATTTGACTTTTAACCAATATGATAATTGTTTCAATTATTTTACTGATATTTAGCTTTTTGTATTAGGATAGTATTGTCCTTTTCACTTATTGTCATTTGATACATGTATATGACCAGTTTCTAAATGCTTTAGATATGTTTATAGTCTTACCCACTTGAACTACTATTGTAACTCACACAAACTCACATACACTTGTACAGAAACACGTCAACAAATACAGAAACTCATATACACGCTTACCTACAGTTTGTATACACGTTGTAGAGTATTACAACAAACATATCCAGAAAAAGAATCAGACCCATACACACATAGATACACACACATATATATACACACATATTTTACATAATTACATCGTGCATATCTCATTTATGGTAATATTTCAAGCTGTACGTACTTTTATTATAAATCGGAACGATAAACAAAACAAAACAAAACAAAACAAAACAAAAAAAAAAACAAAAACCTAAATCACGTCATTATAATAATTATAAACATTTGTTTTATTTAGTTTACTAATTTGTAATATCTATTTTCTCTGTAGAAGTAATAAACCTTTAGATGTGCTTTGTCTTGGTGTTGTTGTTTTTTTCATACCGTGACGAGAGTATCTGAATATCTTTAATGTACATTCATGCAAGATTTTGTGTAAACGATAACTCATAATTATTTTTTAAAATCATTAAAAAATGACACCCAGCTGAATGTGTTAAGATTTATACATTGAAATAAAATAACCATTTACAATACCTTTAATAAAATCATTAAAAATTTATTTCACGTAATTTTAAAAAATGTTCTATATTATAATAAGTAACCACTAACAAGGGAGAAGCGGATTCAATTTCTTCTTTATTTTTTATTTAAACTTTGTTTTGATGTTTCAAAACGTTAGTGATTTGATCTTGGTATTAATAATAATAATAACAAAACAAATCTGTAATGTTGAAATAACCCGAGCCTAGTTTTAATCACGGACTTGCTTTCATAATGTACCTCTGTGACACTCAACCATTTCAATTCTATGTTTCTGTTGACTTGCTTATGGTCGGTCAAGGTTGTAAGCCTCGTTATGAAGTTAATTTTATCTATAATCTGAATAAAGAAAAACAAATAACAATATTCTAACCTACCAGACAAGAAAGTGAAAAACTTTGCACCAGTAAAATAGTGAACATACAAAGAGGAACATAAAATTATACACGCACACACACACACACAAGTTGAAGAATAATTTTAACTGTAGCTTCAGAAGAGACACAGCCAGACACACCCATACAGTCATTTACCTCATGTAATATTTTGGAAGGAAGGATGGAAGGAAGGAAACAAGGAAGAAAAAAGGAAATATTTGTTAACGACAAACACACTCATCGTTAAACATTTTTTCTTTTTACACAGACAGTAACATACACAAATACACTAAATACAGGTACACTGAGAATGTTTAAGTAATTAAAATCATTTTCATTGTTGCAGGTTATTTTATTAATTACTGTGTAAACGATAATAAATTCAGTAAAATGTCACCATTAGTTATATTTGATTTTATTTTTAGAAAGATACTTTCCTTCCTTCAGTACTTCCTTCCGTATATCTAAAATATTAAATGATGGAAGTAATTGTGTTGGTAGGCGTGTCTAGGTGTCTTCTCAAGCTACTGTCATAACCATTATTCAACTTATGTATGTGTGTGTGTTTTTGTGTACGTGTATAGTTGTATAATGTCTGTCTGTGCGCGCACTTAAATTATTGTTTTAACCATTATTCCACTTGTGTAAAGTTTTCCCTTTTCTTCTCTCTAAGGTTAGTATATTATTATTTGTTTGTTTTTCAGATTATAGATAAAATTAGCTTCATAACGAGGCTTCCTGCCTTGATCGACCGCATTCCAGTTTCAACGAACTTCAAAATAAGTCTGTAGAATACAAGGGTGCTTCTGTCATACAGATTAATCGAGAAAGTGTATCCGTGTTCAAAATAGGCCTTGAAAATTTAAACATTATAGGTTGTTGTTATTGTTGTTGTTGTTCTCATTTAATAACAAAATAAGATCACAAGCTTTTTGAAAAATAAAACAGTTTAATGAAAAAAACTAAAAAGCTTGGTTATATATTTTAAAATAGAAAAAAAAAAAAAAATAAATAACAACATTCTATGACCTAATCTTTCAGTGATTGTTTTTTTAAAGGTATTGTAAATTTAATTTTTATTTAAATGTATAAATGTTAACACATTCAGTGAGATGTGACTTTTAAATGTCCTTTAATGGTTTAAAAAAGTGAAATGTATTATTGTTTATTAAATTACGTGAAATAAATTTTTAATGATGTTATTAAAGGTATTGTAAATGGTTATTTTATTTCAATGTATAAATCTTAACACATTCAGCTGGATGTCATTTTTAATGATTTTGAAAAATAATTATGAGTTATCGTTTACAGAAAATCTTGCATGAATGTACAGTAAAGATATTCGGATATTCTCGTCATGGTATGAAAAAACAACAACACCAAGACAAAGCAAATCTAAAGGTTTATTACTTCTACAGAGAAAATAGATATCACAAATTAGTAAATTAAATAAAACAAATAATACAATTTTAATAATTATAACAAAAATTATGTATACAGTATAATGACGTATACATAATTTTTAATTTTATATCCGTTAAGTTTTATAATAAATTTACATGCAACTTAAAATATTACTATAAATATAGGTAAGATATGTATAATGTAATTACACAAATTATGTGTGTATGTTTTCATGGATGTGTCTGGTTGTGTTTATACCTATATTTGTTGTAATAGTCCAGCACATCTCTGCAAACTGTGCATTTGTGTATAGGTCATATCAGTTCATATGTGCTACCACAGTTCATGAAGTGAATCAAACGATAAACATTAAAAAAACATTCTAAAACTGGTTAAATACATACATCAAATGACAAAAAGTGAAATGGAAAATACTATCCTAATACAAAAGCTAAATATTAATAAAATAACGGTATCAGTATTCATATTAGTTAAAAGTTACACTTACTATGAATAACGATAAACAGTAATAAAATAAAGGTATTAAAAAGTGCCAGTTATCAGAAACAGAGGTCAAAATGTAAGTAAATAAAGGAATACACAGGGAAAGTGCAAACTATCACAAATATAAACGAAACAGGAATTAAACAGAGGAATCAAATAACTCGTTAACAAAAATTGAAAATTATCACAAACAAAGGTATTTGTTGTCAGAATGCAAAGTGCAAATTATCACACATAAAAAGGTAACCAGAATAAAATAAATCAATCAAATGTCTCGTTAGCAGGAAACCTTATTAAAATGTTAAGGCTAGTTCACATGTCCCTCTTAAAAAATTGATTTAAGATTAACAAACACTGTTTTTTCTTTGAATTTTCATTCCATAGTACTTGAACTGTTTGTTCCATCGACGAAACATTTAGGCTCTGCAAAAATAAGAATGAATTTACTTGCTCAGAACAAAAGATTACAAAGAAAATAGAAAAAGAAACTATGCTACATTTCTAAAAATATTAAAAAAAAATAATCCATTAAATACTGAACAAAATTTTGACATATTACAGACTTTAGAGTAGGTGTACAAAGATAATTAATAATTGAACTAGACAAAAATATAAATGATTTATTTTCAAAAATATCACACCATAATCTTTATAATTAAAGTCATAATCATTATCGTTATTTATTTATTTATTTTATTTATTTATTTATTCTACATACGTCCAATTCCGTTCTCTTTGCATAACTTCTCAAAATACCGACAAACATTTCTTTGTTTCTTTTCATCATTGCCTTTGGAGTATATATACATCATACGTTCTGAAAAGTCTTTTGGTAGCAGAAGTGAAACCTACAAAAAGATTTAGTGAGTTTAGTAATTAACTTATGCTGAAGTAATTCTTTTAGATAGTGGTGTAGAGTTTATTTAGAGCAATCTAATTTTAGATGTAGGGACAGAAGGAAGAAAAAAAGAAAGAAATGTTTTATTTAACAACACTTTTATTTAAGGTTACATAAGACAGTTTTAAGATTAACGACCAGTCAGATATTGTGAGAAACGAAATCCATCATAGGTTGCTGTTTGCAGCACGAGTTGTTTTACATGTATCATCCTGCAAACAGGACAGTGCATACCACAGTCCTTCCGTGCAGATCTGCATTAAAAATATTAATATCCAATAATACGCATGCATAATAAATAGAAAAGATCAATCCATATTTTCTGGCAAAATCAAAATATGATACGAATACATTTGCTCTTGCAGTGTGATTCAGTCTTCAGAATTCAGTTGTTATATTTGACTAAAAATACCTCAGATTTTTTCAGTTTAAAAGCTTTATTAGGCTGGAATTTCGAGTAGAAATACACATTTTCAACAGGATTTATGTCCTTTATGTCTTGGTCGGACTTCAATTCCTAAAATATGAAAATAATTTATGAAATAATCAAAATTGAATATGTCATAAAATATAGCAAAAACCACACGAATACATTTTATACACAAACCAAAAAAATACATATCTGTAATATTACAAATGTTAAATTCTTACAAAATTACCAAAATTAAACAACAACAACAACAACAAAAACAATAACAATAATAATAATAATAATAATAATAATAATAATAATAATAATAATAATAATAATAATAATAATTAATTATAACTTTAAAATATATATATATATATATATATATATATAGATATATTTATACACACACACACACACACACATTTTCTGTGAAAATCAAAATATGATATCAATTACTAAAAAGTTGTTGTTCAATTTAAATCATGATTCAGTTTCCAGAGTTCTGTTGTTGTATTTGCCTAAACACACCTCTGTTTTTTCTAGCTTAAAAGCTTCATCAGGCTGGTGTTTTGAGGAGAAATTATGATTTTCAAGAGGATTTTTTTTCTTTATGCCATAGTCAAACTTCAGTATCTAAATATATAAAAAAAAAAAATATTATATAGTCATAGTGAATCAGCTTGAATGTTAGGAAATAAAGCAAAATGCAAATTTCAAACATTTAAATATATACATTTTTGTTTACTACAGCATGTGTCTGAAAAAACATCAAATAGTTATATTAAACTGTTTTAATTTTGTTACTTTGTTAAGAGAACTATTCAAAATTAAAAAAAAGAAACATTATTTAATAATAATAATAATAATAATAATAATAATAACAACAACAACAACAAAAATAATTTTATATATAATAATAATAATAATAATAATAATAATAATAATAATAATTATAATAATAAGAAGAAGAAGAAACCTCTCGGCACATTACCACTTCATAACAGTCTTCAATTTTCTGTTTGTCTTCTTCTGGCATGCGACTGAGGAAATCGTGGACTTTCTTAAACTGAAACAAATGAAAGCCAAATGTGAGAACTTTTCCACTTCATTTTCCATCTTTTATAATAGATTTAAATTCAATATCGATAACAGTGTTGTGATACAAATAACAAATATCCTAATACATGTTTTAACATAGTCTCCCACTGAGCTGGTTTCTCACAGCTTGTTTAACAAAGGTCATGGTATGTATTTCACTGTCCGTGGCAAGGTACAGGTCCGTCTTTTGCTACCAATTATGTTAAAAATAAACTATGGAATGAAAGTATCATCTTTTATCATTAATGTTAAAGAGAAAAGAAACAAAAATGATGTTTTTATAAAAATGACTTATTAAATAAATATTTATTTTTCTGCTGTTTACTACTGACTAGAAACTGTTTAACAGACTACGTCAGAATTTACTTATCATTACAGAATTTTTATCAACCAATCGTTCAAACTTGTATTTTTGTTGCAAACAAATATTATATCCCTTCTTTTTCTTAGAACAAGCTAAACAAAAGAAAAATGAATTTCATTGAAAAAAAGGCTAAATGTAATACTATGGTGGATTATGTACCTCAATAAGAGAGAACAAAAGGTGGGTGTCACCGAAGTATTAATTAACTCTTCATGCTTCCAAGCATATGAGTACATCAGCAGCATTTTTAGCGGGCATTTAACAACTAAAAACAATTAATAATTCAGACAAATCAGGAATTTTTAAATAAAATAATAAAAAAGAACCTGCGTTTCTGTTAGCAGTGGACTTGATAGGACACATTTGTCCAGTTTTCTCTCCACGATTCGTTTCAGAAGGTTTCTTGCATCTTCAAGTTCTTTACTGTCAGAAAACAGAATTTCCTCGAACACGCTGTCTGTCAGTTTGCTGTAGGCCACTGGATCGTCAATACATTCAGACATCTTTCTTTCTTTTCTGTAAAATACAACAAGTGTGGATTAGAGAAGACTTTACTATGTACCACATATTCCAAGTGAATATATTTGAAAATATATAGTCATATCCTGCCCAGTTAAAATAGTCATTATACAAATACATAAATACTGGAATAATTTTGTACAGCAAAAACAAGTGAAAAAATTGATGTTTAATATGATTCTTAATTTCAATATCTATATTTGCTAAATAATTCTTGACTTTCTGATGTTTTACACGCATAATATATCATGTATTCGTAATAATTATGAAATACAAAATGTAGACTCACCCATCTTTTCCTTTAATTAGTATGTAATCATCTGCTTTGATCATAGCTTCGACTAACCTAGAAAACAACAGTAAGTTGATAGACTTGTAATAACAATGGCAAAAATAAAACGAGTTTAATCTGAATTGCAGATAATACATTTCCGGCACATAATTAATACATTTGACATTTTAAATAGCCTACTTTGAACTGAATAAATTAAGAATATCTCATTTATGAAAGTAAAAGAAGTCGGGTTTGGTTTACATACTTTCAGTCTATAATTCAGTTTGAAAAAAACTCACATTCTCTCCAAAGTTTTGGTCATTCTGTGATTGTTTGCTCGTCTGTAAATTCCATATCGTGTTTGAAACAGGTCGTAGATACTTACAGCCTCCTGTCAATAAATTTCACATTTAAACATAATTATGTGTATGTGTCTGTTTGTATCTGTGTGTCAATTCCATTTCAGAGTAAATAGCACAAACATAAAAACATAAATACATACTCACACATTTGTTCACTGGCATATAAGTCGCTTTTACAAAAGTATATAACAATTTTACATTTAATCTATTTTATTTATTTATTTCACTGGATATTTAACTCGGAGAAGTTCATGACTGAGCAAAATGCAAACACTTCTCAATTCTAATTTGAAAACAATCTTTCTATTTTGCTTTAAAAAGAGCAGAATATCTTAGGGATCACTGTGATTCTCAAATTACAAGTCTCTGGAATTTTATATAAATTGCAATAAAATGATGCGAAGATGACAAAAAAATAAGAAGACGATATAGATGATGACAAAGATGATGATGATGATGATATGAATACTATTTCACCTTATCTCTCATACAAATGTGATGTCGCCCATCTTCAGCTTTCAGAACTTTGGCAAACTTCATGTAACGAATATGACCGAAACGGTTTTCAAATCCCAGCATGTAGCAATCTCGGGCGAAATAATCCCATTTGTCGACATCAATCCCGTTACTTTTATTCGCAACTATCTGAAAAAACAGAATTAGCTTTTACTTTTAATCAAAATCAAATCTATTAAATAGTATATGAGCAATTCCGTTTTTTAATTACTGCCAAACATCAAAATTTGAAACTATTTTTATCGTTTAATATTTCATGATTATTTGTCCATCATCATCATCATCAGCAGCAGCAGCAGCATCATTTACTATTATTATTACCATTATTATTATTATTATTATTATTATTATTATTATTATTTATGATGATGATGGTATTTTATTTATTTATTTTGTTTTAAATGCCAGAAAAATGAAAATGTCATATACTATTTACAAAGTTTAAAATTATGTTAGAGATAGAGATATAATTAAGATAATATTTATACAAATAGTTGACCGTTTTACCTCAAACAGAAAACTTTTACTTTCGTCCCTGCCAATCTCTTCCCAGTCCTGAACAAAAAAAATAATCGAATAATTAACTAAATAAATAAATAAACAAACAAAAAGTATATATCATAAAACATCACAGTTCTTCATAAACTATATTTCAGATAAATAAAAATACTGATAAAATAATCAGATTCACAATTAAAATTCAATTAAACGTTTCGACACGTGTGAAGTGTAGTGATGAGCTGTACAGGTTAAAGTAGGAAGAAGGCCACTGAGTGGGATTGAACCTGATGCCATTGAAGTCTCAGTTCAGCTTTCTAAAGCCTTGAGTCAATCCTAGGTCATAGCGGTTTATTAATGTCTTACCTGTTTTTCCATTTTATCAGGAAGTCCCTGTATCAGCAGTTTTATGAATTTTTTGTCCTTTTCATTCAGTCCATGTTTCTCAAATTCTGGATCAAGTTTGTTTTCTTCAATTAAATGGTCAAACATCATTTCAGTAGCCTCCTCATGCTGAATCAAAACATGATGACAAAGAATTATGTTTTTAGCCGATGTAAACAGAGTAGTAGTAGTAGTAGTAGTAGATGTTTTTGTTGTAATAATAGTCTTAATAGTGTTGTAATAATAATAATAATAATAATAATAATAATAATAATAATAATAATTATTTATTTATCTTCATTTTAATATGAAAAATTAGAAAAATAAATAAATAATTATATAGCTTCAAACGGAAACTTGGATATAGTCAGGTATGATAAACAACTTATTTATTTATTTATTTATTTATTTTAATTTTTATTATTGTTTTACGAGATCAAATTTAAAATAAACCAAACTAACACTCCATCCCGATCTCTCTGGTCGTATCTTTGGAATGAACTGATCATCAAACAGGTGTGAATATGGTCCATGTCCTGCAGTATAAAATAATATTTAATAACGTGCTGTTACAAAATACGCAACAAGATGAAACAAACAGATAACACAGTGATGGTATTCGGAACTGTATGTCAGAGACTGGATAGCAAAATCAGCTGTTCTTTTACTGAACAAAAAATTGAAATAATGATTTTAATCTTCTTCTTCCTCATTTTTGATCGCCAGAATTTTATGAATGATCTGCAGTTCCTGCATGATCCTTCGGATGCCATTCAGTCACCTCTCTCTTGTGCGCCTCTTGGTCTTTTTTCCCCGGCACCGTCATGTCAACAGTTGCTCTCACATCGCTGTTCTCTTCCGTTCTCTGCATCTGTCCATTCCAGTGGGGCCTCATCTCTCTGAGTTTGTCTTTTAAGCTCTTCATCCCTGGCTCTTTCCTGATGTCTTTATCCTGTCATTCGTGGGTTCACCTTTAATTCTTCCCAAGTTTCTCATCTCTGTCTGATCGAGAATCTATTCTTCGTTCTTTCTGACTGTCAAACATTCTGCTCCATACAATTCTGATCTAATGACCCTCATCTAAAACTTGATATTTAATATTCTTATACTGGTAACTCCGGACAGACCTCTCCACTTTGTTCACGTATTACCTACTCTTGGTCTCACTGCTATTTTCTTTGACCAGCTTGTCTGAGCACAACGTGAAAAAACTTACAGTCCCAATATTATTTTGAAGATCTTCATTTTAAAGTTAATATTGTTTATTAGTATTGGGAAATTTCAATTTTAATTTAGTCTTTGTTTTGAAATTAAAATAATGTTATCAAAAAATGTGAAAAAGACATACCCAAACGCAATGCTAAAATAAATAAATATTACTACACACAGGAATACTTCAAATTATTACCCAGGTCGTGACAAAGTCCAGCGATTTGTACACAAAGTTTATCTTTCTCACTTATGTTCAGTTCTTTCTGTTTGTCCTTTAATCTCTGTACAAACTCACCAGACAGATGGTAAACACTGTAAAATAAATTTAAAATATAAAATAAATAAATAAATAAATAAATAACCAGAAACAAAAGAGACAGCAACAACAGCAGTCATAACAGGACTACAAGGAACTTTAGAGCTCATCGATCTGCTCTGAACGTTATGACGTCATGATAACATGGATGTATTTAGAATATATATAGACTGTTTCTGCTTCAAAGGTACACATAAATAAGTAAAAGTAATTTACCCGATGCTGTGTTCAAATCGATTATGAGATGCTGCAGGATAAAGAAAGTAAGTCAAACCAAGTTGTTTTAGAAAACGAAGTCTCTGAAACTGCATCGTATCTATTATCTTTACACTCAGAGGATCCACTTCAATGCTGCCATGGATCGGGTCATTAAAAATCTGAAATGTGTATGTACATGTATTTACACTAGGGCTCGAAAACCGGTATTTAAATACCGGTAAACATTGGTTTTAGTAATTGATGGGTAATACCGTTACCGAAGCACCAATATCGGCTTTCTAAATTTTAACGAGTTATGTTGGGAGATATGTTAGTTGTTAATATAAGATTATGTTAGTTACTCGGGTGTTGCTAGAATGTCTTCAGATGCAAGTTCGATGCTCGTCTGTTTAATGTTCCATGTTTATCTGCTTGATTGCTGACATGTGTGCCATCCTAAGTCATTTTAGCGACTAGTCATAAGGGATTGGCTCCTGCTTCTCGGTTGTCGCCCAAGACACTAGATGTTTTGTGGGTTTTTTAAAGTCATATTTCTCGAGTATCTAGGAATGAATCAGAACTTCTCTAAAGTTGCAAAACATGTGATGTACATTTTCCTTATTTCCTTTTTATAAAATTCGCTTTTTTTCTTCTTTTATTGCATGTAGTTTCTTACATACCTTTTGTACCCATTTTATGCTCTATAAACGTTCATTTCATGATTTTTTCTGAAGACAGGTAGGAAAAGGAGGATAGTGAATAATGTTGTCAGATGAGTGTCAAATAATAAATAAAATGTGTATGTATAAAAGAAAACAGTGTCCACAAAAAGCCCCGTAAGAACCTTTTCTGTGCACAAACTAACTAAACCCGGTGAAAACCGGTATTGAGAATATCGGTTGGTAATTTACCAGTATTGATATTATCGGTAATTTGCCAACCCTAATTTATACATATTTTATGTTTGTGGCTATGCGTGTATTTTTACTGATCCGTAGAATTTCGTACGTAATCTTGTATTCGTATATCTATCTATCTGTCTATCTATCTATCTGTCTCTCTATCTATCTATCTATCTATCTATATATATATATATATATATATCTGTGTACTCGCCCGCGGTCCGGAGGTGGAGGAATAAACTACTCGGCTACAAAGACAAGCTCAAATACATTTTTAATTTCTGATTGTCAATAATTGCTGAATCTTTACAGTGAATGCTATTTTTCAATAATAATAATAATAAGAAGAAGAAGAAGAAGAAGAAGAAGAAATTATAACAGTAACAAAGTGAACAACACCAACAATGCTAAGAAAAGAATGTGTTTTTTAGCTTCTGAACTCAGTTACCTTTTTCCTGGCTCTCCGTTCTCTGTCTGTCCCTCCATCAAATCTGAGAAATAATAAATAATAATAACAACAACAACAACAACAACAACAACAACAACTAATAATAAGAGTAATAATAATAACAACAATAAATGCAACAACAACAGTAGCAGTAGTACTAACAGTACTTGTAGGAGTAGTTGTAGTAGTGTTAATATTTGTAGTAGTTGTGGTAGTAGCAGTAGTATCAGAATAATCGTAATTAAATGCTACTGCTTCTCCAGTATCATAATTTTGTTTATTTGTTTATTTATTTATATTATTTTTTACTTTTTACTTTTTTATTTGTATTTTGTTTTTTGTTTTATTTATTTATTTTGTGTGTGTTTTGTGTGTGTGTGTGTGTGTGTGTGTGTGTGTGTGTGTGTGTGTGTGTGTGTGTGTGTGTGCGCGGCGCGTGTGTAGGCCTGATTTATAGTAAAATTAACATATTGAATTAATTCCAAATAAATTTCTCCCTGGGTGGGTGCGGCCTGATTTATAGAAAAAATTGACAAATAAAATTAATTGTAAAAAAAAAAAAAAAAAACCCATAAAAACACAAAAAAAAAAACGTTAGTTTTTATACCACTCACCTTAATTTACAGACGCTACAAAGTAATGTGCAGGCTTGGAATATCTTCCCGGATCCAGGCATGTTTTATGTGGTACTGAGATTGAATTTTTTAAACCGAAACTTACTTTTTTCTTCTTTTTCGTTGTTGTATTTTTTATATCGCGATTATTTCTTTCATAAATCTTACATTTCTTTTCGTTGGTTTATTTTATGTATTCACTATATGTATTAACGAGAGAGAATCGCTGCTTGTTTGATATAGCTCTGTTGCTAACAAACTACTTACGTGTCTGTGCACAGTAACATTAGTTTTTGTATACTTATTTGAACACAACAAGGGTATTTATATACTACATTCAAAGTGCACTGAAATATTAATCTCCTACCTACACCCTAAAGAGATCAGATTATAATTCCTTGATCTTTTGTAAAGTTTCAGTCGTGTAGTAAATATATAGTTAAGACTTTATCTCTTGAATAGCTACTGTGTCGCTGTGACAGAAGAATGTTTTTATCTTACGTCTGTAAAATATTATTTCTTTCATGATTGATTCGGTCTGCCGCACCCACAAAAAGCTGTCGTTCCCCTGCGTCGTGAGAAGCGGTATTAGTTACGTCCTCCGGATTAATACGTGTTACGGGCTTTTATTAGGCAGAATGATCTTTGAGAACCGTGGAACGGCTCATGGGGAACTGTCGCTGTGTGCTGAACGCACCGTAAGTCTGGACCTTAGCCAAAAAATACTTTGCCAAAAATTTTAGCAAGGTTTGTAAAATACTCGCTTCCAAATAAATTAACATAAAGCCGCTGACCGTGCAATTAAGAAACTGTGACGATTCATTATTACAGGCACATATACGTACATATACTACAGGTATAAACTATATATAGTATCAACTATACACTATGAACACAAACAAAACACAATATTTATGTTACAAGGATAATAGTTATTAGACATGTGCATACTTATTTAGCGGTTGAGGACGGGGGAGTTGGCATTAATTGAAATACTATATTTTCTATTTCTTTAATTATCCCTAACAGCTACGTTAGAAATATACAGCAATCAAATTCTCATATACAAGTTACATCAAACTGATCCAGATACAAAACAGAACATACAGAATCAGTATAGCCAGTTATTCCTGCTTCAGGCGTAAACAAAGATAACGCGAAATATAGTGTCCATTTTTACCTGACTGTTAAATATATACACCATTGAACTGGTTCATATTACGTTGTTGGGTTTTAGCTACCAGTGAATTAAAAACAGTACCACTGAATTATTAATTACGATTTACACTCAAAGTTGCAATTATAATTACAATTAACTCGAAAAAGACACTTACTAATGATAGGCATAACCTCCCTTTATTTAAGTATGGAGGCGCCAGAAAGACAGTTGTTGACAGATTTGGATAAAGACTTTGAAATTAATAAATAGATATAAATTGTTTGGGCAGAAAACATGGATACAGGCAGACGTTATTTTTTAAATAATTTTTTCTTCAAATTTAATTTTATTATTGTTGTAGTTGTTATTATTGTTATTATTATTATTATTATTATTATTATTATTATTATTGTTTATGAGATCAATTTTAAAGATAAACCAAACAAACAATCCATCCTGATTTTTCTGGTCGAATTTTTCGAATGAATAACTATTCAAATAAATGTGAATATGATCCATGTCCTGCAATATCAACAGTAAAATAAAATAAAATAAAATTAAATAACATTAAAATAAATAAATAAATAGGTAAACATATAAACACACGTATAGAAACTGCTACTACTACTACTACTAGTAGTAGTAATAATAACAACAATAACAAAAACAACGACAACAATAATAATAATAATAATAATAATAATAATAATAATAACAACAACAACAATAACAAAAACAACGACAATAATAATAATAATAATAATAATAATAATAATAATAATAATAATAATAATAATAATACAAAATTACAAGAACAAACAACAATAACAAGAAATAGTCCCTAATAAGAAAATTATTGTGTTTTAGAATCTTAATTCAGTTACCTTTTTCTTGACATTCTCTTTCCTGGATTTGCTCCATGACACATTCTAACAAGTAATAATAATAATAATAATAATAATAATAATAATAATAATAATGACGATGATAATGATAATAATCATAATGATGCTAATAATGATAATAATCATAATGATGCTAATAATAAAAATGATAATCGTTGTAGTAGCAGCAGCAGTAGTGACAGAATGATCATGATCACAGGTTATTGCCTCTCATATGTTGTAGTGGTAGAGAAAAAAATAATTTCCAAGAGAAAGGCATACTTTTTTGTCATTCCATAAATCAGTACTTGGTAGGCAGCAGGGGAATGAACAGTTATTTGAGAATCAGTCACCTTTATTTCACCCATCCGTCATACCCAAAGATGACAGTTTCGCCGATTTCCTCTAACTGTTAGATAATGTGCCACAAGGTGCCATAGCATACTTTAAATTTTAGGGTGAATTTGGGCATGTTGTCCCATTCTGTAACATTAACAAGCATACTTTCGTGGGCAATGGGGTAGTGGAGGTAGTGGTAGTGGGGGTAGGATCCTTCAAATGGAATCTTTAAAAACATTTAGTTTGATTTAAGTTAACATAAAGTGTACATTTATTTTGTTTTGTTAATATTGTGGAAACTGAAATGGGATGAATAAATATCTAACACTTTTGTTAATAGCTGATATTAAGCCAACAAATATAGTCATTTGCTGAAACACACTTGGACATATAATTTTATCCCTTTACTGTCGACTGACTTTTTTAACGGTAGTCTATATCAGACAACAAAGTCATACTGGACAATTCTGAATTGAGTGAAGTTTTTCAAAATTGTTCTGAGAATGGAAAAGATCGTTCCTTTATTATTATTATTATTATTATTATTATTATTATTATTGCTATTCTTCTTCTTCTTCTTCTTCTTATTATTATTAGTAGTAGTAGTAGTAGTAGTAGTTGTAGTAGTAGTAGTTTCTAATATCAATGGAATTAACAATCTCTAACAAGGGCATTTTTGTCTCATGATAGCTTTTTTCAGTATTTTAATTTAATTTAATTTAATTTAATTTGCATCTTCCTGTAAAAGTATGACTTTTTTTGCAGTTGGAACAATTTGAAAACAATTAATTTAATTCACTTTCTTTATTTCAAATTTGATAACTAAGTAACAAGCATTTAGTGGCGTGCTCTTTTTGTGTTACATTTAACATGTTTTGTATTAATATATAAACAGAACTGAATCTAATATATCAATAAACAACTTTGAAATGTGAAGATTTTACAAACTAAAAAGACAAAAATATAATTTTTATTTATTATGGTTTTATACGTACACATACATACATACATACATACATACATACATACATACATACATACATACTTACAAACATTCATACATACATACATTCATACATACATACATACATACATACATACATATATAAATTTATATTTGCTGTGTCATAGTAACATTAGCATATAGATTATTACCAAATTCAGATTTTTTTAACTCACCTTATAGATGTTACAAATTAATGTGCAGACTTGAAATATTTTTCAGACTCCGGTCAACACGTTCTATATTTAAATCTGAGGAAATCAAAAACGAAACTTACACGCTTTTCATTTATCTTTTTTCTTTATTGTATTTTTTATATCACGATCGTTTCTAGCAGTTCTTTCCGTTGGTTTATTTTATAATTTTCACTGTATATATCTATCTATCTATAGATAGAAAGATAGATATTAACGACATAGAATCGCTGCTTATTTGATAATAGATCTATTGCTAACAAATTACTTACGTGTCTGTACAGAGTAATATTAGATTGGTATAGTTAATTGTCCACAGCAAAGGTATACATTACATTCAACGTACACTGAAATAATAATCACCTAACTACACCCTACAGCTCTTTTGTAAAGTTTCAGTCGTTTAGCAAATTATATTGTTAAGTCTTTATCTCTTGAATAGTTACTGCGTCATTGTGACAGAAGAATATTTTTATCTTACGTCTGTCATTTCTGTCATGACTGATTCGGTCTGCCGCACCCACAAAAAGCTGTGAGTTCCCCTGCGTCGTGAGAAGCGGTATTAGTTATGACCTCCGGATTAATACGTGTCATGGGCTTTTATTAGGCAGAATGATCTGGCGACAGATATCTAGTCATAAGGTTCGAATTGCGTTCAATAAATTAACATATTTCTTCTTCTTTTTTTTATTTTTTTTTATTTTTTTTTGGTGTCTTGTCTTTATTGTGCTTCTAGTGAACAAAAACGTCCTACAGTATTTATATATATATATATATATAAGCATAGATAAGAAATTGGATACTAAGAAAATAATTTTCCTATATGGGGATATTTTTTGTTATTGTTTGTTTACTGATGTTATAATTTACAATTACTTACAATGTCAAATCTCGAATTTATCTTTCAAATGTATTTTATATACATACATATATACACATGCATACACTATTATGTACGTACAGACAGACATGCTTACACACATGCTTACATACGTACCAGTACAGTAATAAAATATTCAGTAAACATACACAAATATTTATACACATATATTTTAAAGAAAGTATTTCGAACGAGACACCTATCTGCTCGGATTCAAAAGCAATTTCGATCACATTCGTTACAAGAAGTTTGCCAGAGTTCTAAAAGCTGAAGACGGGCGGTATCACATTTGTGGGAGGGATAAAGTGAGATAATATCATCATCATCCTCATAATATCTTCATCATCAATATTATGATTATCGTAATCATCATCTTAATCATTACCATCATCACATTCGTCATCAGGAGCTTAATCTTCAACATCATCCTCGTCGTTATAATCTGATTTATATCAAGTTATACATTTTGATACCAGAAAAGATCGTTATAAATGATTTACAGCAAATGGTATTGGACATGATTTGCACTGGATAAAACTGGATAAAAAATATTACCCAAACGTCCACAAATGTTGACAATATGTTGATATATTGTAACTTATTAACAGGAGGCCTTAGATATCTACGAGCTGTTTCAAACACGCTATGAAATTCACAGAAGAGCCGCCAAACACAGAGTGACCAGCACGTTCGAGCATATGTGAGTTTATTTCTGCAGAAATATTTTAGCAAAGTGTATTAAATAGTGCTGTCATGAAAACAAAAATGGAAATTTATGGTTTACTTTCATAAAATGCGTTATTTTTATTTATTTTTGTTCTAATAAATAAATAAATAAATAATAATAATAATAATAATAATAATAATAATAATAAAAAGAAGAAAAATATGTCTTTCTGTTTTGTAAAGCCCACCTGTACACAAAAGATATGTCGATATTAGAAACGTGAGCCTATTTTATCGCTGTTATTACAAATTTACTAACTCTTGCGTTTTTAGGTTGGCCCAAGCTTTGATTAAAGCAAATGATCATATATTCATTGAAGGAAGACAAGGGTGAGTGTACATTGTTGTATCTCTGAAATTACACTGCTAAAACTTATATTTCTCATATTTTTTATTTTAGTTTTTCTTATTGACATAAACTATGGTAGAATTATCATGCTGGTAATGACATCACACTATATATACAATTACTTAAATCTCAGAAAGTGTTTATTGTGCATTTTATTAACTAAATGAATGACGGTAGAACTATCACTTTTGTAATCACAGTAGATACAAATACTTAAATTGCTTTTGTATTTATATCCTTAGAATAAATGATATATTGTGAAAGTTTACAGATTTAGACTTCGTAATACATTTTTATCATCCAAATGAATGAATGTAAAATTATTATGTTTCCAATATGAAACATACTTATAGAGAATAAATGATATATTAGGAGTGCAGCACATCAGAAACAGAGTAATTTGGTTGCGAATAAAGATACTGAAATTAAGAATTATATTCATTTTTATAATTGGAATTATTTTATATATTTATTTATTTATTTGTTTGTTTGTTTGTTTATTCCCAAAATAGTAATCTCCAGTTCTAACTTATTCTCTTTTTTTTCTTCACAGTACATAGATAACTCTGTCTAAATTAACTCTTGCAGTAAAACAAGTATGTGGCATAGATGATGAAAATGTCTCATCCGCTGAAGAATGATCATGCTGAACAGACCAGAAAGACATTAATGTCGAACCCTGGTAGAAATAATCATGTTCCTTCATTAGCGCTATATGGTATATATGAGTATAAAATATCACCTCATTTATACATGATGTATTTTACAGAACAAAAAGAAAGATGTCTGAATGTATTGACGATCCAGTGGCCTACAACAAACTGACAGATGACGTGTTCACGAAAATTCTGTTTTCTGACAGTGAAGAACTTGAGGATGCAAGAAACATTTTGAAAAGAATCGTGGAGAGAAAAGCGGACAAATGTGTGGCACAAAGTCCGTACCTCAGGTTTTTGGCTTTTATTTTATTTAAATCTTTACTTAATTGTGAAATGATTTTCAATATAACATCATTCTTATAGCAAAATAATTTTAGTTGTTAAATATTTATTCAGTCGTTCTTATCTTGCAGATGCCTTTAAACTGACGAAGTAGAAAAAGCAAATTAATAAGTTTACAATAATTTTCATTGGTGGCTGTCATTTGTGAATAATTCACGAAATTCTTGTATTTAACATTTTTTAACTGAAATTATTTTTTCTACATTTTTCTATAAAAAAAAAAAGAAGGAAAGAAAATGTTTGCAGTAAGAAATAGATAATTCAATCCTTTTTCATTGGAAAGTGAAGTTTGTCACAAAGCTGAAAAAACACAACATGAAAAAAGAAATACGAAAAGAATAAAGTTTAAAAAAAGAATCAAAAACAAGAAGAAAACGTTCTAATATTTGGCATTTGTGTATTTTAGTTCAGTAAAATTCAAGACGTAATTAGTGGCATGACAGAAGAAGAGGAGAAAGAAAATTTTAAAGATTGTTATGAAATGGTAATCCGCCGAGTTTATATATATTTTGTTTGTATAGAAATTTTCAGCATTCTAATATATATATTAGAATGTTGAAAATTCCTGAATTATTTCTTAATAAAGTTTAAAATAAACTATTTTAATATTTTAAATAAATGTATGGAAAATTACTGAATGATTTTCCTTTCAATGTTTATGACGAATTTAAACTCCTTATATATATTTTTTATATTAGAATTGGATTAAATTAGGCAGATTCAATATTTTTCACAAAACTCTCTTTATATTTAATAGGAACTGAAATTTGACTTTGGCATGGATGAAAAAGATCCTGTTGAAAATGTGTACTTCTACTCAAAAGCACAGTCTTGTAAAGCTTCTAAACTAGAAAAATCCAAGGTACGTTCAGCCAAATATAGGAATACGACAATATATGTCTAACAACATCGATGATAAATATAAAAGATCCATTGCTACTAATTGGAAAGAATATATCATGTATATTAATTAATTAATTAATTAATTATTTATTTATTTATTACTATTTTTTTATTGTTTGTTTTTTGTTTTTTAGATTTCACTTCTGCTTCCAGAACACTTTTCAGAACGTATTATCTATGTTGTTTGCAAAGATAACGATGAAGAGAAACAAAGAAATCTCTTTCGTTACTTTAAAAAAGTTTGTAAACAGCAGGAAAAATAAAAGAAATATCCACAAATAAGAAAATTATTTTGTTTACCGTTTTTCTTGACTCTCCTTCCGCTGTCTCTGCCAACATCAAATCTGAAAGTAATTTAAAAATTTATGTCTTTTATAAAAACTAGTATTTATAGAAGTAACATAAAGTCATTAATATATAAAAAATTTCATTATTAATTAATGGATTTGTTGATTAGTTTTAAAATATTTATTGGCCCTCTTTCATAGCTAAGTTTTCTTTGTAATTCTTTGTTTTTTAAAGTAAATATTTATTTATTATTACAGATCCGCAGTGGTTACTTAGCACAAGTACTGCAGAATAAAAATTCAAAGAGGAAGATGAGTGTTTTAATCTTAGATGAACTTATTACATACATATCTTTTTTATATATGTGATAGTTTGAACTTTTCGATGTGATAATTGATACCTTTATTTTATTGCTTTTTATCTTTTTGTGTGTCTGTTATTTTATATTTTCACTAAAATGATACTTGATTCCTTTATTTATTATTATTTAGATTAATGTGTATTTTTCACTAATGTTATAACTGATTCGTGCGTTTTATTACTATTTAGATTTATTTATACTAATTCGTATTTTCTCTAATGTTATAATTGATTCCTTTAGTTTATTATTGTTTATATTTATTTATAATAATTCATCTTTTTTTATTAGTATTATTATTGATCCCTTTATTTTATTCAAATTTATCTTTATTTGTGATAATTTACACTTTTCTTTAACTTGATCATTTGTTCCTTTTATTTATTGCTGGTGAGTTTTTAGAAATATGCATTATCAGGAAATATGTATAATATAATCACTGACCTGAAAGTAACGTAGCCAGAGTTGGTGATTGTTCAAGGGAAACTTAGGCATGCACAGAGCCAAGGGTCAGTAGAAAGAACAGTTCTGTGACATTAAGGACATACTTGTTTGTTGCTTAGGACATTACTATAAAACTGAATGGACTTTCTGGCTCAAGTTTCTTCAGTTTCAGAACTCCAGTTTTCACAGCGAGATTCTGAGTTCCTCATTTATAGAATTGCTTGGTTCTGGTGCTCGCACTGGTCAGTAATACTCTAACCAGTATTTTGATTACTTATTTATGATATTGTTTAAACCTATCTCAGTAAATTCACCATCGATTGCAGTCAGAGTATGACCTAGTTCCGGACATTGCACTGCCCATATCCTGATTCCTTATTTATGTTATTGTTTCAGATTGAATGTATTTGTTTTCTTTCATTTACTGATTTATAATGTTAATTTACCTTGTAAAATGAATAAATCCTTAGGTTTGCTGTATCTTGGTATTTTTTATTTATGTTTTGCTTTTTTTTTTCATATCATGAGGATATTTCTCAAATTATAATATGAAACCTAGAAATATGCAAAAAATCTTTCATAATAATCCTTTTATGAAATTCTCTTTATTACCACAAGTGAAAATATCTGCAGATCTTTAGTCAAATACTCACAAATATTAGATATCCATACATCATCACATTCTGTGACACACATGCACACACAAACACAGACAAACACAAATAATTTGAAATAAAATAACATACATACATACATATTTTCTTGCTGAACATTAAATATATATATGTGTGTGTGTGTGTGTGTGTGTGTATTTATATATACTTATATACATACATACATACATACATACAGATTTATATATATATATATACTGTAGCACGTTTTTGTTCATTAGAAACACAACAAACACAACACTAATTTTATAATTATTAGCGCTAGCTATACATTCAATACAGCAGCTACCGTACAGAGCGTTATGCCCTAAGAAGAAAACAAAACAATAAATCCGTTCTTTTATTGAACATTGTTCGAATCTTACCCAAAGACGTCTGTCGCCAGATCATTCTGTAAAACAAAAGCTCGTAAAATGTATTGCTCAGGAGGACGTAATTAAAACCACTTCTCACGACCCTGGGTAACTCCGACTTTTTGTGGATGACATGGACCGAACCAACAATCATGACAGAGATAAAGACTTAACTATATACTTGTTACATGGTTCATTCTATACAAAAGATGAAGGAACTATAATCTGATCTCTGTAAGATGTTGGTAGGTGATTGTTACTTGAGTGTACTTCGAATGTCGTGTATACCTTTGGTGTGGACCATTAACAATAAACTAACGTTACTGCGCACCATCAAGTAATTAATTTATTAGCAATAGAGCTATTAACAAATAAA
The DNA here is from genome assembly GCA_012295275.1 of Chrysomallon squamiferum. Lineage (NCBI taxonomy): Eukaryota > Metazoa > Mollusca > Gastropoda > Neomphalida > Peltospiridae > Chrysomallon > Chrysomallon squamiferum. The sequence continues at coordinate 10,288,159 of CM022667.1, read as the reverse complement.
CAGCGATTCACTCTTGTTAATATATATATAGTGAAAATATTAAAATAAACCAACGCTAGATTCATGACAGAAATAATCGCGATATAAAAAATACAAGAAGAAGAATAAAAAACGCGTAAGTTTCGGTTTTGATTTCTCAAATTAAGACATATTCTTGATAATTCTATATTGTATTTCCATCTTACATTTTATTATGTCAACTGACGTAATAACTTAACCAATATTGTGCTTTTACCACAATAATGTATATAAAATTCTACATAAATATTTCTAATATGCAAAATATTTGAAATAACATAAACACTATTAGAGCATTATTTATAGCTGGCTATATAATCATCTTTTTTATTACTTTTTCTTTTCAATTATCTTTCTGGGAGAGCTGTGTAAGAATGGGAAATACAGTAGTGGGACTCGCTAGATAAGGATTATTCCTGATTTATAACAGACTGCTTTTATTTATATACAGTGTTTATTAGTATTATTATTATTATTATCATCATCATCATCATTATTATTACTATATTAATTATCTAAATATCACTATCACTGTGAAAACTTTCCATTGCTTTATCGAAGATAAAGACCCTACTTCGTGAGAAGAACAAATAATAATAATAATAATAATAATAATAATAATAATAATAATAACGGTTTACCGTCATACGCCCTCCCTACACACATATAGAAACTGCTGCTACTACTACTACTACTATTACTACTACTACTACTACTAATAATAATAATAATAAATAGATCAGTGTATGATTTAAAATACTGTAGGAAAATAAACAGAAGCCGTTTAATTGTAAATCGGTAACTATGATCACTAAGGAACTTCATCTTACGTCAAACCTTAAAATGAATGTGAGCCGATCCGCAGTTTCAGTAACTAAGTATGTGTTGAACATAGAACATGGCCATCGTTTTATTGTTTGTAATAGTAGAACGCAGTTTTATTACACAGAGAAATGGTTCAAATTATTACCCAGGTCGTGGCAAAGTCCAGCGATTTGTACACAAAGTTTATCTTTCTCAGTTATGTTCAGTTCTTTCTGTTTGTCCATTAATGTCTGTACAAACACCCCAGCCAGGTGATATACACTACAAATTAAATTTAAATAAATAAACAATTAATTTAATTAATAAAACAATTAATTAATTTGAATAATAAAAGTAACAAATTAATAAATTCATTGTTAAATGAAATATTTGCTGCTGCTACTACTACTACTACAAATAATAATGTTAACACATTCAGGAGATGTGACTTTTAAACATCTTTTAATGGTTTAAAAAGTGAAATGTATTATTGTTTATTAAATTTCGTGAAATACTTTTTTAATGATGTTATTAAAGGTATTGTAAATGGTTATTTTATTTCAATGTATAAATCTTAACACATTCAACTGGGTGTCATTTTTAATGATTTTGAAAAATAATTATGAGTTATCGTTTACAGAAAATCTTGCATGAATGTACATTAAAGATATTCGGATATTCTCGTCATGGTATGAAAAAAAACAACAACACCAAGACAAAGCAAATCTAAAGGTTTATTACTTCTACAGAGAAAATAGATATTACAAATTAGTAAACTAAATAAAACAAATAATACAATTTTAATAATTATAACAAAAATTATGTATACAGTATAATGACGTATACATAATTTTTAATTTTATATCCGTTAAGTTTTATAATAAATTTACATGCAACTTAAAATATTACCATAAATATAGGTAAGATATGTATAATGTAATTACACAAATTATGTGTGTATGTTTTCATGGATGTGTCTGGTTGTTTTTATGTCTATATTTGTTGTAATAGTTCAGCACATCTCTGTAAACTGTGCATATGTGTATATATGAGTTTGTGTATTTGTGAACAATAGTATGTGCGTTTGTGTATAGGTCATATCAGTTCGTAGGTGTTAACACAGTACGTGCAGTGAATCAAACGATAAACATTAAAAAACATTCTAAAAGGTTAAATACATACATCAAATGACAAAAAGTGAAATGGAAAATACTATCCTAATACAAAAGCTAAATATTAATAAAATAACGGTATCAGTTATCATATTAGTTAAAAGTTAAACTTACTATGAATAACGATAAACAGTAATAAAATAAAGATATTAAAAAGTGCCAGTTATCAGAAACAGAGGTCAAAATGTAAGTAAATAAAGGAATACACAGGGAAAGTGCAAACTATCACAAATATAAACGAAACAGGAATTAAACAGAGGAATCAAATAACTCGTTAACGAAAATTGAAAATTATCACAAACAAAGGTATTTGTTGTCAGAATGCAAATTATCACACATAAAAAGGTAACCAGAATAAAATAAATCAATCAAATGTCTCGTTAGCAGGAAACCTTATTAAAATGTTAAGGCTAGTTCAGATGTCCCTTTTGAAAAATTGACTTAAGCTTAACAAACACTGTTTTTTCTTTGAATTTTCATTCCATAGTACTTGAACTGCTTGTTCCATCGACGAAACATTTAGGCTCTGCAAAAATAAGAATGAATTTACTTGCTCAGAACAAAAGATTACAAAGAAAATAGAAAAAGAAACTATGCTACAGTTCTAAAAATATTTAAAAAAAAAATAATCCATTAAATAATGAACACAATTTTGACATGTTACAGACTTTAAAGTACGTGTACAAAAATAATTAATAGCCTTTTTGAACTAGACAAAAATATAAATGATTTATTTTCAAAAATATTACAGTCATAATCATTATATTATCGATATTTATTTATTTATTTATTCTACATACCTCCAATTCCATTCTTTTTGCAAAAGTCCTCAAAATTCTGACAAACATCTTTTTGTTTCTCTTCATCATTGCCTTTGGAGTATATATACATCATACGTTCTGAAAAGTCTTTTGGTAGCAGAAGTGAAATCTACAAAAAGATTTAGTGAGTTTAGTAATTAACTTATGCTGAAGTAATTCTTTTAGATAGTGGTGTAGAGTTTATTTAGAGCAGTCTAATTTTAGATGTAGGGACAGAAGGAAGAAAAAAAGAAAGAAATGTTTTAGTTAACAACACTTTTATTTAAGGTTACATAAGACAGTTTTAAGATTAACGACCAGTCAGATATTGTGAGAAACGAAATCCATCATAGGTTGCTGTTTGCAGCACGAGTTGTTTTATATGTATCATCCTACAAACAGGACAGTGCATACCACAGTCCTTCCGTACAGATCTGCATTAAAAATATTAATATCCAATAATACGCATGCATAATAAATAGAAAAGATCAATCCATATTTTCTGGCAAAATCAAAATATGATATGAATACATTTGCTCTTGCAGTTAAAATTGTGATTCAGTCTTCAGAATTCAGTTGTTTTATTTGACTAAAAATACCTCGGATTTTTTCAGTTTAAAAGCTTTATTAGGCTCGAATTTTGAGTAGAAATACACATTTTCAACAGGATTTATTTCCTTTATGTCTTGGTCGAACTTCAGTTCCTAAAATATGAAAATAATTTATGAAATAAATGTTAAATTCTTACAAAATTACCAAAATTAAACAAGAACAACAACAACAACAACAATAATAATAATAATTATTAATTATAACTTTAAAATATATATATATATATATACACACTTTTCTGTGAAAATCAAAATATGATATCAATTACTAAAAAGTTGTTCAATTTAAATAATGATTCAGTTTCCAGAGTTGTGTTGTTGTATTTGCCTAAACATACCTCTGTTTTTTCTAGCTTAAAAGCTTTATCAGGCTGGGGTTTTGAGGAGAAATTATTATTTTCAAGAGGAGTTTGTTTCTTTATGCCATAGTCAAACGTCAATACCTAAAAAAAAAAAAAAAAAAAAAAATAGTCAATAGTGAATCAGCTTGAATGTTAGGAAATAAAGCAAAATGCAAATTTCAAACATTTAAATATATACAATTTTTTTTACTACAGCATGTGTCTGAAAAAACTCAAATAGTTATATTAAACTGTTTTAATTTTGTTACTTTGTTAAGAGAACTATTCAAAATTAAAAAAAAGAAACATTATTTAATAATAATAATAACAACAACAACAACAACAACAACAAAAATAACAGTACCACCACCACCACCACAACCACAACCACAACAACAACAACAACAACAACAACAAAAATAATAATAATAATACGAAGAAGAAACCTCTCTGCACATTACCACTTCATAACAGTCTTCAATTTTCTGTTTGTCTTCTTCTGGCATGCGACTGAGGAAATCGTGGACTTTCTTAAACTGAAACAAATGAAAGCCAAATGTGAGAACTTTTCCACTTCATTTTCCATCTTTTATAATAGATTAAAATTCAATATCGATAACAGTGGTGTGATACAAATAAAAAATATCCTAATACATGTTTTAACATAGTATCCCACTGAGCTGGTTTCTCACAGCTTGTTTATCAAAGGTCATGGTATGTATTTCACTGTCCGTGACAAGGTACAGGTCCGTCTTTAGCTACTAATTATGTTAAAAATAAACTATGGAATGAAAGTAGCATCTTTTATCATTAATGTTAAAGAGAAAAGAAACAAAAATGATGTTTTTATAAAAATGACTTATTAAATAAATATTTATTTCTCTGCTGTTTACTACTGACTAGAAACTGTTTAACAGACTACGTCAGAATTTACTTATCATTACAGAATTTTTATCAACCAATCGTTCAAACTTATATTTTTGTTGCAAACAAATGTTATATTCCTTCTTTTTCTTAGAAAAAGCTAAACAAAAGAAAAATGAATTTCATTGAAAAAGGCTAAATGTAATACTATGGTGGATTATGTACCTCAATAAGAGAGAACAAAAGGTGGGTGTCACCAAAGTATTAATTAACTCTTCATGCTTCCAAGCATATGAGTACATCAGCAGCATTTTTAGCGGGCATTTAACAACTAAAAACAATTAATAATTCAGACAAATCAAGAAGTTTTAAATAAAACTATAAAAAAGAACCTGCGTTTCTGTTAGCAATGGACTTGTTAGGACACATTTGTCCAGTTTTCTCTCGACGATTCGTTTCAGAAGGTTTCTTGCATCTTCAAGTTCTTCACTGTCAGAAAACAGAATTTGCTCGAACACGCGGTCTGTTAGTTTGCAGTAGGCCACTGGATCGTCAATACATTCAGACATCTTTGTTTCTTTTCTGTAAAATACAACAAGTATGGATTAGAGAAGACTTTACTATGTACCACATATTCCAAGTGAATATACTTGAAAATTATTAAAATCTTCTCTCAAGAAAAAGAAGAACAACAAAAAAAAAATAATATGATAAAGAAGAAAGAATGTGTACATATTTGTTTTGTTTCAATTTCGATATTTATTACATGCTTTTCCTAAAGATAAATTCGACAATGCATATTAACATAAAAAAACAACAACATAAATACCGGAATAGAGTTGGACAACAAAGAAACAAGTGAAAAACCTGATTTTTAATATGATTCTTAGTTTAAATATCTATATTTGCTAAATAATTCTTGACTTTCTGATGTTTTACACCCTTAATATTTCATGTATTCGTAATAATTATGAAATACAAAATGTAGACTCACCCATCTTTTCCTTTAATTCGTATGTAATCATTTGCTTTAATCAAAGCTTCGACTAACCTAGAAAACAACAGTAAGTTGATAGACTTGTAGTAATAACGGAAAAACTAAAACGTTTATTCTGAATTGCAGATAATAAATTTCCGACAGATACTTAATACATTTGTCATTTTAAACAGCCAACTTTGCAAATTCAATCAAGTTTTCTACTGTACTTGTGGCTTTTACAAAACACAGTGATTTATATTGTTGATAAACTGAAAAAATTAAGAATAACTCATTTATGAAAGTAAAAGAAGTCGGATTCGGTTTACATGCTTTCAGTCCCCAATACAGTTTGCACAAATATTTCAGTTTGAAAAAACTCACATGCTCTCCAAAGTTTTGGTCATTCTGTGGCAAACGGCATTTCTGTGAATTACATATTGTGTTTGAAACATGTCGAGGATATTTAGAGCCTCCTGTCAATAAATTTCACAGTTAAACATATACATGTGTGTTTGCGTCTGTTTGTCCTTGTGCGTCTATTCCTGTTCACAGTAATTAGCTAAACATCAGATAAAAACACAAATACACACTCACACATTTGAACACATTTGCACATCAGTGGCTTTTACAAAAGTATATAACAGTTTTACATATAATCTATTTTATTTATTTCATTCGTTGGATATTTAACAAGCTTTCCATTTCGCTTTAAAAGGAGCAGAAAATGTTAAAAATAAAAGTGATTTTCAAATAACAAGTCTCTGGATTGATATAAATTGTAGAAAATGATGTGAAGATGATAAAAGAAAAGGAAGAAGAAGATGATGTACGACATGATGACGATGAAAATGATAATGAAAAAGAAGAAGAAGACGAAGAAGAAGAAGAAGAAGAAGAAGATGATGATGATGATGATGATGATATGAATACTATTTCACCTTATCTCTCATACAAATGTGATATCGCTTATCTTCAGCCTCCAGAACTTTGGCAAACTTCATGTAACGAATATGATGAAAACGGTTTTCAAATCCCAGCATGAAGCTGTCTCGGGCGAAAGTATCCCATTTGTCGACATCAATCCCGTTACTTTTATTCGCAACTATCTGAAAAAAACAGCATTACGTTTTACTTCTAATTAGGATTTTAAAATCAAATCTATTAAAGTGTACATAAGCAATTCCATGTTTTATTTATTACAAACATCAAAATTTGATACTATTTTTATTTTTTAAGGTTTCATTATTATTATTATTATCATTACCATTATTATTATTATTATTATTATTATTATTATTATTTAAAATATTAGAGATAGAGTTATTAGAGTTATAATTAAGATAATATTTATACAAACAGTTGACCGTTTTACCTCAAACAGAAAACTTTTACTTTCATCCCTGCCAATCATTTCCCAGTCCTGAAAAAAAAATCGAATAACTAACTAAATCAACTAAAATAAAAAGAATATAATCATAAAAGAGTTCTTGATACACTACATTTTTTGCTAGCAAAAGTTGGTGTGAGTTTGTAAACAATCATCTAAAAGTAAATGAAAATATATTTCGGCCATCTTTTGTTATTGCTAGACAGATATCAGATAAATAAAAAAAAGATGAAATAATCAGATTCACAATTAAAATTCAATCAAACGTTTCGACAGGAATTAAGTGTAGTGATAAGCGTACAGGTTAAAGTAGGAAGAAGGCCACTGAATGGGATTGAACCTGAGACCAGTGAAGCCTCAGTTCAGATTTCTAAAGTCTTGAGTCAATCCTAGGTCATAAATGTTTATTAATGTCTTACCTGTTTCTCCATTTTATCAGGAAGTCCCTTCATCAGCATTTTTATGAATTTTTTGTCCTTTTCATTCAGTCCATGTTTCTCAAATTCTGGATCAAGTTTGTTTTCTTCAATTAAATAGTCAAATAACTTTTCAGTAACCTCCTCGAGCTGAATCAAAACGTGATGACAAAGAATTGTTTTTAGCCGATATATTAATAATAGGAGTAGTAGTAGTAGTAGTAGTAGTAGTAGTAGTAGTAGTAGTAATACTAATAATAGTTATTTAATCATCATTGTCAACAGAAAAATTAGAAAAATAAATAAATCATTACATTCTTCAGACGGAAACTTGGATATAGTCAGGTTTGATAAACAACTTATTTATTTATTTATTTATTTATTTATTTATTTATTTATTTATTTATTTATTTATTTTTATGAGATCAAATTTAAAAATAAACCAAACTAACACTCGATCCTGATTTCTCTGGTTGTATCTTTGGAATGAACTGATTATGAAACACGTGTGAATATGGTCCATGTCCTGCAATAAAACAAAAATCGTTTAAAAATAATATTTGAAAATCTGCTGTTGCAAAAACATCCAACAAGATGAAACAAAGATAACACAGTGATGGTATTCGGATAGCAAAATTAGCTGCTCGTTTGCTGAACAAAAAAGTGAAATAATGATTTTAATCTTCTTCTTCCTCATTTTTGATCGCCAGAATTTTATGAATGATCTGCAGTTCCTGCATGATCCTTTGGATGCCATTCAGTCACCTCTCTCTTGCCTGCCTCTTGGTCTTTTTTCCCCGGCACCGTCATGTCAACAGTTGCTCTCACATCGCTGTTCTCTTCCGTTCTCTGCATCTGTCCATTCCAGTGGGGCCTCATCTCTCTGAGTTTGTCTTCTATGCTCTTCATCCCTGGCTCTTTCCTGATGTCTTTACCCTGTCTTTCGTGGCTTCACCTTTAATTCTTCCCAAGTTTCTCATCTCTATCTTATCCTTATTTCTGACTGTTAAACACTCTGCTCTACACAGTTATGATCTAACGACCACTATCTTTAATATTCTTGATATTGGTAACTCCAGACAGACCTCTCCACTTTGCTCACGTATTACATACTCTTGCTCTCTCTGCTAGTCTTTGATCTTCTTTCTTTACTAAAAAAAATTTTTCTACTTGTCTGAGCACAACGTGAAAACTTACAATCCCAATATTATTTTGAAGATCCTCATTTTAAAGTTAAAATTGTTTATTAATATTCGGAAATTTCAATTTTAAATTAATCTTGGTTATGCAGATTAAAACAGTGTTAACACAAAAGGTAATGTTAAAATAAATAAATAAATATTTAAACAAAATTTAGTATTACAACTTATAGAAATATTTCAAAGTATTACCCAGGTCGTGGCAAAGTCCAGCGATTTGTACACAAAGTTTATCTTTCTCAGTTATGTTCAGTTCTGTCTGTTTGTCCATTAATGTCTGTACAAACTCACCAGCTAGATGGTAAACGCTATCAATTGAAATTTAAAATATAAATAAATAAATAAACAGAAACAAAAAGACAGCAACAGCAGTGGTAATAATATATTATTCAGTTAGTTGATTCATTAATTTAAATGGTAGTATTAGTATTAGTAGTAACTAACTTAATATATAACAACAAGCGGTTGATACTGAATATCATTCAACAGCACTACAAGGAACTTTAGAGCACACTGATCTGCCCTGTTGGTGATGACGTCATGATAACATGGATGTATTTAGAATATATTTAGACTATTGCTGCTTGTCACCAAAGGTACACGTTAAGTAAGTAAAAGTAATTTACCCGATGCTGTGTTCAAATCGATTATGAGATGCTGCAGGATAAAGAAAGTAAGTCAAACCAAGTTGTTTTAGAAAACGAAGTCTCTGAAATTGAACTGTATCTATTATCTTTATACTCAGAGGATCCACTTCAATGCTGCCATGGATAGAGTCATTAAAAATCTGAAATGTGTATGTACATGTATTTATACATATTTTATATCTGTGAATATTCATGTATTTTTACTCATCCCTTGAGTATCGTACGTAAGCATGTATTGGTGTATCTACGTATATATGTGTGTGTACATTGTTAAGCATGAGTTTATATACGTATATTTTTACATGTTATGTACGGAGGAATATACCACGCGAGAAGCTTTATACATTTTTGATTTCTGATTGTCAATAACAGAATGCTATAAATGGTATTTGTCAATAACAATAATAATAATAACGAGAAGAAGAAGAAAAACATTTTTTTCCTTCTTAATTCAATTACCTTTTTCCTGTTTGATCCTCCACCAAATCTGAGAAAAAACAACAAGAACAAAAGCAGTAGTAGTAATACTACTTGTAGGACTAAAAGTAGTAATAGCTGTAGTAGGAGTAATATCAGAATAATCGTAATTAAACGCTAAGGCTTCTCCAGTATCATATTCTTAAACAAAAGTTCTTGTAGCTATTACTTTACAAAAAAGGTGGAAAGAGTAATGTCAGCCCCGTTATACAGCCATACTAGGAAAATGCAGAGGAAAAAAATAATAAAACTATCCGTTTAGTGGCGGTAGACAATGCTAAATTTAATGAGGTTATATTATTTTATTTATTTATTTACTTTTTTATTTTTATTTTTATTTTATTTATTTATTATTATTATTATTTATTTTTTTCTATTACTTATTATTATTTTTTATTTTTTTTATTTTATATATTTATTTATTTTTTAATCCTGATTTATAGAAAAAAAATTAACAAAAAAATTAATTATAAAAAAAAAGAAGGTAGTTTTTATACCACTCACTTTAATTTACAGACGCTAAGAAGCAATGTGCCGGCTTGGAATATCTTCCCGAATCCAGACATGTTTTATGTGGTACTGAGAGTGAATTTTTTAAACCGAAACTTACACGTTTTTCTCTTCTCTTTTTCTTGTTGTTGTATTTTTTATATCGCGATTATTTCTGCCATGAATCTAGCTGATCTTTTCTTTGGTTTGTGTTTATCATTTTCGCTGTACATATTAACGAGAATGAATCGCTAGTTTTTTCACAATAGCTCTATTGCCAACAGACTACTTACGTGTCTGTGCACAGTAACGTTAGATTTGTATACTTAATTCAACATAGCAATGGTATGCATTACATTCAAAGTACACTGAAATAATAATCACCTAACTACACCCTACAGCTCTTTTGTAAAGTTTCAGTCGTGTAGCAAATACATAGTTAAGACTTTATCTCTTGAATAGTTACCGTGTCGCTGTGACACAAGAATGTTTTTATCTTACGTCTGTAAAATATCATTTCTTTCATGATTGATTCGGTCTGCCGCACCCACAAAAAGCTGTGAGTTCCCCTGGGTCGTGAGAAGCGGTATTAGTTATGGCCTCCGGATTAATACGTGTCATGGACTTTTATTAGGCAGAATGATCTTTGAGAACCGTGGAACGACTCCATGGGAACTGTCGCTGTGTGCTGAACGCACCGTAAGTCTGGACCTTAGCCAAAAAATACTTTGCCAAAAAATGTAGCAAGGTTTGTTGCTTCCAAATAAATTAAAATAAAGCGATAAAACTTGCTTTGGATCATGAAAAGAACATCTTTTGTGTACTGCACGTGCAAACGCAGTGCACTCGTGCTGTCGCAGGAGCGCGTGCAATGTGCGTGTATTGAAATGACGTTCTGATGCACTGAACCAAGATTATTGTCGCGGGACCAAGCACGAAAGAGGTGTTAGGTTTCGAGTGCTAACGACCCTATCAAAATATGGCTCGTTTCATGTCTAGGGATTGCGCCTTTCTTGTAATTAAGAAACTGTGACGATTCGTTATTATAGACACATATATTTACATATACTACAGGAATAAACTATATATAGTATCAAGTATCCACTATGAACACGAAATAAAACACAATATTTACGTAACAAGTACAATTATTTATTGGACCACATGTATACTTATTTAGTGGTGGAGGACGGTAAATCAAGGAACTTAAAAATAAGACATACATGATAAATACAATAATACGGACATGATAAATACAATATACATACATGGTAAATACAATAGTGCATACATACAACAATACATATATGTAATAATACACAACTGATCATAACGAACCACGAAATTCAATCGTTTTAGTGACACATCGCAATAGTCACTTCGCTAACACCGTTACTGTTAGTTAACAGTCCTTTAACACAATAAACTTTCGATAATGCTTCGGGAATTTGTAGAATTCTGCGTACTTTTCATGTGTAATGTCATTTGGATGTCATGTCTATATAGGTTTGGTCTTGTTCAGCTCTTCATCTTCTGGGAATATCTCTTTTATCTTTTTTTTTTCTTCTTCTTCATCAAAATCTTCCACCTTTGGATCATCATTATCCTAGTCTTCATCTTCTTCCTCTTTATTATAAGTTCTCTTTCAACCGTTGAAATGCTGCAGTCCAAACGGCATTACGCGAAATTTGATAAATACCATCGGGTATATCAATAGCAAGAATGTTCGTAACTTGTTCTCATAGGGGAATTTGAAAGTAACATTTAAGCTAGTCTAGTTTCGTGATGAGACGAGCTCTGCCTACTCGATCAAAGCAATGATGAAATAATTCTTATAACTCTTGACGTGTCTTCCCAGGTGCTACCACTATATTCATATTCTGGCATAATACACTCTTTTGTTTTTTATTAGTACACTTTTGTGAATATAAAACTCTTCCTTTTTAGAATATATTTCTCTTCTGTCTACTATTTTGGACCAAACGTGGGGACGTCTTTCTCCTCAGTACACAAAGATGTCTTATCTCCACTTTTATCAGACGGGTCTTCCGGGGAAAGTTCTGGTCCATTCGCATTTCTCAACCTTTATTTTGTAAAACAATGGAAAGATATATATATACATGTATTCGCCATTCGAAGTAATAAATAACGGTATCAAACATTTCGTTAGTGAAAAGAGCAAATATCAAGAATGAAGGTCAGAATATAATCAAATAAAATGATTTTATTATCAGAGGGAAAATGTAAATTATCACAAATATAAATGAAAGAGGAATAAAATACAGTGCAAATTATCACAAATGAAGGTAAAAGGTAATCAAATAAAGGAATTTGTTATCACTATGCCAAGTAGAAACTATCACAAATAAAAATGTAGCCAGAATAAAATAAAGGCATCAAATATCTCGTTAGCGAAGCACCTTATTAAGTTAAGGTTAGCTTTTGAAAACTTCATAAACAAAGTAAGTCAAACCAAGTTGTTTTAGAAAACTGCATCTATTATCTTTATACTCAGAGGATCCACTTCAAAGCTGCCACAGACAGGGTCATCAAAACTGTGAAACGTACGCATACGTAAGAAAATACTATTCATAAAATGACAATGAATGATACATTAACTATTCAAGAGATAAAAACTTAACTGTATATCTCTAGCTCAGGCAGGTTACTACCCGAGTTGGCTTTGCTCTATCGGATATATATGTGTATACACACGTACACACGCACACACACGCAGGCACACACACGCAGGCACACACACGCATGCACACACACACATACATATGCGAGAAGCGAGAAGCGCTATTAATTACGTCCTTCTGAGCAATACATGTTACGGGCTTTTGTTTGGCAGAATGATCTGGCGACAAGCGTCTATATATATGCAGACCGAATCAACAATCATGACAGAAACGACATTGTACAAAATAAAAACATTCTTCTGTCACAATGACACAGTAACTATTCAAGAGATAAAGACTTAACTATATATTTGCTACACGACTGAAACTTTACGAAAGATCGAGACATCATAATCTGATCTCTGTAAGCTGTTGGTAGGTGCTTGTTATTTCAGTGTACTTTGAATATAACTCCAGGGCTGTGGGCATTTAGCGATACAATAAGTAATGTATTACTGTTTACAGAAAATGTTTATATGAAAGACTTTCACATATTCTCCACATGATATGAATGGAAAACACCACCAAGGTACAGCAAATGTAAGAATTTATTAATTTTACAGAGAAAATAAACATAATAAATCAGTAATTAATAAATACAAATACGTTAAATTTTGAACAATATAAATAAGTAAGATATTTATAAAGTAATTTTGCAATGTGATTGTATGGTTTTATCTTAGCCAGTGTCTATGTGTGGCCATGATTTGTGTGTGTGTGTATGAATATGTGTGTATGCAGTATGTCTGTTCGTATGTAGTAATGACTGCGTGCGTGTAAGTCTGAGTGTATAGACAGAAAGAATTTCTAAGCTGCATAAGACTTTATTACATTCTAAAACTGGTAATAATATTCATATATTTATGTAGATATGTCACGAAGAAGGCTGGATGATAACCAGAGGCAAACAATGCCACAAATGAAAAATTAAATTTGCGGTGACAAATGTCGTTCTATAGCTGAACAAACTTGAACCAAAAAGTCCATTCAGTTTTATTGTTATGTTCTAAGCAACAAGAAAGCATGTCTTTAATGTCACAGTTTGCGATTTCTACTGACCCTTCGTTCTGTTTCCCTTGAACCATCAGTATTTCTGGCCACATTGCTTTCAGTTCAGCGATTACACATATTTACTGAAATTGTCAGGAATTTCCTGATAATACGTATTTCCGAAAACTAAGTTGCAATAAAATAAAGGAATACATTATTAAGTTAGTGATAAGTGTAAATTATCACAAATTAAGATAAAAATGTAATAAACTACAGTAATCAGTTATAACATTAGTAACAAATACGAATTATTACAAATAAATGTAAACTGTAATAAAGGAATCACGTATCATTGTAGTGAAAATTTAAATTAACACACACACACACACACACAAGAAAACAAAATAGCAATAAAATAAAGGCATCCATTATCACAATGAAAGTTCAAACTATCACAGATACAAAAACGCTATATGTGTATTTTAAGTTCATTTCAGATTTGAATACTCCTTTTCCTCTTTGTATTCCTTTTGTACTTGTGCTGTAACCACTGTGGATCTGCAATAATAAATACAAATTTACATACAAAAAAAAAAAAAAAAAAAAAGAATTACAAAGAAAATAAAGAAAGGAGAAACTAACCACAACTTAGTTCCGGCAGAAGGCCAACACATATTTAAAAAATAATCAACAAATGGATTAAATAATAATAAAAAGTAAATCAGACACTTTATGAATGAAAACAATCCTTTTGAAAATGTAAATACTCCTATAAATAATTTTTTTTTTTTTTTAAAGATCTGTATTATAAACGATTTATGTTCAAAACAGTTATTGTATTATTATAACGTATATTTTATTTTACGTTTTTATTACTTTTATTATATTTAGTATTTAACATAAATGGGCAAAATATTAATAGAAACATACAAAATGAGATACATGCAAAAGCCTATTAAAATATAAAACTACTTTATTGTTGTTATTAAGTTTTAATTTATATTATTATTATTACTATTATTATTTTTTTCATACCTCCAATTCCGTTCTCGTTACACATTTTTTTAAAGTAACGAAAAAGATTTTTTTGTTTCTCTTCATCGTTTTCTTTGCAGAAAACGAAGATAATACGTTCTGAAAAGTGTTCTGGTAGCAGAAGTGAAATCTAAAAAAATAATAATAATAATAAATAAGTAAATAAATTAATTAATATACACGACCTATTCTTTCCAATTAATAGCAATGGATCTTTTATATTTATCATGGATGTTGTTAGACATAGATTGTCGTATATTTGGCTGAACGTACCTTGGATTTTTCTAGTTTAAAAGCTTTATCAGGCTGTGCTTTTGAGTAGAAATACACATTTCCAACACGATCTTTTTCGTTCATGCCAAAGTCATATTTCAGTTCCTATTAAATATAAAGAGAGTTTTGTGAAAAATAGTGAATCTACCTAACTTTATTCAATTTTAACAAACATAGTTAAATCCTTATATTCTTTGATAACAAAATCATTCAGTAATTTTCCTGTTCTAATATATATATATATATTTGCAATATTGAAATAGTTTATTTTATAATTTATTAACGAAATAATTTAGATATTTTTAACATTCTAATAAAGAGAATTTTGTGCAAAGTAGAGAATCTGCCTAATTTAATCCAGTTCTAAAAAGAAATATATATATATATATATATATATATATATATATATATATATATATATATATATATATATATAATTTTAAATTCCCAATGAACATTGAAAGGAAAATCATTCAGTAATTTTCCATACATTTATTTAAAATATTAAAAAAGTTTATTTTAAACTTTATTAAGAAATAATTCCGGAATTTTCAACATTCTAATATATATATATATATGAAAATACTCCGAGGATTACCATTTCATAACAGCCTTCAACGTGTTCTTTCCGTTTCTCTTCTTCTTTCATGTCACTAAGTACGTTTTTAATTTTTCTGAACTAAAATAAACAAATGCCAAACATTAGAACGTTTTCTTCTTGTTTTTGATTCTTTTTTTAAATTTAATTTTTGTTCGTATTTCTTTTTTTCATGTTGTGTGTTTTGAGCTTAGTAACAAACTTCAGTTTACAATGAAAAAGGATTGAATTTTCTATTTCTTACTGCAAACATTTTCTTTCCTTCTTCTTTCTGTTTTAGAAAAATGTAGAAAAAATAATTTCAGTCAGAAAATGCTAAATTCAGCAACCAAAGAAAATTATTGTAACACTTTAATTTGCTTTTTCTACTTCGTCAGTATGAAGGCATCTGCAAGATAAGAACGACTGAATAAATATTTAACAACTAAAATTATTTTGCTATAAGAATGATGTTATATTGAAAATCATTTCGCAATTAAGTAAAGATTTAAATAACATAAAAGCCAAACAACCTCAGTTTCTGTGAGGTACGGACTTTGTGCAACACATTTGTCCGCTTTTCTCTCCATGATTCTTTTCAAAATGTTTCTTGCATCCTCGAGTTCTTCACTGTCAGAAAACAGAATTTTCGTGAACACGTCATCTGTCAGTTTGCTGTAGGCCACTGGATCGTCAATACATTCAGACATCTTTCTTTTTGTTCTGTAAAATACAACATGTATAAATGAGGTGATATTTTATGCTCATATGTACCATATACCGCTAATGATGGAAAATGATTATTTCTATCAGGGTTCGACATTAATGATTTTCTAGTCTATACATTAGGATCATTATCCTCTAGATCAGTCATTTTCATCATCTATGCCAACATGGTGGTTTGACAGATTTATCAATAAAGTGTGAAGAAGAACAAAAAAGTTCGAAAATAGGTTGAATACTTCTTCAGAAAAGAGGAAAATTAAATTTTAAAAATTAAAAAGAATAAGAAATGTGAAGAAAGAAAATAGGAATAAACAGTTTTCTTAAAAGATGAATAAAATATGTCGATAAAACCTTTTTTTTAAATTAAATAAAAGAGATCTTGAGGTTTAGAATTTGCTTTCTCGAAATACCACAAACACATTAATAACAAGATGAATTCGAAAATACAAAAGAAGAAATATACATAATATATATGCCCATTTATGTAATATATCATTGATGTCAATACCAGCATGATAATTCTACCATAGTTCATGTCGATAACAAAAACTAAAATAAAAATATGAGAAATACTAACTGTAGCACAGCAAACTTTCAGAGATACAATAATGTACACTCACCCTTGTCTTCCTTCAATGAATATATGATCATTTGCTTGAATGAAAGCTTGGGCCAACCTAAAAACGCAACAGCTAGTAAATTTGTAATAAAAATGATAAAAAATTAAACAAATTTATTCTGAATTGCTGATAATAAATTTTCTGCCAATAATAATTGGTACATTTGTCATTTTAAAAGCCCCCCTTTTCTGTACTTGTGGGCTTTAAAAACCGAAAGACATATTTTTTCTTCTTTTCAAATTATTATTATTATTATTAATATTATTATTTTTATTATTATTATTATTATTATATTTTTTAGAACAAAAATAAATAAAAATAGCGCATGCCTTGAAAGTAAATGAGAAAGTTATATTTTTGTTTACATGACAGCAGTATTTAATACACTTTGCTAAAATATTTCAGCAGAAATAAACTCACATATGCTCGAACGTTCTGGTCATTCTATGTTTGGCGGCTCGTTTGTAAATTTCATAGCGTGTTTGAAACAGCTCGTAGATATCTAAGGCCTCCTGTTAATAAGTTACAATATATCAACAGTTTGTCTATATTTGCGGATATATATATAAATATATATATATATATATATATATATATATATATATATATATATATATATATAGATAGATAGATAGATAGATAGATAGATAGATAGATAGATAGATAAGTAGATATATAGATAGATAGATCAAATACAGAGAAAACGTAAAAGTTTATGGATAAACATCATTTTCAAATTAGAAAAAAGTTTAAAACTAATGTCAAAAAAGGCGTATACTTAATATTTTAAAATTCTATTTTCTCAGAGCGCAAATCAAGTTTATATATATATATATATCATCATCATATTCGTCATCAGAAGCTTAATGTTCATGATCATCGTTGTCGTTGTTATCATTATCATCGTTATAAGGTCATTATGTCAAGTTATACAATTTAATAACAGAAAAGATTGTTATAAATTACTTATAGCAAATGGTATTTAACAAATGTACTTAATGGCACCATTAAATAGATGCTTGATTCAAACTTGAATCAGGTTCATGATAATGATTAAAATAACGATTATGATAATCATACTATTGATCATGAAGATGTTTTGATGATGATGAATGTGATAATGATTGTGATATGAATATTATTTCACCTTATCTCTCATACAAATGTGATATCGCTCATCTTCAGCTTTCAGAACTTTGGCAAACTTCATGTAACGAATATGATCGGAACTGTTTTGAAATCCAAGCATGTAGCTGTCTCGGGCGATGTAGTCGAACTTGTCGACATCAATCCCGTTGCATCTATTTGCAACTATCTGAAGAAAATTATTGTTTTAAAATCAAATACGTTAAAGTGTTTATGAAACAATAAAAATATAAAAATATTATATTAATAATAATATAAGTAAAATAATAATAATAACATTAGTAGCAGCAGCAGCAGCAACAACAACAACAACAACAACAACAACAACAACAACAACAATAATAATAATAATAATAATTATTATTATTATTATTATTATTATTATTACGCCTCGCTCAATCCAAGTTTCCATCTTAAACAGTTTAATTAATTAGTTAATTAATTACTGCATTTATTATTTACAAAAAAAATTGTTTTCAAAATAAATGAAATTGTTATTTCTGTCAGATGCCATTATCCGGTATAGTGACAAGGAGACAGACTAATGTTGTTGTACAGTTACCTCTAAATGTCAAATCTGCCACGCAGGTGACTCAGTATTTAAAATGTAATCAAATAATAAAGGCATTATAAATCGGAAGCAATGGCAGCTGTTATATTGATGAGCGACTTCTTTTCTTCTCACACTTGGTTATTAAAACTACACTATTTACAATAAAAAAATAATAATTGTTAACAAAAAAGAAAAGAGAAGCTTTGTCGAATGATAATGTATGATTCCGTTTATGAATCCACTAAACTTTACTATTCAGAAACGTTTAAAAAATAGAGAAACACATTCATGATCAACATAAAATATGCAGCACGTTTATTAAGTAATAATGTGACCGCTTTACCTCAAACAGAAAACTTTTGCTTTCATCCCTGCCAATCTTTCCCCAATCCTGACGGGTAAAAAAAATAACTATATATATATATATATATCACAAGTGCACACCAGTGAAAGCAGAGAATACAGTATCTGTAATCATCTTTTTACACACAATAATCACAAGAAAAATATTTCAATTATTTTTGCCTAACCTAATCATGTACTTAAATGAATGGGATAAATTACTGGGTTTTTTTGTTTTTGTACTTTTATTTTTTTTTTTTAAATTAATAATGAAACATTAGACTTAAAACAAAATCCTGTAGAAAACAACAATGACTAACTACAAACTCTTGATAAACTGTGTTCTGTTGTTAGCAAAGGTTTGTGTCAGTTTGTAAATAAACATCTAAATGGAAATTAAATTTATTCCGTCATCGCTTCCTGTTTCTTGATAGACTTCAAATATATTTTTAAAAATACTGCACTGAGAAGTAGACAAATAGTATATTGTGTAGATTATTCTCAACCAATCTATTAATCTATCTATAGTTTGACAGCCTTTTTATTATTTCAGTTGATAAATAAGCATCCTAGTTCATAGTTGTACGTTAATGTCTCACCTGTTTTGACATATTGTCAGGGAGTCCCTTCATCAGCAGTTTTATGAATTTTCTGTCCTTTTCATTCAGTCCATGTTTTTCAAATTCTAGATCAAGTCTGTTTTCTTCAATTAAATGGTCAAACATCATTTCAGTAGCCTCCTCGTGCTGAATCAAAACAATGACAAACAAAAAGGTTTATAGACATTACAACAACAATAACAACAATAAAAAATGACTAGAAAAAAATATTTACAGAAAAGTCTGAGATTACCTTTACGACAAACATTATTACAAATCTACATCAGTTAACTAAGGCATTGTTTAAAAATAAAAATATAATATATCGAAATTTTTTTACTTTAACTAAAATTAAGCCAGATAATGAAAACTAGGAATAATTGGAAGACGGAGGAGGGGGATTATTTATTCGTTTATTTAATCTTTCTTTATTTAAGTATGGAGGCGCCAGAAAGACAGTTGTTGACAGATTTGGATAAAGACTTTGAAATTAATAAATAAATATAAATTGTTTGGGCAGGAAACATGGATACAGGCAGGCATGACAAACAATTTAGTTTTTAAACTATTTTTCTTCAAATTTAATTTTATTATTGTTGTAGTTGTTATTATTGTTGTTATTATTATTATTATTATTATTATTATTATTATTATTATTATTATTATTATTATTATTATTATTATTTATGAGATCAACTTTAAAGATAAACCAAACAAACAATCCATCCTGATTTTTCTGGTCGTATTTTTCGAATGAATAACTTTTCAAATAAATGTGAATATGGTCCATGTCCTGCAATATCAACAGTAAAATAAAATTAAATTAAATTAAATAACATTAAAATAAATAAATAAATAGGTAAACATATAAACACACGTATAGAAACTACTACTACTACTACTACTAATAATAATAATAATAATAATAAATAGATCAGCGTATGATTTAAAATACTGTAGGAAAATAAACAGAAGTCGTTTAATTGTAAATCGGTAACTATGATCTATAAAGAACGTTATCTTACGTCAAACCTTAAAATGAATGTGAGCCTATTCGCAGTTTCAGTAACTAAGTATGTGGTGAGCATAGAACATGACCAGAGTTTTATTGTTTGTAATAGTAGAACACAGTTTTATTACACAGAGAAATGTTTCAAATTATTACCCAGGTCATGGCAAAGTCCAGCGATTTGTACACAAAGTTTATCTTTCTCACTTATATTCAGTTCTTTCTGTTTGTCCATTAATGTCTGTACAAACTCACCAGCCAGATGGTAAACACTACAAATTAAATTTAAATAAATAAACAAATAATTTAATTAATAAAACAATTAATTAATTTGAATAATAAAAGTAATAAATTAATAAATTCATTGTTAAATGAAATATCTGCTGCTACTACTACTAATACTACTACTACAAATAATAATAACAACAACAACAACAACAACGATAATAATAATAATAATAATAACAATATGTACGAACAGAAATCACATGAAAACTTTTATTTCCTTAAACTTTTGCAATGAATACTATAAATGTTATTTGTCAAAAAACATAACAACAACAACAATAAATAAATAAACAACAACAGCAGTCTTCCTTTGATTAATTTAGGTAGCAGTAGAGAGAAGCCACTAAAGTGTTCATGTGCTGGTACGGAAAATTGATTAATAAACTTTTTTATTCTTCCAATTATTACTTTATAATTTTGAATGTCACCACTTTACCTTGATAGCTACGTTTTACTGGAACAGACATCTTGGGACAGTGACAAAAGACAAGACAAGGAGATTAATAGCAGAATCTTGATCGGCTGGATAAATTAAACAAAGTAAAAACCCAGCTGCCTCAAAAACAAAGCTGGAATAAAGTATATTAATCAGCACCAAATATAAGAGTAAAAGAGAAGATGGTTAAAGATGTGACTGTATAGATTAAACGATTGACGTGGACCTGGGCAGGACAAGTAACAGACCAGAAGATAACCGACAGACATCGACTGTCACCTCCATGAAATCTGCAGGGATAAAGTATATGAGTACCTGAAGGGAACCATCTGACAGAAAACCATACAAGAGAGGATTATGAGGCTTTCACTCACCAACAGGACTGTTAGAAAAGAAAAGAAACAACACTTTCAAATATGTTAGGATACATTTAGACTATTTCTCCGTATTATCAGAGGAAAACATTAATAAATGAAACTAATTTACCCGATGCTGTGTTCAAATCGATTATGCGAAGCTGCAGGATAAAGCAAGAAAACCAAACCAAGTTGCTTTACAAAACGAAGTCTCTGAAACTGAACTGTATCTATTATCTTTACACTCAGAGGATCCACTTCAATGCTGCCATGGATTGGGTCATTAAAAATCTGAAATATATACGTATAAGAATGATTATATACGCACACACACACACACACACACATACACATACGCACACTCACATATATATATATATATATATATATATATATTTATAAGAATGTATACACGCACACGCCAAAACACCCACACACATACACACACGCAAACTTACACACACACACACATATATATTCGTATAAGAATGTATAAACGCACAAGAACACACACACGCACACACACGCTCACTCATGCATACGTATATATATATATCTACATGTATGTGTGTGTGTTTTGGTATGAGGGTACGAGTCTGTATGTATCTAATCTAGTACATGTGGATATATGTTTGTACATACATAACTGTATGAATGTGTTTATACATGTACTGATATATATAAGATCTTACGTACTTAAGTACGCAGTCATGTATGTAATATATATATATATATATATATATATTTAAACAGACACATATTGAGAATTTCGACGGAAAATAACTGATGAATCCTTGCAATAAATACTGACAGCAATTTAATAATAATACAATACATACAGACACACACATTTGTATGTACTCATTTTTATTTATGTTTATGTATGTTTGTATGTATCTATGAAAATATATGTAGGCACGTGTCCGTTTATATGTATGTAAGCATGCAGGTTTGTACCTTTGTAAAATAAATTTAAAAGATAAGTTTTAATTTCAGATTGACAGTAATTGCAGAATCGTTGAATACTGTCAAAATTATTTGTCAAAAGAAACATAGTAATAATAAATATAATAATAACAGTTACACTTTAAAAAAACAGAAATAAAGAAGTAACTAGAAGAAGAAACATCCCCAATTAAGAATATGACAATTAATTACCTTTTTTCTTTTTCTCCCTGACCTGTCTTGACTTCCATCAGACGACATTCTGCCAAATAATAATAATAATAATCATAATAATAATAATAATAATAATAATATAATGATGACAACGACGATGATGATTATAATGATGATGGTAATAATAGAATATATTCGTAAAGTATACTTCTATTAAATAGTTTTGATAAATGCGTAGGAGATTTTGCATTCGATTTAAATTAGATTAAACCGGGGAAAGAACCAATGTACAAGTGCCTGCTCAATATAAAAGAAAGATAAATTTACTATTCAAAACAGTAAATTGGTAGAGCCTAATACGAACAAATAAACAAAACACAAAAACACTCAGGTACCTAATCAGCTAATGGAAGCCTAATTACAAATTCTATCCACGACAGTAATCACATAACTTCCTACTTCAGAGTTCTCATCTCGTTGTTAACAAAAAAAGGCGTCTCATAACTGCAGCGCAGAACTTACAAACAATCAGCTATGTCTACGTCCCGGAACTTTTATTATTCTACGTCCCGGAACTAAACAAAATAGATGTTGCGACTTCCCGGGCCGACATCGTCCAGTCGGTACTTAAAACTACTGTGACGTTTGTATCAACTAAAAGCCTGGGAAAGCGGGATTAATTATCACCTCGGGAGTGATATGTGTTTCCCAGAATGATCTGGCGATAGACATCTAGCTAACCCCTGAACGCGCTTGTTAACTAGCTAGGTATTTATATATCTGCTCTTTTCATTGTATTAACCTGGATGTGATTCATATGACAGATTACAATATTTCTTTTCATATATGTTATTCTTACTTCTATACTGAATGTTCAGCGCAAGCACGAATACAGTTTTTAAAAGTGTCTTGTATTTGTTGTGTTCTAGTGTACAAAATCTTCATTCGGTATTTATAATATATTATATACATAGATTCCATATCGGATACCCCTAGAGCGAGCCAGCTCGGCTAGTAACCTACCAGAGAAAGATATATATTTACAAATTAGGGGAATCCCCGGCTCAAAACATATCAACAGTATTAAATAATAATAATAATAATAATAATAATAATAATAATAATAATAATAATAATAATAATAATAAACTACGAGAATTAACAACAATAAAAGAAACAGTCTAATAAGAAAATTATTGTGTTTTAGAATCTTAATTCAGTTACCTTTTTCTTGGCATTCTCTTTTCTGGGTTCCCTCCATGAAACATTCTAAAAAAAAAATAATAATAATAATAATAATAATAATAATAATAATAATATGAAACATTCTGACAAGTACTACTACTACCAGTACTGCTATTACTACTACTACTAATAATAATAATAATAATAACAATAATAATAATAGTAGTAGTACTAGTAGTAGTAGCTGTTGTAGCTGTTGTAGTAGTAGTAGTAATAATAATAATAATAATAATAATAAAATTAGAACAGTTACCTTTTTCTTGACATTCTCTTTCCTGGATTCCCTTCATAGCACATTCTGACAAGTAATAATAATAATAATAATAATAATAATAATAATAATAATAATAATAACAGTAACAATGATGATGATAATAATAATAACCATAACAATAAACAATAACAATAATGATGATGAAACTATTACTACTACTAATACTACTGCTACTACTACTACTACTAATAATAATAATAATAACAACAATAACAAAAACAACGACAACAACAATAATAATAATAATAATAAATTACAAAAATAAACAACAATAACAAGAAATAGTCCCTAATAAGAAAATTATTTGTGTTTAGAACCTTAATTCAGTTACCTTTTTCTTGACATTCTCTTTTCTGGATTTGCTCCATAACACATTCTAACAAGAAATAAAAATAAAAATAAAAATAATAATAATAATAATAATAATAATAATAATAATAATAATAATAATAATAATAATAATAATAATAATAATAATAATAATAATAATGACGATGATAATGATAGTAATCATAATGATGCTAATAATAATAATAATAATGATAATCGTTGTAGTAGTAGCAGCAGTAGTGACAGAATGATCATGATCAAAGGTGATTGCCTTTCATATGTTGTAGTGGTAGTAGTAGTAGTAGTGGTAGTAGTAGTAGTAGCATTAGTATTAATATTAGTATAGTAGTAGTAATAATAATAAAATTAGAACAGCTATCTTTTTCTTGACATTCTCTTTTCTGGTTTCCCTCCATGAAACATTCTGACAAGTAATAATAATAATAATAATAATAATAATAATAATAATAATAATAATAATAATAACAATAGTAATAATAATATTAATAATAATAACAATAATAACAATAACAGTAACAATAACAATAACAGTAACAAAAACAATAATGATGATGATTATGATAATGATGATAATAATAATATTAATAATAATAATAATTAACAATAACAATATCAATAGACAATAACAATAATGATGATGATAATACTATCTGACAAGTAATACTACTACTACTAATAATAGTAGTAGTAGTAGAAGAAGTAGCAATAGTAATAATAATAATAAAATTAGAACAGTTACCTTTTTCTTGACATTCTCTTTCCTGGATTCCCTTCATAGCACATTCTGACAAGTAATAATAATGATAATAATAATAATAATAATTAACAATAACACTATCAGTAAACAACAATAATAATGATGTTGATAATACTATGAGACATTCTGACAAGTAATACTACTACTAGTACTGCTGCTACAACTACTACTACTACTAATAATAATATTAATAATAATAGTAGTAGTAGTAGTAGTAGTAGTAGTAGTAGTAGTAGTAGTATAGTAGTAGTAATAATAATAATAAAATTAGAACAGTTACCTTTTTCTTGACATTCTCTTTTCTGGTTTCCCTCCATGAAACATTCTGACAAGAAATAATAATAATAATAATAATAATAATAATAATAATAATAGTAGTAGTAGTAGTAGTAGTAGTAGTAGTAGTAGTAGTAGTAGTAGTAGCAGCATTAGTATTAGTATTAGTATAGTAGTAGTAATAATAATAATAAAATTAGAACAGTTACCTTTTTCTTGACATTCTTTTTTCTGGTTTTCCTCCATGAGACATTCTGACAAGTAATAATAATAATAATAATAATAATAATAATAATAATAATAATAACAATAACAGTAAACATAATGATAATGATAATGATAATAATTTATTTATAATAATAATAATAATGAACAATAACAATATCAATAAACAATAACAATAATGATGATGATACTACTACTGCTACTACTACTACTAATAATAGTAATAATAATAATAATAATAACAACAACAATTACAATAATAATAATAATAATAGTAATAATAATAAAAATAATAATATAATAATAATAATACTAATAATAACAATAATAATAACAATAATAATGATAATCGTTGTAGTAGTACCAGCAGTAGTGACAGAATGATCATGATCAAAGGTTATTGCCTCTCATATGTTGTAGTGGTAGAGAAAAAAATAATTTCCAAGAGAAAGGCATACTTTTTGGTCATTCCATAAATCAGTACTTGGTAGGCAGCAGGGGAATGAACAGTTATTTGAGAATCAGTCACCTTTATTTTACCCATCCGTCATACCCAAAGATGACAGTTTCGCCGATTTCCTCTAACTGTTAGATAACGTGCCACAAGGTGCCATAGCATTTTTTAGGGTGAATTTGGGCATGTTGTCCCATTCTGTAACATTAACAAGCATACTTTCGTGGGCAATGGGGTAGTGGAGGTAGTGGTAGTGGGGGTAGGGTTGGAAATAAATTAATCTGGGAAACAAAATCAAATGTTAATTATCAGTGATTATGTGATCCTTCAAATGGAATCTTTAAAAACATTTTTATTGATTTAAGTTAACATAAAGTGTACATTTATTTTGTTTTGTTAATATTGTGGAAACTGAAATGGGATGAATAAATATTTAACACTTTTGTTGATAGCTGATATTAAGCCAACAAATATAGTCATTTACTGAAATATATTTGGACATATAATTTTATCCCTGTACTGTCGACTGACTTTTTTAACGGTAGTCAATATCAGATAACAAAGTCATACTGGACAATTCTGAATTGAAAATATCGTTCCTTTATTATTATTATTATTATTATTATTATTATTATTATTATTATTATTATTATTATTATTCTTCTTCTTCTTCTTCTTCTTCTTCTTCTTCTTCTTCTTCTTCTTATTATTATTATTATTATTATTATTATTATTATTATTATTATTATTGCTATTGCTATTCTTCTTCTTCTTCTTCTTCTTCTTCTTCTTCTTCTTCTTCTTATTATTATTATTATTATTATTGTTGTTGTTATTAGTTTCTAATATCAATGGAATTAACAATCTCCAACAAGGGCATTTTTAATTATATATAAACAGAACTGAACCTAATATGTCAATAAACAACTTTGAAATGTGAAGATTTTACAAACTAAAAACACAAAAATATAATTATTATTTATTTTGGTTTTATACATACACATACATACATACATACATACATACATACATACATACATACAAACATTCATACATACATACATTCATACATACATACATAGATACATACATACATACATACATACATACATACATACAAACATTCATACATACATACATACATACATACATACATACATACATACAAACATTCATACATACATACATACATACATACATACATACATACATACATACATATATGTATAGATTTATATTTGCTGTGTCATAGTAACATTAGCATATAAATTATTACCAAATTCATTTTAAACTCACCTTAAAGATGTTACAAATTAATGTGCAGACTTGAAATATTTTTCAGACTCCGGTCAACACGTTTTATTTTTAAATCTGAGGAAATCAAAACCGAAACTTACACGCTTTTCCTTTATCTTTTTTCTTTATTGTATTTTTTATATCACGATCGTTTCTAGCAGTTCTTTCCGTTGGTTTATTTTATAATATTCACTGTTTATATCTATATATATATATATATATATAGATAGATAGATAGATAGATATTAACGACATAGAATCGCTGCTTATTTGATAATAGATCTATTGCTAACAAATTACTTACGTGTCTGTACAGAGTAATATTAGCTTTGTATAGTTAATTGTTCACAGCAAAGGTATACATTACATTCAACGTACACTGAAATAATACTCACTGTTCTACACCCTACAGAAACCAGATTATTGTTCCTTAATATTTTGTGAAGTCTGAATCGTGTAGTAAATATACAGTTAAGTCTTTATGTCTTGAATAGTTACTGTGTCATCGTGACAGAAGAACGTTTTTATCCTGTACAATGTCGTTTCTGTCATGATTGATTCGGTCTGCCGCACCCACAAAAAGCTGTGAGTTCCCCTGCGTCGTGAGAAGCGGTATTAGTTATGACCTCCGGATTAATACGTGTCATGGGCTTTTATTTCGCAGAATGATCTGGCGACAGATATCTAGCGATAAGGTTCGAACTGCGTTCAATAAATTAACATATTTCTTTCTTTTTTTTTTCTTTTTTTCTTTTTTGGTGTCTTGTCTTTATTGTGCTTCTAGTGAACAAAAAGGTCCTACAGTATTTATTTATATATATATATAAGCATAGATAAGAAATTTAATGCATAAATACATATACACACACGTTTGACAGTTCTGATCACCCTGTCCACGGCAGCACTGAAGTGGATCCTCTGAGTATAAAGATAATAGACACGATGCAGTTTCAGAGGCTTCGTTTTCTAAAACTTGGTTTGACTTCCTTTCTTTATCCTGCAGCTTCACATAATCGATTTAAACACAGCATCGGGTAAGTTATTTTTATTTATTTAATGTTTACCTTCACAAGCAGAAATATTCTAAATATTTATTATTATTATTACTTTTCAGATCTGATGGAGGGAGACACAGCGAACGGAGGGTCAATAAAAAGGTGAATGAAATTGGATGCTAAGAAAATAATTTTCCTATTTGGGGATATTTTTTTGTTATTGATATTGTTGTTGTTTGTTTACTGATGTTATAATTTGCAGTTACTTACAATGTCAAATCTCGAATTTATCTTTCAAGTGTATTTTATATACATACATATATACACATGCATACACTATTACGTACGTACAGACAGACATACATGCACACATGCTTACATACGTACCAGTACAGTAATAAAGTATTCAGTAAACATACACATATATTTATACACATATATTTTAAATCAAGTATAAATACTTGACCGAAGTCTGAAAAATATTTTAAGCCTGCACAATATTATCAGATTTTTAATGACCCGATCCATGGCAGCATTGAAGTGGATCCTCTGAGTGTAAAGATAATAGATACGATGCAGTTTCAGAGACTTCGTTTTCTAAAACAACTTGGCTTGGCTTACTTTGTTTATCCTGCAGCTTCACACAATCGATTTGAACACAGCATCGGGTAAGCGAACCTTTGGTAATACGGATAAATAGTCTAAATGTATCCTACATACTTCCAAGCTTTTGTTCTTTTCGTTTAATAATTGACCCGTTGTTGAGTGAAAGCCTCATAATCCTCTCTTGTATGGTTTTCTCCCAGATGGTTCCCTTCAGGTACTCATATACTTTATCCTAGCAGATTTCATGGAGGTGACAGTCGATGTCTATCGGTTATCTTCTGGTCTGTTATGTGTCCTGCCCAGGTCCACTTCAATCTTTTAATCTATACAGTCACATCTTTAACCATCTTCTCTTTTACCATTATGTTTGGTTTTCGGTCTCCATAGCTGATGATCGATGTACTCGATTCCATCTTTGTTTCTGAAAAGCTGGGTTGTTATTTTGCTTACCTGACAGCTCCGAAGTTGGAAATAGGATGAATTGTAGATTTGTCTATTCAACCAGGTTCCAAGATTTCTCGTGGTGCTTGCTTCGCAAATGCGGTCCATCCGATCAACATTCTTCTGAAAACCTCCTTGTCTTGGTTTTTGTCTCTGTTCCAGTAAAATACAGCTTTCAGTGCTGTCTATCGGGGTAAAGTGGTAACATTCAAAATGTTTGTTATGAAGTCAAAATGAGTATTACATTATTTCCTGTACCACTATATGAAGACTTTAGAAGCCTCACTGTACTACTACCTAAAGTAATCAAATGAAGAGTGTTGTTGTTGTTGTTGCTGTTGTCGTTGTTGTTATTATTATCATTGCTGTTGTATTTATTATTATTAATAGTAGTAGTAGTATTACTTAAATGATTAATTTAATACTTTATTACTATTATTAGTAAAATTAATTAATTGTCTAATTTATTTATTTATTATTTTATTTATTTATTTAAATTTATTTTGTAGTGTATATCATCTGGCTAGGGTTTTTATACAGACATTAATGGACAGTCAGAAAGATCTGAATATAAGTGAGAAAGATAAACTTTGTGTACAAATCGCTGGGCTTTGCCACGACCTGGGTAATAATTTGAAATATTTCTTCTTGTTGTAATAAATCTGTGTTCTACTATTAAAAACAGCAGCACAATAAAACTCTGGCCATGTTCTATGCGCAACACATACTTGTTACTGAAACTACGAACTGGCTCACACTGAATTTAAGGTTTGACGTAAGATAAAGTTCTTTATAGATCATAGTTACCGATTATACTTAAACGGCTTCTGTTTATTTTCATACAGTATTTTAAATCATACACTGATCTATTTATCATTATTAGTATTATTATTATTATTAGTAGTAGTAGTAATAATAAACGCAGTAGTAGTAGTAGTAGTAGTAGTAGTAGTAGTAGTAGTAGTAGTAGTAGTAGTAGTATTGTTGTTGTTGTTGATGCGTGTGTTTATATGTTTCTTTATTTGTTTATTTTTTTCTCTCTATCTATCTATCTATCTATTTATTTTATTTCATTTTATTTTATTTCATTCTATTGCAGGACATGGACCATATTCACATTTATTTGAACATTTATTCATTCGAAAAATACAACCAGAGAAATCAAAATGGAGTGTTTGTATTGTTTATCTTTAAATTTGATCTCATAAATAATAATAATAATATTAATAATAAGAAGAAGAAGAAGAAGAAGACTAACAATAATAACAACTACAACAATAATAAAATTAATCCAGATTTTTGGATATATTTTATTTTTATTTTTAAATTATGGCTTAGTTAACTGTTTAGATTTGTAATATTTTTTGTCGTCGAGGTAATCTCAGCCTTTTCTGTAAATATTCTTTCTAGTCTTTTTTTTTTTTAAATTGTTGTTGTAATGTCTATAAACCTATTCTTTGTGATCATGTTTTGATTCAGCACGAGGAGGCTACTGAAATGATGTTTGACCATTTAATTGAAGAAAACAAACTTGATCCAGAATTTGAAAAACAAGGACTGTACGAAAAGGACAAAAATTTCATAAAACTGCTGATGAAGGGACTCCCTGACAATATGTCAGAACAGGTGAGACATTAACATGCATCTGTGACTAGGGAATTGTTCTGAATGTTTAGTACCAACTGAAATAATAATGGGATAAATGATTGTTATTGTTTTTTTTGTTTTAATTCTAATGTTATTACTTTTTCTCCTTAGGACTGGGAAAACATTGGCAGGGATGAAAACAAAAGTTTTCTGTTTGAGGTAAAACGGTTATATTATTTCTAATTAAAGCTGCTTTATAATTTAACCTTTATTATTGCTGTACCTCTCATTTTGTTTTAAATTATATGTATTATATAGCAAAGTTTGTTGCAATCATAAAGAGAATTATAAATTATATTTTATTAAAGGCTATTTTATTTATGTTTTTACGACAAAAAAATACCATCACAAAAAAAAGGTAAAAGTATTAACAAATAATAATAATAAATAATAATAATGTAAAAAATAATCTGATGATTTAATTTATAAACATGATAATTTTAATTTTATTGTATATTGGATGGTTTGGGAAGAGTAGTAGGAACCGGCATCTACAATTCCATATATTCTTATATTATTATTTATAATATAATACCAATCTTTACTAATAACAAACTCAAACAGTAAAAGAAGTCATTCATGAATATGACTGCTGCCGTTTCTTCTGATTTACGACGCTTTTTTATTTTGTTCCTTTTTAAATATGGAGTCACTTCAGTGACAGATTTGAAATTAGATATTTAATGTACAACAACACTGATTTATCCCCTCATCACTATGAATTATGGCATTTGTTAAAAATAATAATTTCATTTATTTTGGAAAGAAGTCTTTTGTAAATAATAAATGAAATAATTAATTAATTAATGAATTAAATTAAGATGAAAACATAGATCGATCCAGACATGATAAACAATTTATTATTATTATTATTATTATTATTATTATTATGATTTTATTATTATTATTACTATTATTATTATTATCATTATTATTATTATTAATATTATAGATGTTGTTGTTGTTGTTTTTAATATTATTATTATTATTATCATAATCATCATCATCATTATTATTATTATTATTATATTTTGATGTTTTATAAACGCTTTAACAGATTTGATTTCAAAACATTAAATTATAAGTGTCTTTGTTTTTCAGATAGTTGCAAATAAAAGCAATGGGATTGATGTCGACAAGTTCGAGTATTTCGCACGAGACACCTATCTGCTCGGATTCAAAAGCAATTTCGATCACATTCGTTACATGAAGTTTGCCAGAGTTCTAAAAGCTGAAGACGGGCGGTATCACATTTGTGGGAGGGATAAAGTGAGATAATATCATCATCATCCTCATAATATCTTCATCATCAATATTATGATTATTGTAATCATCATCTTAATCATTACCATTATCACATTCGTCATCAGGAACTTAATCTTCAACATCATCCTCGTCGTTATAATCCGATTTATATCAAGTTATACACTTTGATACCAGAAAAGATTGTTATAAATGATTTACAGCAAATGGTATTGGACATGATTTGCACTGGATAAAATTGGATAAAAAATATTACCCATACGTCCACAAATGTTGACAATCTGTTGATATATTGTAACTTATTAACAGGAGGCCTTAGATATCTACGAGCTGTTTCAAACACGCTATGAAATTCACAGACGAGCCGCCAAACACAGAGTGACCAGTACGCTCCAGCATATGTGAGTTTGCTTCTACTGAAATATTTTAGCAAAGTGTATTAAATACTGCTGTCATGAAAACAAAAATGTAACTTTCTCGTTTACTTTCATAAAATGCGTTATTTTTATTTATTTTTGTTCTAATAAATAAATAAATAAATAAATAAATAAATAAATAATAATAATAATACTAATAATAATAATAATAAAAAGAAGAAAAATATGTCTTTCTGTTTTGTAAAGCCCACCTGTACACAAAAGATATGTGAGCCTATTTCATCACTGTTATTACAAATTTACTAACTCTTGCGTTTTTAGGTTGGCCCAAGCTTTCGAAAAAGCAAATGATCATATATTCATTGAAGGAAGACAAGGGTGAGTCTACATTATTGTATCTCTGAAATTACACTGCTAAAATTAGTATTTCTCATATTTTTTATTTTAGTTTTTCTTACTGACATAAACTTTGGTGGAATTATCATGCTGGTAATGACATCACACTATATATACAGTTACTTAAATCTCAGAAAGTGTTTATTGTGCGTTTTATTAACTAAATGAATGACGGTAGACCTATCACTTTTGTAATCACAGTAGATACAATTACTTAAATTGCTTTTGTATTTATATCCTTGGAACAAAATTGTTTAGAATAAATGATATATTGTGAAAGTTTACAGATTTAGACTTCGTAATACATTTTTATCATCCAAATGAATGAATGTAAAATTATTATGTTTCCAATATGAAACATACTTATAGAGAATAAATGATATATTAGGAGTGCAGCACATCAGAAACAGAGTAATTTGGTTGAAAATAAAGATACTGAAATTAAGAATTATATTCATTTTTATAATTAGAATTATCTTATTTATTTATTTATTTATTTCTTTGTTTCTTTGTTTCTTTGTTTGTTTATTCCCAAAATAGTAATCTCCAGTTCTAACTTTTTCTCTTTTTTCTTCACAGTACATAGATAACTCTGTCTAAATTAACCAGTATGTGGCATAGATGATGAAAATGTCTCGTCCGCTGAAGAATGATCATGCTGAACAGACCAGAAAGAAATTAATGTCGAACCCTGGTAGAAATAATCATTTTCCATCATTAGCGGTATATGGTACATATGAGCATACAATATCACCTCATCTACACTTATTGTATTTTACAGAACAAAAAGAAAGATGTCTGAATGTATTGACGATCCAGTGGCCTACAGCAAACTGACAGATGACGTGTTCACGAAAATTCTGTTTTCTGACAGTGAAGAACTCGAGGATGCAAGAAACATTGTGAAAAGAATCATGGAGAGAAAAGCGGACAAATGTGTTGCACAAAGTCCGTACCTTACAAAAACTCAGGTTGTTAAGCTTTTATTTTATTTAAATCTTTACTTAATTGTGAAATGATTTTCAATGTAACATCATTCTTATGGCAAAATAATTTTAGTTGTTAAATATTTATTCAGTCGTTCTTATCTTGCAGATGCCTTTAAACTGACGAAGTAGAAAAAGCAAATTAATAAGTTTACAATAATTTTCATTGGTGGCTGTCATTTGTGAATAATTCACGAAATTCTTGAATTTAACAGTTTTTGACTGAAATTATTTTTCTACATTTTTCTAAAAAAAAAAGAAGGAAAGAAAATGTTTGCAGCAAGAAATAGAAAATTCAATCCTTTTTCATTGGAAAGTGAAGTTTGTCACAAAGCTGAAAAAACACAACATGAAAAAAGAAATAGGAAAAGAATAAAGTTTAAAAAAGAATCAAAAACAGAAGAAAGAGTCGTAATATTTGGCTGTTGTTTATTTTAGTTCAGTAGAATTCAAAACTTACTTAGTGACATGACAGAAGAAGAGAAGCAGAAAGAACACGTTGAAGGCTGTTATGAAATGGTAATCCGCCGAGTTTATATATATTAGAATGTTGAAAATTCCTGAATTATTTCTGAATAAAGTTTAAAATAAACTATTTTAATATTTTAAATAAATGTATGGAAAATTCCTGAATGATTTTCCTTTTAATGTTTATGACGAATTTAAACTACTTACATATATTTTTTTATATTAGAATTGGATTAAATTAGGCAGATTCAATATTTTTCACAAAACTCTCTTTATATTTAATAGGAACTGAAATTTGACTTTGGCATGGATGAAAAAGATCCTGTTGAAAATGTGTATTTCTACTCAAAAGCACAGCCTGATAAAGCTTCTAACCTAGAAAAATCCAAGGTACGTTCAGCCAAATATAGGAATACGACAATATATGTGTAACAACATCGATGATAAATATAAAAGATCCATTGCTATTAATTGGAAAGAATATATCATGTATATTAATTAATTAATTATTTATTTATTTATTACTAAAAAAAATTATTTGTTATTACTATTATTAGTATGTTGTTGTTGTTTTGTTGATTTTTTTGTTTTTGTTTGTTTTTTAGATTTCACTTCTGCTACCAGAACACTTTTCAGAA
This sequence comes from Chrysomallon squamiferum, assembly GCA_012295275.1. Lineage (NCBI taxonomy): Eukaryota > Metazoa > Mollusca > Gastropoda > Neomphalida > Peltospiridae > Chrysomallon > Chrysomallon squamiferum. Next base: position 10,252,510 of record CM022667.1, on the reverse strand, counting down.
CGTATTGTCTTTGTTGTCTGCGAAGACAACGACGATAAAAAGAAACAAAGAAATCTCTTTCGTTTCTTTAAAAAAGTTTGTAAACAGCGGGATCTTGGAGGTATGAAAAATAATCAATCAATAAAAATAAAAGAAATATCCACAAACAAGAAAATTATTTTGTTTACCGTTTTTCTTGACTCTCCTTCCGCTGTCTCTCCCAACATCAAATCTGAAAGTAATTTAAAAATTTAGGTCTTTTATAAAAACTAGTATTTATAGAAGTAACATAAAGTCATTAATATATAAATGTTTTCATTATTAATTAATGGATTTGTTGATTAGTTTTAAAATATTTATTGGCCCTCTGTCATAGGCAAGTTTTCTTTGTAATTCTTTGTTTTTTAAAGTAAATTTTTGTTTATTATTACAGATCCGCAGTGGTTACTTAGCACAAGTACTGAGGAATAAAAATTCAAAGAGGAAGATGAGTGTTTTAGTCTTAGATGAACTTAAAATACATATATATCTTTTTTATATATGTGATAGTTTGAACTTTTCAATGTGATAACTAATATCTTTATTTTATTGCTATTTATCTTTTTGTGTGTGAGTGTTATTTTATATTTTCACTAAAATGATTCCTTTATTTATTACTATTTAGATTAATTTGTAATAATTCGTATTTTTCACTAATGTTATAATTGATTCCATTATTTTATTACTATTTGAATTTATTTATAACAATTCGTAAAGTTTACTAACGTTATAACTGATTCGTGTGTTTTATTACTATTTAGATTTATTTATAATAATTCACAGTTGACTCATTGATTCATTTATTGTTCTTTATATTTATTTATAATAATTCATATTTTTTATTAATATTGTTATTGATCCCTTTATTTTATTAAAATTGTATCTGTATTTGTGATAATTTACACTTTTCTTTAACTTGATCATTTATTCCTTTTATTTATTGCTGGTGAGTTTTTAGAAATATGTATTATCAGGAAATATGTATAATATAATCATTGACCTGAAAGTAACGTAGCCAGAGTTGGTGACTGTTCAAGTGAAACTTAAGCATACACAGAGCGAAGGGTCAGTAGAAAGAACAGTTCTGTGACATTAAGGACATACTTGTTTGTTGCTTAGGACATAACAATAAAACTGAATGGACTTTCTGGCTGAAGTTTCATCAGTTTCAGAACTCCAGTTTTCACAGCGAGATGGTGCTTGCACTGGCTTCCTATCATCTAACCTTCCTCAGTCAGAGGATGATCTGCTTCCAGTATCTTGATTACTTATTTATGATATTGTTTAAACTTTTATGTTTTTCTTTTATTTGATTTACTGATTGATAATTTCACTTTTCCCTGTAACATGAATAAATCCTTAGGTTTGCTGTATCTTCGTATTTTTAGTATGTTTTGCTTTTTTTTTTTCATATCATGAGGAGAATACCTCAGTCTATTTCATGCACACTTATGTTACAATTTCTGTAAAAAAATAAGACCACAAGTGATAATATCTGCAGATCTTTAGTCAAATACTCACAAATATTAGGTATCCATACATCATCACTTTCTGTGACACACGTGCACACACAAACACAAACACACATAATTTGAAATAAAATAACATACATACATACATATTTCCTTGCTGAACATTAAATATATATAGATATATGTGTGTGTGTGTGTGTATGTATTTATTTATGTATATATATATATATATATGTATGTATATATGTGTGTATGTATATATAATTGTGTGTATATATGTGTGTGTGTATATATATATATGTATGTATATATGTATGTATGTATTTATATATGTATGTATGTATAATGTATATATATATAGCACGTTTTTGTTCATTAGAAAAATAACAAACACAACACGAATTTTATAATTATTAGCGGTAGCTATACAAAAGCTCGTAAAATGTATTGCTCAGGAGGACGTAATTAAAACCGCTTCTCATGATTCACTCTATACAAAAAGATGAAGGAACTATAATCTGATCTCTGTGAGATGTTGGTAGGTGATTGTTACTTGAGATTACTTCGAATGTCGTGTATACCTTTGGTGTGGACCATTAACAATAAACTAACGTTACTGCGCATCATCAAGTAATTAATTTATTAGCAATAGAGCTATTAACAAATAAACAGCGATTCACTCTCGTTAATATATATATAGTGAAAATGATAAAATAAACCAACGAAAAGAATTGTCTATCTATCTATCTGTCTGGGTGTCTATCTATCTATCTATCTATCTATCTATCTATCTATCTATCAATCTATCTATCTATTTGTATGTATGTATGTATGTCTGTCTGCTTGTCTGTCTGTCTATCTATCTTTCTATATATCTGTATGTCTGTATGTCTGTGTGTCTGTCTATCTATTTATCTATCTATCTGTCTGTCTGTCTATCTATTTATCTATCTATCTGTCTGTCTGTCTATCTATATATCTGTCTGTCTGTCTATCTATATATCTGTATGTTTCTCTATCTATCTATCTAGCTAGCTAAATATATAGCTTACTAAACAAACAAACAAATAAATAAGTAAATAAATAAATAAATAAAAATAAATAAATAAATAAAATAAAATAAAATGTAAATAAATAATGTAAAATAATCTCGAATATAAATAAATAAATAAAATAAAATAAAATAAAAATCAATAATGTAAAATAATCTCGATGATAAATAAATAAAAAATAAATAGGTTTTTTTTAGTTTTTTTTTTTCCTGCTAGCCTACCTAAAGATCACAGAAAATGAGACTAAACAATACACAAGTGGGTGAGGTGATATCGTAAATTTTTTAGACAGAAGAAGGTTCCTTTACCATTACTATTACTGTTACTACTGCTACTACTACTACTACTACTACTGCTATTACTACTACTACTACTACTACTATTATTATTATTATTATTATTATTATTGTTCTTTTATTATTTTTATTATTATTGTTGTTGTTGTGTTGTTGTTATTAATACTAACGAAAAATAGCACTGGAAGTAAGAATCTCTAATCAGCGAACATTTCTGTCAAAAAAACTTTTTCTTATGAATTTTTATTTATTTATTTATTATTATTATTATTATTATTATTATTATTATCATTATTAGTGTAGCTACCTATATAAATATAACATGTTTGTATTTCAAACAGTTTAAAAAAAATAAAGGTCGTTTGTCTGAAATACTAAGGAAATTTCGGACATTTGCTAGTTCTTACAGTGTACAATCATTATGTCTCATATGTGCAAGGGAGGTTATGGCTGTCATATGTAATTATCTTTTTGGAGTTAATTGTAATTAGTAATTGCCTCCCTTGAGTGTAAACCGTAATTAATAATTCGAAGGTACTGTTTTTAATTCACTGGTAGCTGAAACCCAACAAAGTAATGTGAACCAGTACAGAGGTGTATTTATTTAACACTCAGGTAAAAATGGGACACTGTTCAATGAAAGGAGGAGTTTTCAAGTGTTATCAGTGACCTGCACTCGTGTGAGGTGAAACCTGTTGCAACTGAATATATATATATATATATATATATATATATATATATATATATATATATATATATATATATATATATATATATAAAGGCATTAAATACTGATTGAAAAAAGTTATGATAACGTCATAAATAATTAATAGTTTTTCTTGAAGTAGATAAAAATATAATTGATTTATCTTCCAAGTTGTTACACCATAATATTTGTTATTATTATTATCATTATTAATATTATAATTATATATTTATTTATTTATTTTACATACCTCCAATTCCCTTTTTTTTACATTTTTTTTTAAAGTAATCATAAGCATTTCTTTGTTTCTCTTCATCGTTGTCTTTGCAGAAAACATAGATAATACCTTCTAAAAAGTGTTCTGGTAGAAGGCGAGGAACCTAAATAAATAAATAAATAAATATATTAATATATAAACAAAATAAAATAAAATAGTAAATAAATAAAAAGATTTAGTAGAATGTAATAATAATAAAATTAGTTGTTTTCAACTAATGTGACTTTTAGTTACTGACATATGGTTTATTTTCAGCAATTCAGCCTCAAGAAGAATAACAAATAAATAAATGACAAGATTTCAATAATTTGGCATCATGACAGTATTTTGGATGTACGGAAGGAAGGAAGGAAGGAAAGAAGCAAGGAAGGAGACAAGGAAGAAAGAAGGAAATATTCTATTTAACGACAAAGTGATCACAATGTAGTGAACAGTTATAAGATTAAGGACCACTCTGATAATGAGGAAGCAAACCCAAACATGAAAAGGTAGATAACTTCCACACAGATCTCCATTCAAAATATGAACTCGAAATAATGTATATCTATTATAAGTTAAAGAAAAACAAAAGCAACACACAACATACATTTTCTGTGAAAATCAAAATATGAAATCAATTACTAAAAAGATGCTGCTCAATTTAAATCATGATTCAGTCGGCAGAGTTGTATTTGACTACACATACCTCTGATTTTTCTAGCTTAAAAGCTTTGTCAGGGTCGTGTTTTGAGTAGAAATACACATTTTCAACAGGATTTTTTTCCTTCATGCCATAGTCAAACTTCAAATCCTAAACATATGAAGAATGTTTATGAAAATATTCAACAGCGAATCTGCTTCACAGCTACAAAATATAGCAAAGTTAGAAGCAATAAACATTCAGAAATGTTCAACATTCTAACAAATAAAGAAACCAAAAACAATTTTTAAAAAGATGACTCTCTGCTCATTACCACTGTATAAAAATCCTCAGTTTTGTTTTTGTCTTCTTTAAGTGCTTTTTTAAGCTCCTCAAACTGAAATAAATCAAAGCGAAATGTAACAACTGTTTCTTTTTTTCTTTCATTTCCCATCTTTTACAATATATAATTACAATTCAATATTAATCATTTTGTTATGACACAAATAAAAGGTGTACTGCTTATTTTAAACTCTTAATTTAACTTATTTATGATTACTGAGTTTTGAACGAACAAAGATTCAATTCTTTTATTTTTCCCTGCATACAAACCTTCATTCCCTTCTTTCTTTTCTTTTCCCTTTTCACTGAAAATTTATATATATATATAAAGATGTTTATTATAAGGCTTTGATGGATATTAATTATTTCTTTCTATTTCTAAGAATGTGAAAATATCTGCAAAATTTGTCAGTAATGAAAAAAGTAATTTAACAAGTGTCTAACTACTAAAATCATTTCGAAATTCAGACGATAAAGATATCTGAAAGAAAAAACGATAACAAGAAACCTCATCTGCGTTAAGGAAAGGACTTGATGCAACACATTTATCCACTTTTCTCTCTATGATCTTTTTCAGAATTTCTCTTGATTCCTTGAGATTGTCATCGTCAGAAAACAGAATTTTCGTGAACACGTCATCTGTCAGTTTGCAGTAGGCCACTGGATCGTCAATACATTCAGACATCTTTCTTTTTGTTCTGTAAAATACAATAAGTATGGATTAGAGGAAACATGATTATAATTTGTAATGAGGAAAAATTAAACTTTCTTGCAAGGTTTAACATTAATAATCTTTTGGAATACGGAACATTTTGCTCATCTCTACTGCATGCATTGATTTTTATAGACATATTTATCTATGTACTATGAAGAAAAAAATGTCAGTTTATGTTAATGAGGCTAAATATTAGGTGTCTGAAGAAAAGTGATGTCTTTCTGAGATGTTGTTGTTGTAGGATATAATTTTAACTTAATAAATATGTTCCACAGAATATCAAAAAAATAAAATCATTTGATTGTATATATACTGATTTCATTACAAGCATGATAATTCTGCCTTGATTCATTTAGATAACAAACATATATTACGATGTTAAGCTGTGTAAACGTTCGTAATATATAATTTAGTCTAAATAATTTTGTTCCAAGGATATAAATACAAAAAAATTCGTTGATTTAATGAATAAAGGTTACAATAAAATGTATTACAAATACTATGTTTACACTTTTGAGATACAAAAATGTAGACTCACCCATCTTTTCCTTTAAATAGTAAATGGTCATTTGCTTTAATCAAAGCTTCGACTAACCTAGAAAATAACAGTAAGTTGATAGACTTGTATTAACAATGACAAAAATAAAAAGGGTTTTATTCTGAATTGCTGATAATAAATTTCTGCAGCAGATCATCAAATCATATGAAATTTTTAAAAACACACTCTGAATATTTTTGTTTGCATGCCGGCAGAATACAATACAATTTACAAACGTACTTCAGTTGAAGCAAACTCACAGATTCTCCAAAGTTGCTGTCATTCTGTGCTTGTAGGCTTGTCTGTGAAGATCATAAACATGTTGTAGATGTTTAGGGCCTCCTGTAAATTAGTTTTAATATAACTTTAGTTTTTTATATCAATTGTGATCCTGCAATCACTTTACATCCACTTTACTTAGTACTGCTGCAATGAAATATGACTCGTCTAATAATGTTTAATATTGTTGCAGTTAATATTTTAAAATTCATTTTTTCTGTTACTGGAATTCACTTAAATATAATAGAGAAAATAATCACCGTATAAATTCCGAATCAAGCTGTTTGTTAATGATTGCCATTATGCATTGTTTTTACTATCACTGCCTATACGACATCATAACGATGAAAATGATGACGAAGAAGAAGAAGAAGAAAACGATGATGATGGTATAAATAACATTTCACCTTATCCCTCCTACAAATGTGATATCGCCCATCTCCAGCTTCCAGAACTTTGGCAAACTTCATGTAACGAATATGATTGAAGTTGTTTTGAATTCCGAGCATGTAGCTGTCTCGGGCGAAATAGTCCCATTTGCTTTTATTCGCAACTATCTGAAAAAAACAGAAAATTACTAATAATTTCTCACCTCCAAATATGGTCTTAAAATCAAATATGTTAAAGTGTATATGCCAGAGTTTGATTTCATATTATAAATAATAATATAACGATACATCAAACTGCTTTTAGCTGTCTGTTCGTGCTGTCACACTCAAAATCACATATATACAATAAGAGTAAAGGTTTTATATTTACAAATTAAATCTCATATTTTATTTTTTCATTTTTATTATTTACTTCTTTATTAATCTAGTTGTTGTTATTATTATAATAATTATAATTATTATTATCATTATCATTATTATTATTATTATTATTATTATTATTATTATTATTATTATTATTATTATTATTATTATTATTATTATTATTATTATTATTATCACGATGATGGCTTTTTTGCACAAAATACAGCAAACGTTACTAATTATAAATTTCAAACAAAGCAGTACAGACATAGTAAACATAAAATTTATAAAAATACAACAGCTTTAGTAAGAAATTATGTTGCACGTTTTACCTCAAACAGAAAACTTTTCTTTTTATTCCTACCAATTCTTTTCCAGTCCTAAGGGGGAAAAAAGAAAAGAAAAAATATATGTGTAATTAAAATAGCCACAAATACACATCAGTAACAAGAGAGGTTCTGTAATGTTTTCATACATGTGTTTGTCTTCACGATTTCAGATGTAAAATTGTTAATACAAAAAATCAAAAAAATAATAATAATATTTCAGTTATTTAGCCTAATGTAATCCTTTATTTGAACAAAGAGCATTAATCAGTGTTGTTGTTTTTAACGAGAATCATAAAACATTACAATTCAAACAAAATCCAGTTTGCTTTTTATGTTTGTAAATATACAGCTGCCAATAGTTTTCAATATCTGAGTTCTTGTGTACATTTTATAGCAGTGTTGAAGGCAAATGACAAGGCCGCTGACAAGTTAGTGACAAGGAACTGACTGGAAGGCGAAATAGCCTTAGACGGTAAACTGAAGAGGACATTTTCTAGGATTTGTTATGTGTATCTTCCTAGAGACCAGAAATCACAGACTGTCAGAGTGAACTGAGAGTGAACAGCCGAATTTTATATCGAGTACAATATTCTCAACCAATTTGTAATCTATATTTTGAAGCAGTTTTGTTATTTCAGTTGGTAATATGCATCCTAGTCATAGTTGTACGTTAATGTCTTACTTGTTTTGACATATTGTCAGGGAGTCCCTTGATCAGGAGTTTTATGAAAGCTTTGTCCTTCTTGTCCAGTTTATTTTTAGCAAATTCATCTTTGACATTTTTTTTTTCAGTTAAAGAGTCAAATAACTGCTCGGTAGCGTCCTCGTGCTGAATCAGAATATGGTGACAAAGAAAAGATTTATATCAGTCTACGAACAACAAGAAAAACAATATGATTAAAAATATATATATTAACAAAAATGCATTCTGAGATTAGTTTCTTTACAAAAAGTATCGTAAATCTGGATCACGTGACACAGCCATCATTTCAAAATGAAAATAAAATCACTTAAAAAAAAAATAATAATAATAATAAATTTAAATTTAAAAAATTAAAATAAAAAGTTAAAAACATAGCTAAACACATTGTCTATACACGAAATACTGGAAGACAGACTGCAGATTTTATTTAAATTATTTACTTTGGTTTCTTTTCTTTTCTTTATAGCTATATTTTTTTAGAGGAAAAAAATGTAGGCACCAGAAAACTTTTCTTGGCAGATGTGAATAAAAACATCAGACATTTAGTGGTAACTGTAGAACAACACTGGTTTATATCCTCATCAGTTCTCCAGGTGTTGACATTTGTCAGAAATAACAATTTACTTTGAAAGCAAGTTATTTCTCAGAAATAAATAAATAAGAAAGAAAGAAAGAAAGAAAGAACTCCATCAGTATACCGAATAATGATATTTGTTTTGTGAAGATCAAGAGAAATAAATAAATAAATAAATAAATTGTTTCAGGTTGAACAACTGTTAGAGCCAGGCATCATAAACAACTTATTTATTTATTTATTTGTTTGTTTTAATAATTATTATTCTTTTATGAATAATGATATTTATTTTGAATGCAATCATTTTATGAAAATTAAATAAATAAATAAATAAACTGTTTAAAGTGGAAGCCTGGATTGAACCATGCATGATAAACAACTTATTATTATTATTATGATTATTATTATTATTATTATTATCATTGTTGTTGTTGTTACTGTTATTGTTATTGTCATTGTCATTATTATTGCTGTTGCAGTTATTTCTGTTAATGTTATCATTCTTGTTGTTGTTGTTGTTGTTGTTATTATTATTATTATTAGTAGTAGTAGTAGTAGTAGTAGTAGTAGTAGTAGTAGTAGTAGTAGTAGTAGTAGTAATAGTAGTAGTAGTAATAGTAGTATGAGTTATGAATTCAAATTTAAAGATAAACAAAACTAACACTCCACTTTGCTTTCTTTGGTCGCACCTCTGGAATGAACCTGTTATCAAATAAGTGTGAATATGGTCCAAGTCCTGCAATATAAATAAATAAATAAATAAATAAATAAGTATACATACATACGTAAACACAGACACTCACACACAAACACACGCACGCACGCTCGCACATATATATAATTGAAATAATATATGACAACCTCCTTTTGCAGAATACCTAACGTTATCAAACTGAAAAAAGTCACTTAATAATACATCTAGATTACGAGTAGAAGTAGCACATTTATAATCGTTTTATTTTATCAAGTTAAAACTGTTTATTAGTCTTATTATTATTATTATTATTATTATTATTATTATTATTATTATTATTATTATTGTTGTTATTATTATTATTATTATTATTATTATTATTATTATTATTATTATTATTATTATTATTATTTTAAATATCTGGAAATTTTAAAGTAAGATTCAGTTCTAAACTAATATTTTGGTCGCGTGATCAAATGCTGCCATTTAATTATATCTTTATTTTTATACTTTTTGGAACTGACAGTTTTCATTTTTTTTTTTAATAAATAATAATAATAATAATAATAATAATAATAATTTCTACATTAGATTTAGAATGATAGTAATCGGTAAATCGGTAACCAAGGTTACTAAAGTGTTTCAAATATTCGCCCCTTCGCAGTTTCAGTAACTAGGTTATGAGGTGAGCATAGAACATGGCCAGAGTTTTATTGTGCTGCTCTTTGTAATAGTAGAACACAGATGTATCACACAGAGAAATGTTTCAAATTATTACCCAGGTCGTGGCAAAGTCCAGCGATTTGTACACAAAGTTTATCTTTCTCAGTTATATTCAGATCTTTCTGACTGTCCATTAATCTCTGTACAAACTCACCAGCCAGATGATAAACACTGCAAAATAAATTTAAAATCTAAATAAATAACTATAATAATAATAATATTTATTATTATTATTAGTAGTAGTAGTAGTAGTAGTAGTAGTAGTTTCCTTTTCAAAATATTATTGGGGCATAGCTAAACAAATTAGATCTGGCAGAGAGAGAGAGAGAGAGAGAGAGAGAGAGAGAGAGAGAGAGAGAGAGAGAGAGAGAGAGAGAGAGAGAGAGAGAGAGAGAGAGAGAGAGAGAGAGAGAGAGAGAGAGAGAGAGAGAGAGACAGAGAGAGATGAACTACAAAATTATTACAAAGACCAACGAAAAATATTTGAATGTCACCTTGGTATCTGATTGTATATACAACTCATTCTACACAATAGTACATGTTTTAGAAGTTGAATGCTTTTAGTTTTAATGAAAAAGTGTGAACATTTAATTTTTACGGACTTTTAATGGATTTTTTTACATTTTCTTTTGTAAAACTGCATCAAGCGTTGTCATGAATGTATCAAAGCAATCATTCAAATGACACGTAATCAATTTGCTTTTTACATGTAAATGCGACCTCCAATCCATTGAAAATGGAAATCAGTATTATTTAAAAAAAAATAAGGATTATAATGGTTTCAAGTATCGTTTTACAACTATGTACTCCGAGCTGTTCCCTATGGAGTCTTACCAGAGTAACATGTCCACATTATAGTACCTAAAGAGAATAGTCATCTTCATATTCACGCGTTAGTGTCTGTGAAAATTCTTTATTTTATTTTGTTATTATTATTATTATTTTTTGTGGTTGTTGTTTTTTTTTTTTTTTTTTTTTTTTTTTTTTTCGGCTGGCGACGTCGTAATAATACAAGTACCTGAAATCCGAAAAGACCAGAAAATGGGAAGTTTTGTCCCAGACGCTATTTTCATAGTTCGCGCGCGTGCGTGTTGTACTCACCAGACAAACATCTGTCTTCTGAACTTTCTATCATTTACACTGATAAAAATAAGGATGGTTGTTCACATTACCAAACCATGATGTCGCGCGCCTTTCGTAACTCCTTTTTCCACTTGATCAAGCTTTTCAAACTGGATTATTTTTGTGCAAATGCGGGCGTAATAAACTAAAATTATAATTCGGTAAAAGATTAATGTATTAACTTTTCTAAATTGGCAATATTTCCTGTGTCAGAACCCAACAGAAAAGAACATTCAGGTGCAGTTCGTATCCATTAAATTCTGGATGCATTTTTTTCCGGTGTCGTAATTTGTGACATTACGAGTTATCGTTCCTGTTGGCCAATAACTGACATATGGACCAACAGGAACGATAACTCGTAACGGCACAAAGTACGTCACGGAAAAAAAACCCCAGAAATTTCGCCGATTTAATGGGTACAAAGAACAACTAAATGTTCTTTTCTGCTGGGTTGTGACAGGGGAACATTGACCTTTTACCGAATTATAATTTAAGTATATTATACACGCATTTTCACAAAAATAATCCACTTTGAAAGGTTTGATTAAGTTGAAGAATTGGAAGTTTAAAATTTTCCATGAGCTCACGGAAACTTCCGATCGAAATGCAAGATGGCAACGTCGAACGCCGATTAGTGTTTACAAACCTTTAAATACGTATGCCTTCATAATGCAATCAGTTCTACATGGATTATTAAATGTAATTTGGGGAATATGTCATTTAATCAATGACTCTTATACATAGAATTCTGATATCAACGACTGATACTTAATATGTTTGAGAAACTTTATAGGAGAAACTTTGGAGCTCAAACGTCTGTGATGACGTCATGACTACATAAATATGGCGGCTTTATCTACACTATTCTTGTTACATTTCATTATTCATTAACATAGGAGAGCCAAAATAAACACTCAAACACAAAAAACAAACAAATGAATAATAATAATAATAAAAAAATATATATATATACAGAATTAATAAAGAAACGAAACAAAACTTGAAATTATGTTGGATATATTTATACTATTTCTCCGAATACTAAAGGTATAAATATAAATAAAAATAACTTACCCGATGCAGTGTTCAAATCGATTGTGTGATGCTGCAGGATAAACAAAGTAAGCCAAACCGAGTTGTTTTAGAAAACGAAGTCTCTGAAACTGCATCGTATCGATTATCTTTATACTCAGAGGATCCACTTCAATGCTGCCATGAATGGCATCATTAAAGATCTGAAATTTGTATGTGTACATTTTTATTTATGTTTGTATATGTCTTTTTGTATCTATAAAAGTATATGTAGGCATGTGTGTGATTGTTTATATATATGTAAGCATGCAGGCTTGTACTTGTACGTCTGTTAAATAAATTTAAAGGATGTTTATTTTTTTCTGAGACTGCACTAGCGTTGAATACTATGACAGTTATTTGACAAAAAGAAACAAAACAATATCAATTATAATAATAACAGTTACAATACAGAAAAAAAAAAGAACTAAACAAGTAAGAAGAACAAGAAACATCCCCAATTAAGAATATGACAATTAATTACCTTTTTTCTTTTTCTCCCTGACCTGTCTTCACTTCCATCAGACGACATTCTGCCAAATCATAATAATAATAATAATAATAATAATAATAATAATAATAATAATAATAATAATAATAATAATAATAATAATAATAAATGACAAGAATAAACAACAATAAAAGAAACAGTCTAATAAGAAAATTATTGTGTTTTAGAATCTCAATTCAGTTACCTTTTTCTTGACATTCTCTTTCCTGGATTTCCTCCATAACACATTCTAATAAGTAATAATAATAATAATAATAATAATAATAATAATAATAATAATAATAATAATAATAATAATAATAACAATAACAATAACAATAACAGTATTAGTAACAATGATGATAATAATAATAATAACCATAACAATAAACAATAAACAATAACAATAATGATGATGAAACTACTACTACTACTACTACTACTACTACTACTACTACTACTACTAATAATAATAATAATAATAATAATAATAATAATAATAATAATAATAATAACAAAAACAAAAACAACGACAACAACAATAATACAGTTACCTTTTTCTTGACATTCTCTTTTCTGGGTTCCCTCCATGAGACATTCTGACAAGTAATAATAATAATAATAATAATAATAATAATAATAATAATAATAATAGTAGTAGTAGTAGTAGTAGTAGTAGTAGTAGTAGTAGTAGTAGTAGTAGTAGTAGTAGTAGTAGTAGTAGTAGTAATAATAAAATTAGAACAGTTACCTTTTTCTTGACATTCTCTTTTCTGGGTTCCCTCCATGAAACATTCTGAAAATAAATACAAAATAAATAAATACTAATAATAATAACAATAATAATAATAGTAGTAGTACTACTAGTAGCAGTAGTAGTTGTTGTAGTAGTAGTAATAATAATAATATAATAATAACAATAACAATAACAGTAACAATAACAATGATGATAATAATAATAATAATCATAACAATAAACAATAAACAATCACAATAAATGATGATGAAACTACTACTACTACTACTACTACTACTACTTCTACTACTACTACTACTACTGCTACTACTACTACTACTACTAATAATAATAATAATACAAAATAACAAGAAATAAGAAGAAATAGTCCCTAATAAGAAAATTATTGTTTTAGAATCTTAATTCAGTTACCTTTTTCTTGACATTCTCTTTTCTGGATTTGCTCCATAACACATTCTAACAAGTAATAATAATAATAATAATAATAATAATAATAATAATAATAATAATAATAATATTGATAATGATAATGACGATGATAATGATAGTAATCATAATGATGCTAATAATAATAATAATAATGATAATCGTTGTAGTAGTAGCAGCAGTAGTGACAGAATGATCATGATCAAAGGTTATTGCCTCTCATATGTTGTAGTGGTAGTAGTAGTAGTAGCAATAGTAATAATAATAATAATAAAATTTAGAACAGCTATCTTTTTCTTGACATTCTATTTTCTGGTTTCCCTTTGTGAAACATTCTGACAAGTAATAATAATAATAATATAATAATAATAATAATAACAATAGTAATGATAATAATAACAATAACAACAATAACAGTAACAAAAACAATAATGATGATGATTATGATGATGATGATGATAATAATATTAATAATAATAATAATTAACAATAACAATATCAATAGACAATAACAATAATGATGATGATAATACTATCTGACAAGTAATACTACTACTAATAATAATAGTAGTAGTAGTGGTAGAAGTAGCAATAGTAATAATAATAATAATAATAATAAAATTATAACAGTTACCTTTTTCTTGAATTTCTCTTTCCTGGATTCCCTCCATAGCACATTCTGACAAGTAATAATAATAATAATAATAATAATAATAATAATAATAATAATAATAATAATAATAACAGTAACAATAACGACAATGATAATAATAATAATACTAATTAACAATAACAATATCAGTAAACAACAATAATAATGATGTTGATAATACTATGAGACATTCTCACAAGTAATACTACTACTAGTACTGCTGCAACAACTACTACTAATAATAATAATAATATTAATAATAATACTAGTAGTAGTAGTAGTAGTAGTAGTAGTAGTAGTAGTAGTAGTAGTATAGAAGTAATAATAATAATAAAATTAGAACAGTTACCTTTTTCTTGACATTCTCTTTTCTGGTTTCCCTCCATGAAACATTCTGACAAGAAATAATAATAATAATAATAATAATAATAATAATAATAATAATAATAATAATAATAATAATAATAATAACAATAACAGTAACCATAATGATAATGGTAATGATAATAATTTATTTATAATAATAATAATAATTAACAATAACAATATCAATAAAAATAACAATAATGATGATGATACTGCTATGGGACATTCTGACAAGTAATACTACTACTAGTTCTGCTGCTACAACTACTACTACTACTAATAATAATAATAATACTAGTAGTAGTAATAGTAGTAGTAGTATTAATAGTAGTAGCAGTAGTAATAATAATAATAATAATAAGAAGAAGAACAACAATAACAATAAAAAATAAACAATAACAATAATGATGATGATACTACTACTGCTACTACTACTACTAATAATAGTAATAATAATAATAATAACAACAACAATTACAATAATAATAATAATAGTAATAATAATAAAAATAATAATATAATAATAATAATACTAATAATAACAATAATAATAAGAATAATAATGATAATCGTTGTAGTAGTACCAGCAGTAGTGGCAGAATGATCATGATCAAAGGTTATTGCCTCTCATATGTTGTAGTGGTAGAGAAAAAAATAATTTCCAAGAGAAAGGCATACTTTTTTGTCATTCCATAAATCAGTACTTGGTAGGCAGCAGGGGAATGAACAGTTATTTGAGAATCAGCCACCTTTATTTCACCCATCCGTCATACCCAAAGATGACAGTTTCGCCGATTTCCTCTAACTGTTAGATAATATGCCACAAGGTGCCATAGCATTTTTTAGGGTGAATTTGGGCATGTTGTCCCATTCTGTAACATTAACAAGCATACTTTCGTGGGCAATGGGGTAGTGGAGGTAGTGGTAGTGGGGGTAGGGTTGGAAATAAATTAATCTGGGAAACAAAATCAAATGTTAATTATCAGTGATTATGTGATCCTTCAAATGGAATCTTTAAAAACATTTTTATTGATTTAAGTTAACATAAAGTGTACATTTATTTTCTTTTGTTAATATTGTGGAAACTGAAATGGGATGAATAAATATCTAACACTTTTGTTGATAGCTGATATTAAGCCAACAAATACAGTCATTTAGTGAAATATATTTGGACATATAATTTTATCCCTTTACTGTCGACTGACTTTTTTAACGGTAGTCTATATCAGATAACAAAGTCATACTGGACAATTCTGAATTGAGTGAAGTTTTTCAAAATTGTTCTGAGAATGGAAAATATCGTTCCTTTATTATTATTATTATTATTATTATTATTATTATTATTATTATTATTATTATTATTATTGCTATTCTTCTTCTTCTTCTTCTTCTTCTTCTTATGATTATTATTATTATTATTATTATTATTATTATTATTGTTGTTGTTGTTGTTGTTGTTATTAGTTTCTAATATCAGTGGAATTAACAATCTCTAACAAGGGCATTTTTGTCTCATGATAGCTTTTTTCAGCATGCTAATTTAATTTAATTTAATTTAATTTGCATCTTCCTGTAAAAGTATGACTTTTTTTGCAATTGGAACAATTTGAAAACAATTAATTTAATTCACTTTCTTTATTTCAAATCTGATATTTAAGTAACAAGTATTTAGTGGCGTGCTCTTTTTGTGTTACATTTAACATGTTTTGTATTAATATATAAACAGAACAGAACCTAATATGTCAATAAACAACTTTGAAATGTGAAGATTTTGCAAACTAAAAAGACAAAAATATAATTTTTATTTATTTTGGTTTTATACATACACATACATAAATACATACATACATACATACATACATACATACATACATACATACACACATACATACATACAAACATTCATACATACATACATTCATACCTACATACATACATACATAGATACATACATACATACATACATACATACATACAAACATTCATACATACATACATACATACATAGATACATACATACATACATACATACATGTATAGATTTATATTTGCTGTGTCATAGTAACATTAGCATATAAATTATTACCAAATTCAGATTTTTTTTAACTCACCTTAAAGATGTTACAAATTAATGTGTAGACTTGAAATATTTTTCAGACTCCGGTCAACACGTTTTATTTTTAAATCTGAGGAAATCGAAACCGAAACTTACACGCTTTTCCTTTATCTTTTTTCTTTATTGTATTTTTTATATCACGATCGTTTCTAGCAGTTCTTTCCGTTGGTTTATTTTATAATTTTCACTGTTTATGTCTATATATATATATATATATAGATAGATAGATAGATAGATAGATAGATAGATAGATAGATAGATAGATAGATAGATAGATATTAACGACATAGAATCGCTGCTTATTTCATAATAGATTTATTGCTAACAAATTACTTACGTGTCTGTACAGAGTAATATTAGATTTGTATAGTTAATTGTCCACAGCAAAGGTATACATTACATTCAACGTACACTAAAATAATAATCACTTAACTACACCCTACAGCTCTTTTGTAAAGTTTCAGTCGTTTAGCAAATTATATTGTTAAGTCTTTATCTCTTGAATAGTTACTGCGTCATTGTGACAGAAGAATATTTTTATCTTAGTCTGTCATTTCTGTCATGATTGTTGATTTGGTCTGCCGCACCCACAAAAAGCTGTGAGTTCCCCTGCGTCGTGAGAAGCGGTATTAGTTATGACCTCCGGATTAATACGTGTCACGGGCTTTTATTTCGCAGAATGATCTTTGAGACAGATATCTAGTCATAAGGTTCGAATTGCGTTCAATAAAATAACAGATTTCTTTTAATTTTTTTTTTTTTTTTTTGGTGTCTTGTCTTTATTGTGCTTCTAGTGAACAAAAACGTCCTACAGTATTTATATATATATATATAAGCATAGATAAGAAATTTAATGCATAAATACATATGCACACACGTTTGACAGTTCTGATCACCCTGTCCACGACAGCATTGAAGTGGATTCTCTGAGTATAAAGATAATAGACACGATGCAGTTGCAAAGACTTCGTTTTCTAAAACTTGGTTTGACTTCCTTTCTTTATCCTGCAGCTTCACATAATCGATTTAAACACAGCATCGGGTAAGTTATTTTTATTTATTTAATGTTTACCTTCACAAGCAGAAATATTCTAAATATGTATTATTATTATTACTTTTCAGATCTGAGACAGGGAGAGACAGCCAACGGAGAGTCAATAAAAAGGTAAATGAAATTGGATACTAAGAAAATAATTTTCCTATATGGGGATATTTTTTGTTATTGATCTTGTTGTTGTTTGTTTACAGATGTTATAATTTGCAGTTACTTACAATGTCAAATCTCGAATTTATCTTTCAAATGTATTTTATATACATACATATATACACATGCATACACTATTACGTACGTACAGACAGACATACATGCACACATGCATACATACGTACCAGTACAGTAATAAAGTATTCAGTAAACAAACACATATATTTATACACATATATTTTAAAGAATGTATAAATACTTGACCGAAGTCTGCACAATATTATCAGATTTTTAATGACCCGATCCATGGCAGCATTCAAGTAGATCCTCTGAGTGTAAAGATAATAGATACGATGCAGTTTCAGAGACTTCGTTTTCTAAAACAACAAGGCTTGGCTTACTTTGTTTATCCTGCAGCTTCACACAATCGATTTGAACACAGCATCGGGTAAGCAGCGAACCTTTGGTAATACGGAGAAATAGTCTAAATGTATCCTACATACTTCCAAGCTTTTGTTCTTTTCGTTTAGTAATTGACCCGTTGTTGAGTGAAAGCCTCATAATCCTCTCTTGTATGGTTTTCTCCCAGATGGTTCCCTTCAGGTACTCATATACTTTATCCCTGCAGATTTCATGGAGGTGACAGTCGATGTTTATCGGTTATCTTCTGGTCTGTTATGTGTGCTGCCCAGGTCCACTTCAATCTTTTAATCTATACAGTCACATCTTTAACCATCTTTTCTTTTACCATTATGTTTGGTTTTCGGTCTCCATAGCTGATGATCAATGTACTCGATTCCATCTTTGTTTCTGAAAAGCTGGGTTGTTATTTTGCTTAACTGACAGCTCCGAAGTTGGAAATAGGATGAATTGTAGATTTGTCTATTCAACCAGGTTCCAAGATTTCTCGTGGTGCTTGCTTCGCAAATGCGGTCCAGCCGATCAATATTCTTCTAAAAACCTCCTTGTCTTGGTTTTTGTCTCTGTTCCAAGATCTGTTCCAGTAAAATACAGCTTTCAGTGCTGTCTATCGGGGTAAAGTGGTAACATTCAAAATGTTTGTTATGAAGTCAAAATGAGTATTACATTATTTCCTGTACCACTATATGAAGACTTTAGAAGCCTCACTGTACTACTACCTAAAGTAATCAACTGAAGAGTGTTGTTGTTGTTTCTGTTGTTGTTGTTGTTATTATTATCATTGCTGTTGTATTTATTATTATTAATAGTAGTAGTAGTATTACTTAAATGATTAATTTAATACTTTATTACTATTATTAGTAAAATTAATTAACTGTCTAATTTATTTATTTATTATTTTATTTATTTATTTAAATTTATTTTGTAGTGTATATCATCTGGCTAGGGTTTTTATACAGACATTAATGGACAGTCAGAAAGATCTGAATATAAGTGAGAAAGATAAACTTTGTGTAGAAATCGCTGGGCTTTGCCACGACCTGGGTAATAATTTGAAATATTTCTTCTTGTTGTAATAAATCTGTGTTCTACTATTACAAACAGCAGCACAATAAAACTCTGGCCATGTTCTACGCGCAACACATACTTGTTACTGAAACTACGAACTGGCTCACACTGAATTTAAGGTTTGACGTAAGATAAAGTTCTTTATAGATCATAGTTACCGATTATACTTAAACGGCTTCTGTTTATTTTCATACAGTATTTTAAATCATACATTGATCTATTTATCATTATTAGTATTATTATTAGTAGTAGTAGTAGTAATAGTAGTAGTAGTAGTAGTAGTAGTAGTAGTAGTAGTAGTAGTGTTGTTGTTGTTGTTGATGCGTGTGTTTATATGTTTCTTTATTTATTTATTTTTTCTATCTATCTATTTTATTTCATTTTATTTTATTTCATTCTATTGCAGGACATGGACCATATTCACATTTATTTGAACATTCATTCATTCGAAAAATACGACCAGAGAAATCAAAATGGAGTGTTTGTATTGTTTATCTTTAAATTTGATCTCATAAATAATAATAATAATAATAATAATAATAATAATAATAATAATAATAACAACTACAACAATAATAAAATTAATCCAGATTTTTGGATATATTTTATTTTTATTTTTAAATTATGGCTTAGTTAACTGTTTAGATTTGTAATATTTTTTGTCGTCGAGGTAATCTCAGCCTTTTCTGTAAATATTCTTTCTAGTCTTTTTTTCTAAAATTGTTGTTGTAATGTCTATAAACCTTTTGTCATCATGTTTTGATTCAGCACGAGGAGGCTACTGAAATGATGTTTGACCATTTAATTGAAGAAAACAAACTTGATCCAGAATTTGAAAAACGAGGACTGTACGAAAAGGACAAAAATTTCATAAAACTGCTGATGAAGGGACTCCCTGACAATATGCGAAAACAGGTGAGACATTAACATGCATCTGTGACTAGGGAATTGTTCTGAATGTTTAGTACCAACTGAAATAATAATGGTATAAATGATTGTTATTGGTTTTTTGTTTTAATTCTAATGTTATTACTTTTTCTCCTTAGGACTGGGAAAACATTGGCAGGGATGAAAACAAACGTTTTCTGTTTGAGGTAAAACGGTTATATTATTTCTAATTAAAGCTGCTTTATAATTTAATCTTTATTATTGCTGTACCTCTCATTTTGTTTTAAATTATATGAAATATATAGCAAAGTTTGTTGCAATCATAAACAGAATTATAAATTATATTTTATTAAAGGCTACTTTTATTTATGTTTTTACGACAAAAAAATACCATCACAAAAAAAAGGGTAAAAGTATTAACAAATAATAATAATAAATAATAATAATGTAAAAAATAATCTGATGATTTAATTTATAAACATGATAATTTTAATTTTATTGTATATTGGATGGTTTGGGAAGAGTAGTAGGAACCGGCATCTACAATTCCATATATTCTTATATTATTATTTATAATATGAAACCAATCTTTACTAATAACAAACTCAAACAGTAAAAGAAGTCACCCATGAATATGACTGCTGCCGTTTCTTCTGATTTATGACGCTTTTTTATTTTGTTCCTTTTTAAATATGGAGTCACCTCAATGACAGATTTGCAATTAGATATTTAATGTACAACAACACTGATTTATCCCCTCATCACTATGAATTATGGCATTTGTTAAAAATAATAATTTCATTTATTTTGGAAAGAAGTCTTTTGTAAATAATAAATGAAATAAATAAATAATTAATGAATTAAATTAAGATGAAAACATAGATCGATCCAGACATGATAAACAATTTATTATTATTATTATTATTATTATTATTATTATTATTATTATTATGATTTTATTATTATTATTACTATTACTATTATTATCATTATTATTATTAATATTATAGTTGTTGTTGTTGTTGTTGTTTTTAATATTATTTTTATTATTATCATAATCATCATCATCATTATTATTATTATTATTATTATTATTATTATTATTATTATTATTATTATTATTATTATATTTTGATGTTTTATAAACGCTTTAACAGATTTGATTTCAAAACATTAAATTATAAGTGTCTTTGTTTTTCAGATAGTTGCAAACAAAAGCAATGGGATTGATGTCGACAAGTTCGAGTATTTCGCACGAGACAGCTATCAGCTCGGATTCAAAAGCAATTTCGATCACATTCGTTACATGAAGTTTGCCAGAGTTCTAAAAGCTGAAGACGGGCGGTATCACATTTGTGGGAGGGATAAAGTGAGATAATATCATCATCATCCTCATAATATCTTCATCATCAATGTTATGATTATCGTAATCATCATCTTAATCATTACCATTATCACATTCGTCATCAGGAACTTAATCTTCAACATCATCCTCGTCGTTATAATCTGATTTATATCAAGTTATACACTTTGATACCAGAAAAGATTGTTATAAATGATTTACAGCAAACGGTATTGGACATGATTTGCACTCTGATAAAACTGGATAAAAAATATTACCCATACGTCCACAAATGTTGACAATCTGTTGATATATTGTAACTTATTAACAGGAGGCCTTAGATATCTACGAGCTGTTTCAAACACGCTATAAAATTCACAGACGAGCCGCCATTCACAGAGTGACCAGTACGCTCCAGCATATGTGAGTTTGATTCTGCTGAAATATTTTAGCAAAGTGTATTAAATACTGCTGTCATGAAAACAAAAATGTAACTTTCTCGTTTACTTTCATAAAATGCGTTATTTTTATTTATTTTTGTTCTAATAAATAAATAAATAAATAAATAAATAAATAAATAAATTAATTAATAAATAATAATAATAATAATAATAATAATAATAATAATAATAAAAAAAGAAGAAAAATATGTCTTTCTGTTTTGTAAAGCCCACCTGTACACAAAAGATATGTGAGCCTATTTTATCACTGTTATTACAAATTTACTAACTCTTGCCTTTTTAGGTTGGCCCAAGCTTTCATTAAAGCAAATGATCATATATTCATTGAAGGAAGACAAGGGTGAGTGTACATTGTTGTATCTCTGAAATTACACTGCTAAAACTTGTATTTCTCATATTTTTTATTTTAGATTTTCTTATTGACATAAACTATGGTGGAATTATCATGCTGGTAATGACATCACACTATATATACAATTATTTATATTATATATGTATCTCAGAAAGTGTTTATTGTGCGTTTTATTAACTAAATGAATGACGGTAGACCTATCACTTTTGTAATCACAGTAGATACAATTACTTAAATTGCTTTTGTATTTATATCCTTGGAACAAAATTTGTTTAGAATAAATGATATATTGTGAAAGTTTACAGATCTAAACTTTTTAATACATTTTTATCATCCAAATGAATGAATGTAAAATTATTATGTTTCCAATATGAAACATACTTATAGAGAATAAATGATATATTAGGAGTGCAACACATCAGAAACAGAGTAATTTGGTTGCGAATAAAGATACTGAAATTAAGAATTATATTCATTTTTATAATTAGAATTATCTTATTTATTTATTTATTTATTTGTTTGTCTCTTTGTTTCTTTGTTTGTTCCCAAAATAGTAATCTCCAGTTCTAACTTTTTCTCTTTTTTCTTCACAGTACATAGATAACTCTGTCTAAATTAACTCTTGCAGTAAAACCAGTATGTGGCATAGATGATGAAAATGTCTCATCCGCTGAAGAATGATCATGCTGAACAGACCAGAAACACATTAATCTCGAACCCTGGTAGAAATAATCATTTTCCATCATTAGCGGTATATGGTACATATCAGCATAAAATATCACCTCATCTATACATGTTGTATTTTACAGAACAAAAAGAAAGATGTCTGAATGTATTGACGATCCAGTGGCCTACAGCAAACTGACAGATGACGTGTTCACGAAAATTCTGTTTTCTGACAGTGAAGAACTCGAGGATGCAAGAAACATTTTGAAAAGAATCGTGGAGAGAAAAGTGGACAAATGTGTTGCACAAAGTCCGTACCTGACAGAAACTGAGGTTGTTAAGCTTTTATTTTATTTAAATCTTTACTTAATTGTGAAATGATTTTCAATATAACATCATTCTTATAGCAAAATAATTTTAGTTGTTAAATATTTATTCAGTCGTTCTTATCTTGCAGATGCCTTCATACTGACGAAGTAGAAAAAGCAAATTAATAAGTTTACAATAATTTTCATTGGTGGCTGTCATTTGTGAATAATTCACGAAATTCTTGAATTTAACCTTTTTTGACTGAAATAATTTGTTCTACATTTTTCTATAAAAAAAAAAAAGAAGGAAAGAAAATGTTTGCAGTAAGAAATAGAAAATTCAATCCTTTTTCATTGGAAAGCGAAGTTTGTCACAAAGCTGAAAAAACACAACATGAAAAAAGAAATAGGAAAAGAATAAAGTTTAAAAAAAGAATCAAAAACAGAAGAAAGAGTCGTAATATTTGGCTGTTGTTTATTTTAGTTCAGTAGAATTCAAAAGGTAATTAGTGGCATCACAGAAGAAGAGATGCGGAAAGAACACGTTGAAGGCTGTTATGAAATGGTAATCCGCGGAGTATTTTCATATATATATATATATTAGAATGTTGAAAATTCCTGAATTATTTCTGAATAAAGTTTAAAATAAACTATTTTAATATTTTAAATAAATGTATGGAAAATTACTGAATGATTTTCCTTTCAGTGTTTATGACGAATTTAAACTACTTACATATATTTTTTATATTAGAATTGGATTAAATTAGGCAGATTCAATATTTTTCACAAAACTCTCTTTATATTTAATAGGAACTGAAATTTGACTTTGGCATGGATGAAAAAGATCCTGTTGAAAATGTGTATTTCTACTCAAAAGCACAGCCTGATAAAGCTTCTACCCTAGAAAAATCCAAGGTACGTTCAGCCAAATATAGGAATACGACAATATATGTGTAACAACATCGATGATAAATATAAAAGATCCATTGCTATTAATTGGAAAGAATATATCATGTATATTAATTAATTAATTATTTATTTATTTATTACTAATTTTTTTTATTTGTTATTACTATTATTAGTATGTTGTTGTTTTGTTGATTTTTTTTTTTTTGTTTGTTTTTTAGATTTCACTTCTGCTACCAGAACACTTTTCAGAACGTATTATCTTTGTTGTCTGCAAAGATAACGATGAAGAGAAACAAAGAAATCTCTTTCGTTACTTTAAAAAAGTTTGTAAACAGCAGGAACTTGGAGGTATGAAAAATAATCAATCAATAAAAATAAAAGAAATATCCACAAATAAGAAAATTATTTTGTTTACCGTTTTTCTTGACTCTCCTTCCGCTGTCTCTCCCAACATCAAATCTGAAAGTAATTTAAAAATTTAGGTCTTTTATAAAAACTAGTATTTATAGAACTAACATAAAGTCATTAATATATAAATGTTTTCATTATTAATTAATGGATTTGTTGATTAGTTTTAAAATATTTATTGGCCATCTGTCATAGGCAAGATTTCTTTGTAATTCTTTGTTTTTTAAAGTAAATTTTTGTTTATTATTACAGATCCGCAGTGGTTACTTAGCACAAGTACTGAGGAATAAAAATTCAAAGAGGAAGATGAGTGTTTTAATCTTAGATGAACTTAAAATACATATATATCTTTTTTATATATGTGATAGTTTGAACTTTTCGATGTGATAATTGATACCTTTATTTTATTGCTATTTATCTTTTTGTGTGTCTGTTATTTTATATTTTCACTAAAATGATACTTGATTCCTTTATTTATTATTATTTAGATTAATGTGTATTTTTCACTAATGTTATAACTGATTCGTGCGTTTTATTACTATTTAGATTTATTTATACTAATTCGTATTTTCACTAATGTAATAATTGATTCCTTTAGTTTATTATTCTTTATATTTATTTATAATAATTCATCTTTTTTTATTAATATTATTATTGATCCCTTTATTTTATTAAAATTTTATCTTTATTTGTGATAATTTACACTTTTCTTTAACTTGATAATTTATTCCTTTTATTTGTTGCTGGTGAGTTTTTAGAAATATGTATTATCAGGAAATATGTATAATATAATCACTGAACTGAAAGTAACGGGGGCAGAGTTGGTGATTGTTCAAGGGAAACTTAGGCATACACGGAGCCAAGGGTCAGTAGAAAGAAGAGTTCTGTGACATTAAGGACATACTTGTTTGTTGCTTAGGACATTACTATAAAACAGAATGGACTTTCTGGCTCAAGTTTCTTCAGTTTCAGAACTCCAGTTTTCACAGCGAGATTCGGAGTTCCTCATTTATAGAATTGCTTGGTTCTGGTGCTCGCACTGGTCAGTAATACTCTAACCAGTATTTTGATTACTTATTTATGATATTGTTTAAACCTATCTCAGTAAATTCTCAGAGGATGACCTACTTCCAGCCATTGCATTGCCAATATCCTGATTCCTTAATTATGACATTGTTTAAAATTTAATTTATTTGTTTTCTTTCATTTATTGATTTATAATGTTAATTTACCTTGTAAAATGAATAAATCCTTAGGTTTGCTGTATCTTGATATTTTTTATTTATGTTTTGTTTTCTTTTTTTTCATATCATGAGGAGAATACCTGTCTATTTCATGCATACTCGTGTTACAATTTGTGTAATAAATAAGACATTAAAAACAACGTTAAAATATTCAAGGAATACTTTTATTAAACTTTAAATATTAAATAAAATAACTACTAACAAAACCAATAAAGAAAATCATTAAGTGAAAGTGATATTTACCTGAAAGTGTTAATATTTACATGTTGATAAATAAAATAACAGCTTATTTATTTTAAACCTTAGTATCTTTGTAATTTAACTGTCACAGAATACTTGTCAAGCTAATTTGACACATATTACAATAACATGTGAATATAACATCTGCATCTGTTAAAATATTCTATTTCATCTTTGTTCTTTCAAACTCACTTCCATACCTAGGTCGTTTCTTTCTCAAATTATAATATGAAACCAAGAAATATGCACAAAATCTTTCATAATAATCCTTTTATGAAATTCTCTTTATTACCACAAGTGAAAATATCTGCAGATCTTTAGTCAAATACTCACAAATATTAGATATCCATACATCATCACATTCTGTGACACACATGCACACACAAACACAGACAAACACAAATAATTTGAAATAAAATAACATACATACATACATACATACATACATACATACATACATACATATATATATATATATATATATATATATACTGTAGCACGTTTTTGTTCATTAGAAACACAACAAACACAACACGAACTTTATAATTATTAGCGCTAGCTATACATTCAATACAGCAGTTACCGTACAGAGCGTTCTCCTCTAAGAAGAAAACAAAACAATAAATCAGTTCTTTTATTGAACATTATTCAAACCTTACCCCAAGACGTCTGTCGCCAGATCATTCTGTAAAACAAAAGCTCGTAAAATGTATTGCTCAGGAGGACGTAATTAAAACCGCTTCTCACGACCCAAAGTAACTCCGACTTTTTGTGGATGACATGGACCGAACCAACAATCATGACAGAGATAAAGACTTAACTATATACTTGTTACATGGTTCATTCTATACAAAAGATGAAGGAACTATAATCT
>CM022667.1:10092537-10222537 GCA_012295275.1 Chrysomallon squamiferum | reverse complement strand
CACAGACAAGTAATTAATTTATTAGCAATAGAGCTATTAACAAATAAACAGCGATTCACTCTCGTTAATATATATATAGTGAAAATGATAAAATAAACCAACGCTAGATTCATGACAGAAATAATCGCGATATAAAAAATACAACAAGAAGAATAAAAAACGCGTAAGTTTCGGTTTTGATTTCTCAAATTAAGACATATTCTTGATAATAAAAGAAGATGAAAAAGAAGAAAAAAGAACAACAAAAACAACAAACAAAGAAACAAACGAAAAAATATAGTGGGTTTAAATCCGGCATAAGGGAAAGTCAGTCAGTCAATCTGTTTGTCTGTCTGTCTGTATGTCTATCTATCTATCTGTCTCTCTCTGTCTGTCTGTCTAACTGTCAATCAGTCTGTCTGTCTGTCTGTCTGACTGTCTATCTATCTGTCTCTCTCTGTCTGTCTATCAATCTATCTATCTATCAATCAATCTATCTATCTATCTATCTATCTATCTATCTATCTATCTATCTATCTATCTATCTATCTATCTATCTATCTATCTGTCAGTGTCTGTCTGTCTATCTATCTATCTATCTGTCTGTCTGTCTATCTATCTATGTGTCTGTCTATCTGTCAGTCTGTCTGTCTGTCTGTCTCTCTATCTATATGTATGTCTGTATGTCTGTCTGTCTATCTATCTAGCTAGGTAGCTAGCTAAATATATAGCTTAATAAACAAGCAAACAAATAAAGAAGTAAGTAAATAAATAAATTAAAATTAAAATAAATAATGTAAAATAATCTCGAATATAAATAAATAAAAAATAAATAAACAAATAAGTAAAAAAACAAACAAACAAACACACAAACAAGAAAATAGTTGATGTGGGCAGTGAATAACATTACAATACAAGACGAGGACACTTTTATGAAGTAAGTTTCGGTTTTGATTTCCTCAAATTGAAAAATCTTACGTCAGTACAAATCAAACGTTATGTCAGTTTGCTCACTCAGACTGCAGTGGGACTTTAGATCAATCCTTCCTGGTGTAACCAAAGAGATAATTCTCATTGCAGCCAGCCCTAAGTAATATATTTTTTGCTTCAAATTGAAAAAAGTCAGAATTAAAAAAATATTTTTATTAATGTACATGAGGACTCTGAACTAATAATTAGATTTCAAAGGAATAAAGTTCATACATTATACTGACTGACCTGTAGATTGTGTTTTCCTTCCATTATTGATAACATACGTTTCAGATTTCTTCGTATTTGATATGTTTGTGTGCGGGTGCGGGTCTATATGCATAGATAATATTTGTGTTAAGATATAATAAGCTTTATGCTGCATTTTCTATTCGACTAAGCATATATATATATATATATATATTCACATATACACACACACACGCACACACACACACACACACACACACACACACATATATATATATATATAGATAGATAGATAAATAGATAGATAGATAGATAGTAGTATCTGTTTCCTGTGAAAATACACGCAAAGACAGATACAATTAACAGTTATACTTAAACTAAAGATACAGTAAAAGTAACCTACAGGAGGCGGCCCTAAACATCTACGACATGTTTCAGTTACGGTATGATCTCCACAGACGAGCCTACACGCACAGAATGGCCAAAACTTTGGAGAATATGTAAACTCAACTCAAATATTTTGTAAATTGCATTTCGTACAAGAAATCTCTCTGTACTTTGTAAAAGCTAGAAGGGCTGTCAGAGACTTGGCTCATTTTGCAAAGTGTGCTTTTTATATTGTCAGAGGTATTTTTTACTGCAGAGTACCAATTGTTGTTACAGGTATATTTTCTATTAATTTACTGTTGTGTTTCTATGTTAGTCGAAGCGTTAATTAAAGCAGATGAACATATACGGATTAAAAGAGAAGATGGGTGATTTTTAGATATTTTTTTATTGTACGTTTTATTAACTAAATGTATGAAGGCAGAACTATCATGGTTGTAATGAAAGAACAGCAGATAAAAGTAGTTACATTGTTTTTCTTTTTATATCTTTGGAACAAAATGATTTACAATAAATGATATATTACGAAAGTTAACACAGAAAACGGTTGTAATATATTTTTATAATCTAAATGAATGAATGCAGAATGCTACGGATTGTATTCAGATCACTTAATACACAATTATTAAAATGATTTTAAACTGTTATTGTTGTCGTCTAAAATTACTTCTATATTTGTGCATTTGTATCATGTGTATTCATATTTTCCTTAAAATATGTATTTTTTCTCTTTTATGTTGTCTAAAAGAAAAGAAAACGAAAGAAAGGAAGATAGGTTTGTAGGCAGTGAAAAAATAAAACCTTTTCAAAACCTTTTATTTGTATCATGACATAATTATTAATATTGAATTGTTATTATCTATTTTAAAAGATGGAAAATGAAAGAAAAATAAACAGTTGTTACACTGGATTTTCATTTATTTCAGGTACGCAAAATTCTTAGTGAAGAAGAGAAACAGAAAGCGAAAGTTGAGGGGTTTTATAAAATGGTAATGTGCTGAGTCATGCTTGTTCCTTGTTTTATTATTATTATTATTATTATTATTATTATTATTATTATTATTATTATTATTATTATTAATATTATTATTATTAGAGAAAAGAACACTACCTAAAATGTATTGTAACTCGTTTATATATTAAAATTATTCGAGTTTGTTTTCAGATATATAACTATTGTTTTCTGGATATATTATTTTTGTTTAGTTTATGAGCATTTTAATACTATAATTGCGAAATTAACATTTTGGTATATTTTGTAAGTGTCTAGCTTCACTACCGAGTATTTTCATTAAGTATTCATCAACTTTATAGGATCTGATGTTTGATTTTGGCATGAAGGAAACAAATCCACTTACAAATCTGTATTTCTACTCCAAACGCCAGCCTGATAAAGCTTTTAAGCTAGAAAAATCAGAGGTATGTTTAGTCAGAAACAACAGCGCTCGGCAGATGGAATCACAGTTTTAACTCAAAGAGTAACTGTTATGTATCAGATTTCGATTTTGGATGAAATGTCAGTTGTGATTTTGTATTTCCTCTTAATATTTTGAGTGGAGATCTATATGGAAGTTATCTACCTTTTCATGTTTGGGTTTTGTTCCTCATTTTGGTCCTTTATCTTATGTCTGTCAACTGTAACTGTAAATAAACGTTATTAGTTTGTCGTTAAATAGTCTATTTCCTTCTTTCTCCTTTGTTTCCTTCCTTCCAAAATACACTATGGTGTACATATACGTACAATGGTACAGTGGCACGTGTCTTGTAAGGACACCCGTGGAGCCGAGCAAATGTATCCATAAATCCTCTTGTGTTTGTTATGAGGGCAGGTTCCCTGTCATCACTGACCATACCATACAGTTGGTGACATCGTCCATCGACACCAAGTGACCCAGGACACCGTATCTAACGCTGGTCCTTCTGGCTGCTTCACCAGCAGCTTCTTGACGAGTCATCACCATCCTCCAAACCAAGGCCGCATTTGGCGATACGTGCTTTGAAGGTTGTCTCCAACACACTGTTCAGTGTGCCAAGTGCAACCATCGAATGACGTCAAGGAAGTCCACACGCACGCTGAATTCGGTGGCTGTGTGTGTGTGTGTAGTCCGTTTCCTACAGGACATGTTACATCAGGAGAGCCTACCATAGCGGGCCTTAAGTGTAGTGTTCATACCGGCATCACTCGGCTGTAGACGAGGTGTGATTGGCGGTATAAACACCGTCTTGACGTTTGACATATGATTGACAGTTATTCTTAAGCTAAAGTTATATTAAAACTAATTTACAGAAGGCTGTAAACCTCTTCGGCATCTTTCAGTTATGCTATGATCTTCACAGACGACTCTACATCCCCAAAAATGACAAAAACAATGAAAACCATTATGCAACATGTTTTCTATATTGTATTTCCATCTTACATTTTATTATGTCAACTGACGTAATAACTTAATCAATATTGTGCTTTTACCAGAATAATGTATATAAAATTCTACATAAATATTTCAAATATGCAAAATATTTGAAATAGCATAAACACTATTAGATCATTATTTATTGCTGGCTATATAATCATCTTTTTTATTACTTTTTCTTTTCAATTATCTTTCTTGGGGAGCTGTGTAAGAATGGGAAATACAGTAGTGGGACTCGCTAGATAAGGATTATTCCTGATTTATAACAGACTGCTTTTATTTATATACAGCGTTTATTATTATTATTATTATCATCATCATCATCATCATCATCATCATCATCATCATCATCATCATTATTATTATTATATGTATTATCTAAATATGCACCATTAGTTAGCAGTAATCCAGTTAACGAGATCACATAGTAATTAACAGTCATTAGCGAGAGACAAAAGAAGTCCGCGTATTTGTTATTTAAGGCGAGACCCGTTTTAGGGGTTTGGGGTTTTTTTAGGAGAGAGAACACACTGAGAGAACACATGGGACTGTGAAGTTGGCCACCATTATTACATTATTAAGAAATTATGTTGGTAACTACATGTTGCGTTATCTTTGTTAAAATCTGAAGCAGGGACAGATGGCTATCCAGTTTCTGTATGCTCTGTTTTATAGTGTTAGAAATACTTGTAGAAATGAATGGGTAACATATTTATTTATTTTAATGTTACATACCGGTTAATTCCAAGTTGCCAGATTGTATTAAAGTAAGCTATAGAGGTAAATAATCAGTATATTACCGACATTTTCAGAAACTGTACATTAATAGCACGACAGTATAATTTAGTATAATAAGTTTTAAAATAGCCACCACCGAATTCTACATATAGGTAGATTCTAAATTGCGACCCATTGTTTAAAATTTGAGTTAGGACCAATTTTCTCAGTTAAATAAACAGAACAAACATAAACTGCGATCCACTGTTTAATATGTAAGTTAGGACCAATTTTCTAAGTTAAATAAACACAGCAAACAGTACCACTCACTATCACTATGAAAACTTTCCATTGCTTTATCGAAGATAAAGACCCTACTTCGTGAGAAGAACAAACAATAATAATAATAATAATAATAATAATAATAATAATAATAATAATAATAATAATAATAGTAATAATAATAACAATAATAATAATAATAAAAATAATAATAATAATAATAATAATGATAATAATATTAATAATGATAATAATAACGGTTTACCGTCATACGCCCTCCCTACCCTTCATAAATGCAGATTGTTTTGGTGACACATCGCAATAATCACTTCATTAACATTTTAATATTAATTAACAGTTCTTTCCGCAATGAACTCTCGATAACGCTTTCGTGAATTTGTAGAATTCTGCATATTCTTCTTGTGTAATGTCCTCTGGGTTTCAGGTCCATAAGAGTTTGGTCTTGTTCAACTCTTCATTTCACTGACCAGTTTTTGGAAGGGGTCCCACTGTGTGAGTAAGAACCTTCGAGAACGCTTCTCCTACTTTAGGAATCAGCTTCTGAGGGGCACGCACAATAACACGCTGGGTAAACAATCCCATCATTACTAGCTGACGATCTGTCAGGTTTATCTACTACCTCTAGATTTTGACAATCCTTACGACAGCACTTTTCTCTTAAATTACTGCCTAGCAAACGAATGGAGAATCAGAATAAAACTGATGAAGGGCGGATACTCGGTTTAACATCATTCTTAACCTCTTTTAAGATAAGCAGCTCTCGCAATTATTCATAATTACCCGTAGTGTCATGTAAGCGAAGCGAGCCATACAGACACTCGCCATTCGAAGTAATAAAATAACGATATCAATCATTTCGTTAGTGAAAAGAGCAACTATCAAAAGTTAACGTCAAAATGTAATGAAATAAAGGTATTTATTGTCAGAGGGAAAGTGTAAATACTCACAAATATAAATGAAATGAAAATAAAATAAAGTGCAAATTATCACAAATAAAGGCAAAAAGGTAATCAAATAAATGAATTTGTTATCATAGATTAAAGTGCAGTTTATCGCAATTCAAAAAGGTAAATAAAAATAAATATCTCGTTAGCGGAGAAACCTTATTAAAATGTTAAAGTTAGGTAAGACGTTCCTTTTGAAAACTTGTTTTAAGATTAGAGAACACTGCTGTTTGTTGAATTTTTATTCCATAGTCCTTGAACTGCTTTTTGCAGTAATGAAACATTTGGGCGCTGCAAAAATAAGAATGAATTCACTTGATCAGAACAAAGGATTACAAAGATAAAAAGCTTTTCACAAGACTAATAAATATTTTTAAAAACACAACAAAATAACAGTCAAAAACATCCAAGAACAACAAAATGCACAATAAACTAATCTACTAAATACCGATAAAAGATATTGATTATATCAGTCACTTTATATTATTTGCATATAAATAATTAATAGTTTTTTTGAAGTAGATAAACACACAAAAAAATGTATCTTCAAAAATGTTACACCATAGTTTTTATTGTTATTGTTATCATTATTTATTTATTTATTTATTTATTTATTTATTTATTTATTTTACATACCTCCAAGTCGATTTTCTTAAGGTTTAACTTCCAACATAATCTTTATAATTATTATAATGATCATTACTTATTTATTTATTTATTTTGCATACCTCCAGTTCCATTCTCTTTACAGATTTTCTCAAAGTATCGATAAACACTTCTTTGTTTTTCATCATCGTTGTCTTTGCAGAAAACATAGATAATACCTTCTAAAAAGTGTTCTGGTAGCAGGCGTGAAACCTAAAGAAATGAGTAAATTGATAAATAAAAAAATAAATAAAAATAAAGTAACGTAAAATAAATAAAATAAAATAACACAAAATTAAATAAGCAAATAACTAAATAAATCTAGCAAAATGTAATTATAATAAAATTAGTAATGTAATTTTTTTACATATTTATATATTTTTTTAATTGGGTATCGTTTATTTTTAGCAGTGGAGGAATAGTAACCAATAAGTAAATAACAAGCTTTCAATAATGTTACACAATAGAGTGTTTTGAAGGAAGTATGGAAGGAAGGAAAGAAAGAAGAAAGTAGGAAATAGTCTATTTAACGACAAATTAATCACGTTGTATTTACAGTTACAGTTGACAGACATAAGATTAAGCATTACGTGAAAAATGAGGAACAAAACCCAAACATGGAAAGGTAGATAACTTTCATACCGATCGCCACTAAAAATATTAATATGAAATAATATGCAAGTATTACAAATACAAAACCACAACTGACATTTCTTCCAAAATCGAAATCTGATATGTAACAGTTACTCTTTCAGTTAAACCTGTGATTCCGTCTGCAGAGTGCTGTTGTTGTATCTGACTAAACATACCTCTGACTTTTCAAGTTTAAAAGCTTTATCAGGCTGGAATTTTGAGTAGAAATACACGTCTTTAAGTGGATTTTTGTCCTTCATGCCATAATCAAACATCAAATCCTATAAGGTTGAAGAATACTTTATGAAAATATTCAGTAGTGAATCTGCTAGACACTTAGAAAATATAACAAAATGTAAATTTCGCAGCTATAGTATTAAAATGCTCATAAACTGAATAAAAGTAATATGTCCAGAAAACAATACTTATGTATCTGAAAACAAACTCGAATAACTTTTATATATAAACCAGTTACAATACATTATAGGAAGAGTTACAAAATTATGAAATTAGTTTTCATTTTATGAAAAACAGAATTAGTCAGAAATATTCTCTATTGTTTTCTAGGAAAAAAAAAAAAAAACAGAAAGAAAAAAACAAAAAAAAATGTAAGAAAGAAAAAAGAAAAAAGATGACTCTGCTCATTACCATTTTATTAAAACCCTCAATTTTCGCTTTCTGATTCTCGTCTTCGCTAAGTACTTTATGTACTTTGTTGAGCTGAAATAAATGAAAATTAAATGTAACAACTGTTTCTTTTGTCTTTCATTTTCCACATTTTACAATAGATAATTCTAATTCAGTGTCAATAATGTTGTTATGTTACAAGTGAAAGGTGTTCAAATTTTAATTTTATTTTTATTTTCACTGCATACAAACCTTCCTTCTCTTCTTTTTCTTTTCTTTTCCTTTTTATAACGAATTTTCTATCAGAAAATGTTAAATTTAAGGCTTTGGTGGATTTTGCTGGTGTCATCAAAGAAAATTAAGTTACTGTTAATATGTTATCTAGCACTTCCTATTTTCAAGCATATGGAAGAATCTGCAACATTTTTCCATAAAAAAAAAGAAAGAAGAAAAATCATTTAACAAATATTTGATAGCTAAAATCATTTCACAGTTCAGATAGTAAAGATATCTGAAAGAAAAGAAAATAATAATAACAAAAAACCTCTGTTTCTATAAGGAAAGGACTTGATGCAACACATTTGTCCACTTTTCTCTCTATAATTCTTTTCAGAATGGTTCTTGAATCCTCCAGATTTTCATCATCAGAAAACAGAATTTGCTCGAACACGCGGTCTGTCAGTTTGCTGTAGGCCACTGGATCGTCAATACATTCAGACATCTTTCTTTTTATTCTGGGAAACACAACAAGTGTGGATTAGAGGAGATTTTAAAATGAAACTTTCTAGAAAGGTTCCACACTATATTTTAATCATATATAGATAGATAGATAGATAGACAGATATATTTAATCATATGCCGTTCAGTTACATTTGCACTGACATTTATTTCAAAATAGATTAATATTTCCCACTAAAAAATGTGTCTTTCGTGTTTTAAATAGTCTGAATTTCCAGCTCCCTTCTCCCACCCCACCCCCAAAAAAATGAGGGAAAAGACAAATGATAATGAAGAAAGAAATTATGTTAAATTACATTACACAATTCTGCTTTATTTGCACTGTATGTTTCTTTGATTTCTTTCAGTTGAAATAAATAAAGTTATTTCAAATAATAACTGAAAAGGTTTATTTGTCTAATATTTGTATATATATATATATATATGGTATACTTATACATATATATAGATAGATAGATATAATTATATCATATATATGTATATCTAACAATAAAAGAAAAATGATAATGAAGAATAACTATGAAGAAAGAAATGATGTTGATAAAAAAACCTTTCAGAAAAAAAAGAAGAAAAGAAAAAAGAGAGAAATAAATAAAAGAAGTATTAATATTTACAATATAATTGACATACATGCATTTGGATTAACTTGTTTATAAGTTAAGTTAGACAATTCTCAAAGAGAAACATACATAGTTTAAGGAAAATATCAATACATGTTATACAAATGCACAACTACAGAAGTAATTGTAGACAACAACAATAACAATTTAAAATCATTTTAATAATTGTATATTCAGTGATTTGACTACATGCCTTAGAATTCTGCCTTTATTCATTTAGATAATAAAAATATAGCTGTGTAAATTTTTTGGTAATGTATAATTTATTGTAAATCATTTTGTTACAAGGATATAAATACAAAAAATAATTTAAGTAATTGTATTTCATTATAAGCATGATTGTTCTTAGCTTCATTATTTAGTTAATAAAACGTACAATAAAAATTTTCTGAGAGACAAAAATCTAGACTCACCCATCTTTTCCTTTAATTCGTATGTAATCATCTGCTTTAATTAAAGCTTCGACTAACCTAGAAACACAACAGTAAATTAATAGTCCTCTAATAACAAATTGCTTATATTTATTTCTGCAGTAATTAATACTTATGACACATTAAAAAGCACGCTTTTCAAATTAAGTCGAGTCTCTGACTGTATTTGCAGCTTTTTCAAAATACAACAACATTTCTTGAACGAAATGCAATTTACAAAAATATTTGAGTTGAAGGAAACTCACATATACTCCAAAGTTTTGGCCATTCTATGCTTGTAGGCTCGTCTGTGAAGATCATACCGTAACTGAAACATGCTGAACAGGTTAAGAGCCTCCTGTAAATTAGTTTACTAGAACATTAAGTGTAACTGTTAATCGTATCTGTCTGTGAGTGTATTTTCACAGCAAACAGATAACACAAACATACACACACACACACACAGACACGCACAGAACCACACATATATGCTGTTATCTGTTTGCTGTATATATATTATTTTATTAGCTGACGTCGAATAGAAAATGCAGGATAAAGCTTATATCTGCATTCATACACAAACATATCTAATACAAAGAAATTTCAAACGTATGTTAACAATAATGGAAGGAAAAACGTACAATAACCTTTGCTAAATGAGAAAAACACTTCCCAGTACTGAAATGAAGACAAATAATTCCGTGATACTGTGTCTGACAACTAATCTACAGGTCAGCCAATACAATGTATGAAATTAATTCCTTTGAAATCCTATTGTTAGTTCAGAATCCTCATGTACATTAACAGAAATATATATGTTTTTTAATTCTGACCTTTTCAATTTGAAGCAAATAATTTATTACATGCACTTTACTTAGTACTGGCTGGAATGAGAAGTAACTCATTGGTTACACCAAGAAGGATTGATCTAAAGACCCACTGCAGTCTGAGTAAGCACTCGAAAACTCACCTATGTTTCATTATCAAACCAAACTGAAAGCTGGTATTAACATGTAATCTCTAAAACAGAATTGGTATCGATAAAAAATAATTATCATATTACAAAACTATGTCCAACTGGTTGCAATTAAAAAAAAAGAAAAAGAAGAAAAACAGCTTGAAGAAAACTAAAATGCTTAACAGTGTTGCAGTTAATATTTTAGAATTAATATTTCTTAAAATTGAAATAAAAAAAAAATACATAAAAAAATTATCACTATATACATTCCAAATCAAGATCTTAATGATAATACTGATGTTGATGACGAGGAAAAAGAATAATAATAGGAAAAGATGATGATGACGATGGAAACGATGATGATATAAATAACATTTCACCTTATCCCTCATACAAATGTGATATCGCCCATCTTCAGCTTTCAGAACTTTGGCAAACTTCATGTAACGAATATGATCGAAATTGTTTTGAAATCCGAGCATGTGGCTGTCGCGTGCAAAATAATCCCATTTGTCGACATCAATCCCGTTACTTTTATTCGCAACTATCTGAAAAACATGATTTTAAAATCAAATGTGTTAAAGTGGTAATGAGCAGTTTACGTGTTTTATGTATTATCAAAATTTCACAACCAGAACCACAACCACCGCCACCACCACCAAACAACAACAACAACAATAAGAAGAAGAAGCAGAGGAAGAAGAATAACAGTAATAATAGTAATAATAGTAGTCGTAGCAGTAATAATAATAATAATAATAATAATAATAATAATAATAATAATAATAATAATAATAATAATTGATTAAAATGAGTGGAAACTATGAGGTATTTATTTTATTGCCAAACTTTTTTTTAATTATTAATAAAGGTTATTATCAATAAGAATATAACAGTAAATGAAATCGCTTTTGGGTTTCTATTCATACTAACATAATAAAAAACAAATGCAAAATTTTCATTTTTAAAAATTATATTATTTTCCTTTCATTTTGATAGCTTCTTTTTTCTTCTTGTTGTTATTGTAAAAGTGATTGAGGAATGACAATATCTTATTCCGTTTATGAAAACAACAAACTTTACTATTTATAAAATTTCAGTTAAATTTCGATGTAAAACCATAATAAACATAACATTTATCCAAATTCAGCAACTTTAGTAAGAAATAATATCACAGTTTCACCTCAAAGAGAAATCTTTTGCTTTCATCCCTGCCAATCTTTTCCCAGTCCTAAAAATAAAAAAATGTAATGAATTAGAAACGGCAAAAGAAAGAAACAAACAAACATAAAAACAACAACAAAAAAAGAAAGGAAATCATAGATTGTCAGAGTGAATTGATAAGCAGCGGAATGGTATGTTGAATGGAAATATCTGAACCAGTTTGTAAACTATAATTACATAATTTTCTTTTATGTATTGTTACTTCAGTTGGTACTAAACATTCAGAACAATTCCCTAGTTATAGATGCATATTAATGTCTTACCTGTTTTTTCATTTTATCAGGGAGTCCCCCCATCAGTAATTTTATGAAATGTTTGTCCTTTTCGTTCAGTCCTTCTTTTTCAAATGCTGGATCAAGTTTGTTTTCTTCAATCAAATAGTCAAATATTTTCCCAGTAATCTCCTCGTGCTGAATCAAAACATGATGACAAAGAAAAGTTGTATAGTCAACAACAACAAAAACACAAAAGAAAAGAGATGAGAACAAAAATAAATACTTAAAAATATTTTCTGTAAAAGTTATTTACCATGCTTTTCATGAAATATTGGAAAAGAAAGTACAGATTGTTATCTATTTTTTTTCTTCTTCTGAAAACACGTAGGCACCAGAAAGACATTAATTTTATTAGCAGATTTATATAAAGCCATCACACATTTAGTGATAACAGCAGAACAACACCAGTTTCGCCAAATAATGATATTTATTGTGAATGCAAAGTTTTCATGAATATTAAATAAATAAATAAATAAATTGTTTGAGGTGGAAGCCTGGATCAAACCACGCGTGATAAACAACTAATTATTATTATTATTATTAATATTAATTGTTATTAGTAGTATTGTATTGTTAGTCTCAGTAGTAGTTGTGTTAGTTATTATTTTTTTATCGTTATTGTTGTTGTTGTTGTTATTATATTAGTATTATTATTAGTACTAGTTAGTGTAGTTCAAATTTAAAGATAAACAAGTAGCAGTAGTACTAGTTATGAGTTCAAATTTAAAGATAAACAAAACTAACACTCCATCCCGATTTCTCTGGTCGTATCTTTGGTATGAACTGGCGATCAAACAAGTGTGAATATGGTCCATGTCCTATAATAATTTTTATTAAAATAATATCTGATAACCTGATCTTGCAAAATACCAAAAATGATCCGTAAATAAAATAACAAACTTAATAATACTTTTAGACTTAGAATAGAGGCAGTATTTTAAAAATTCTTACTTATCAAGTAAGAACTCATTTAACCTCTTTATTTAAAAATCTGGAATAAATAAAGAAGACTCGTTCAGTATATAATTTAAGAAAATTTCGTGAATATAAACTGAAGCCGTTTATCAATTAATAGCTAACATGGTTAATACCTTAAACTGAATGTCACCCATTGAATAACAAGATATGTGGTGAACATTTAATATTACCAGCTTTTTATTGTGCTGATGTTTGTAATAGTAGAACACAGATTTATTACAAGTAGAAATATTTCAAATTATTACCCAGGTCGTGACAAAGTCCAGCGATTTGTACACAAAGTTTATCTTTTTCACTTATGTTCAGTTCTTTCTGTTTGTCCATTAATCTCTGTACAGTCTCACCAGCCAGATGATAAACACTGTAAAATCAGTTTAAAAAGTACATCAATAAATAAACAACAACAACAACAATCACTCAAACGAATAATCAAACAAACAAATGAACAACATAAATAATTTCAACTACTACTACTTTTACTAGTACTTACTACTGATACTACCACTACCACTAACAACAACAACAACAACAACAACAATAATAATAATAATAATAATAATAATAATAATAATATTTCTGAGAAAAAACAATGATATATATAAAGGCCTGCATTGATTAACTGAAAATTTATTTCATTACCTTTCAGTATATTTTGTTTCAAAAGTTACGTCTGCTTCAAAACATGGAAATGAGAGAGAGAGAGAGAGAGAGAGAGAGAGAGAGAGAGAGAGAGAGAGAGAGAGAGAGAGAGAGAGAGAGAGAGAGAGAGAGAGAGAGAGAGAGAGAGAGAGCGCAAAATAATTAATTAGGTAGATGGATAGACAGATAGACAATATTGTTTGACTGTCTAAAAGAAACTTGACGCGATGACGTCCTGATTGCATAGAAATGGCGGCACTCGGGTACTTTCAAACTGTTGTTCTGTTTATTGATTCCAACAGCAGCGACAATAACAACAAGAACGAAATAATAATAATAAAAAACCAATAATAATTAAAAATGAATAAAGGAAGGAAATCTAACTTGGAAGTATTTAAAATATATTTAGGATGTTTCTGCTTGTCACTAAAGGTAAACTTTAAATAAATAAAAATAAGTTACCCGATGCTGTGTTCAAATCGATTATGTGAAGCTGCAGGATAAACAAAGTAAGTCAAACCAAGTTGTTTTAGAAAACGAAGTCTCTGAAACTGCATCGTGTCTATTATCTTTATACTCAGAGGATCCACTTCAATGCTGCCATGGATCGGGTCATTAAAAATCTGAAAATATTGTGCAGGCTTGAAATATTTTTCAGACTTCGGTCAAGTATTTGTACTTTCTTTAAAATATATATGTATGTATGTGTTTATTTATTGAACCATACTGATACGTATGTAAGCATGTGTGCAACAGTGTATGTACGTACGTAAGAATGTATGCATGTGTATATATAAATTGTGTAAAATAAATTTGAAAGATAAATTTGAGATTTCCCATTGTCAATAATTGCTGAATCTTTAGAAAAATAATAAATTATAACATAAATAAACAAAAAACAATATCGTCATCAAGAAGCATCTCCAAAGAAGAAAACATTTTAGCATCTTAATTCATTCACCTTTTTCTTAGCTCGCTTTCCGCTCTCTCTCCCTCCATCGGATCTGAGAAGTAATAATAACAACAACAGGAATGATGATGATGATGATAATAATAATAATAATAATAATAATAATAATAATAATAATAATAATAATAATAATAATAATAATAATCAGTTAATGAAGAAAACTATAATCTGGAAGTGTTTAAAATATATTTAGGATGTTTCTGCTTGTCAATAAAGGTAAATTTCAAATATATAAAAATAAGTTACCCGTTGCTGTGTACAAATCGATTATGTGAAGCTGCAAGATAAACTAAGTAAGTCAAACCAAGTTGTTTTAGAAAACGAAGTCTCTGAAACTGCATCGTATCTATTATCTTTATACTACGAGGATCCACTTCAATGCTGCCATGGATAGTCATTAAAATTGTGAAATGTGTATGTATGTATTTATACATTTTATTTCTATCTATATGTGTGTGCATGTAGTGACTCTGAATAGTCTGTCCATTTGTGAATGTGTTATAGTGTGTATAAAACATGGTGTATGTGAGTGAATGAAAGAACACACATATATATAAAACCAAAATAAATACAAATTACATTTTGGTCATTTTAGTTTGTAAAATCTTCATATTTAAAAACTCTTTATTGACATATTACGTTCAGTGTCCAGATATTGTTCTGTTTATATATATAATTACAAAAACAGAAATTAAAGGTACACATTAAATAAGTTAAAAAAAACTTGCCCGGTGCTGTGTTCAAATCGATTATGTGAAGCTGCAGGATAAAGAAAGTAAGTGAAACCAAGTTGTTTTAGAAAACGAAGTCTCTGAAACTGCATCGTATCTATTATCTTTATACTCAGAGGATCCACTTCAGTACTGCCATGAATGGCATCATTAAAAATCTGAAATGTGTGTGTATATATATGTATATATATATATATATATATATATATATATTTGCATTTTATTTTTATCTATGTGTGAATGTGTGTGAATTTACTGATTCTGAATAGGCAATATTTTTGAGGGTCTGATAGTGTGCATGAAAGATGATATGTGTCATTAAGTGAAAGAATAGGTAATAATAAAACATTTAATCTTTAGCGAGAAAATACTATTTATAAAATGACAGTGAATGATACATTAACTATTCAAGAGATAAAAACTGAACTATATATCTCTAGATCAGGCAGGTCACACTACCCGAGTTGGCTTCACATTATCAGATAACAGGATCTGTATATGCTTATATA
The DNA here is from genome assembly GCA_012295275.1 of Chrysomallon squamiferum. Taxonomy (NCBI): domain Eukaryota; kingdom Metazoa; phylum Mollusca; class Gastropoda; order Neomphalida; family Peltospiridae; genus Chrysomallon; species Chrysomallon squamiferum. The sequence continues at coordinate 10,206,660 of CM022667.1, read as the reverse complement.
TATATAAACGTTTTTGTTCATTAGAAACACAAAAAATATAAGACACTTTTAAAACTATGAGCGCTAGCTATAAATTCACTATAGCACTACAGTTCTAGAATAATGGTAATCTCTGACAACAATCACATAAGGATTACTGAAGCAGAACAGAGATAAATAAATAAATAAATAAATAAATATATATATATATATATATATATATATATATATATATGTATGTAACTAGTTACCTAGATGTAGCCGTACATTGCGTTCCACAGTTCTCTCATAACAAAAAAAAAATATCCATAAAAAATCAACACGGTTCGAACTTTATCCCTACACGTTTGTCGCCAGATCATTCTGCAAAACAAAACCCGTAAAAAAACTTAAAGCGCTTCTCACGACCCAGGTGAACTCACGACTTTTTGTGGATGACACAGACCGAAACAAGAATCATGACAGAGATGACATTTGGCAAGCGTAAGATAAAAACATTGTTCTGTCAATGAATGAAAAATTAACTATTCAAGAAATAAAGACTTAACTATATATTTGCTACACGATTCATATTTTACAAAAGATCAAGAAACTATAATCTGGTCTCAGTGGGTTGTATCCAGGTGATTGTTGAGTGTACTTTGAATGTAACGTATACCTTTCAAAACATGGAAAACAACAACAACAACAAATAGAATAAGAATAGAGAGAAAAAAAGAATGATATATATAAGATTGATTAAGAGAGAGAGAAAAGAGAAAAGAGAGAGAGAGAGAGAGAGAGAGAGAGAGCACAAAATACTTAATTAGGTAGATGGATAGACAGATAGACAATATTGTTTGACTGTCTAAAAGAAACTTGACGCGATGACGTCCTGACTGCATAGAAATGGCGGCACTCGGGTACTTTCAAACTGTTGTTCTGTTTATTGATTCCAACAGCAGCGACAATAACAACAAGAACGAAATAATAATAATAAAAAACCAATAATAATTAAAAATGAATAAAGGAAGGAAATCTAACTTGGAAGTATTTAAAATATATTTAGGATGTTTCTGCTTGTCAATAAAGGGAAACCTTAAATATATAAAAATAAGTTACCCGATGCTGTGTTCAAATCGATTATGAGATGCTGCAGGATAAACAAAGTAAGTCAAACCAAGTTGTTTTAGAAAACGAAGTCTCTGAAACTGCATCGTGTCTATTATCTTTATACTCAGAGGATCCACTTCAATGCTGCCATGGATAGAGTCATTAAAATTGTGAAATATGTATGTACGTATTTATACATTTTATTTCTATCTATATGTGTGTGCATGTAGTGACTCTGAATAGTCTGTCCATTTGTGAATGTGTTATAGTGTGTATAAAACATGGTGTATGTGGGTGAATGAAAGAACACACATATATATAAAACCAAAATAAATACAAATTACATTTTGGTCATTTTAGTTTGTAAAATCTTCATATTTAAAAACTCTTTATTGACATATTACGTTCAGTGTCCAGATATTGTTCTGTTTATATATATAATTACAAAAACAGAAATTAAAGGTACACATTAAATAAGTTTAAAAAAACTTGCCCGGTGCTGTGTTCAAATCGATTATGTGAAGCTGCAGGATAAAGAAAGTAAGTGAAGTCAAGTTGTTTTAGAAAACGAAGTCTCTGAAACTGCATCGTATCTATTATCTTTATACTCAGAGGATCCACTTCAGTACTGCCATGAATGGCATCATTAAAAATCTGAAATGTGTGTGTATATATATGTGTATATATATATATATATATATATTTGCATTTTATTTTTATCTATGTGTGAATGTGTGTGAATTTACTGATTCTGAATAGGCAATATTTTTGAGGGTCTGATAGTGTGCATGAAAGATGATATGTGTCATTAAGTGAAAGAATAGGTAATAATAAAACATTTAGCGAGAAAATACTATTTATAAAATGACAGTGAATGATACATTAACTATTCAAGAGATAAAAACTGAACTATATATCTCTAGATCAGGCAGGTCACACTACCCGAGTTGGCTTCACATTATCAGATAACAGGATCTGTATATGCTTATATATATATAAACGTTTTTGTTCATTAGAAACACAAAAAATATAAGACACTTTTAAAACTATGAGCGCTAGCTATAAATTCACTATAGCACTACAGTTCTAGAATAATGGTAATCTCTGACAACAATCACATAAGGATTACTGAAGCAGAACAGAGATAAATAAATAAATAAATATATATATATATATATATATATATATATATATGTAACTAGTTACCTAGATGTAGCCGTACATTGCGTTCCACAGTTCTCTCATAACAAAAAAAAAAAAATATCCATAAAAAATCAACACGGTTCGAACTTTATCCCTACACGTTTGTCGCCAGATCATTCTGCAAAACAAAAACCCGTAATAAAACTTAAAGCGCTTCTCACGACCCAGGTGAACTCACGACTTTTTGTGGATGACACAGACCGAAACAAGAATCATGACAGAGATGACATTTGGCAAGCGTAAGATAAAAACATTGTTCTGTCACAATGAAACATTAACTATTCAAGAAATAAAGACTTAACTATATATTTGCTACACGATTCATATTTTACAAAAGATCAAGAAACTATAATCTGGTCTCAGTGGGTTGTATCCAGGTGATTGTTGTTTCGGTGTACTTTGAATGTAACGTATACCTTTCATGTGAACAATTAACGATAAAAAAAAAAACTAACGTTACTGCGCACAGACAAATAAGTAGTTTGTTAGCAACAGAGCTATATCAAACAAGCAGCGATTCTCTCTCGTTAATAGAAATAGTGAAAATGAAAAAAATAAACCAACGAAAAGAAGCCTTAGATTCATGACAGTAAGAAAAGTTTCGGTTTCGATTTCTCAAATTAAGAAATATTCCTGATAATAAAAGACGAAGAAGAAGAAAAAAGAAAATAAGAAAAACAACAAAATGAACAAACCAAAATTTAAAAAACAAATAAAAATAGACATTGTTGGTTTAAATCCGGCTTACGGGAATGTCAATCAATCAATATATCTATGTTTGTATGTATGTATGTATGTATGTATATATGTATGTATGTATGTATGTATGTATGTATGTATGTATGTATGTATGTGTGTGTGTGTATGTGTGTATGTATGTATCTATCTATCTATCTAATTATCTGAATAAATAAATAAATAAAAAATTATCGTATATACTTGTGTATAAGTCGAATTTTTGGGAGACTATATTAAGGTAATATTTTGGGGGTCGACTTATACATAGGTAATGCTTTTGCTGAAGAGTCGCCATTTTGACTATTTTTTGCTACGGGATGCATTTAAAATAATCGCGGTCTTTCAGCTTTTCAAAATTATAAAATTTTGAAAAATTAAATAACAAAACCAAATATGAATGTAAAACATGATATTCTTCCGTTTAATGACATAAAAATACATTTTAAAGCGAGAAAACCGTCAGTACGGCGTTATGCCTTACGGCGTCTTTCAATGATCTAGGAATGCAGACTTCTCTGCCAAATTACACTAAATATCGGTCCTAATTTCATAAACAAAACTCAGGCTATAGCACTGGTCTAAAAATAGTGACGGTGCCTGGAATCTACAGTCGACTTATACACAAGTAATACCTAAAATGACGCAATTTTTGGTCTTAAAATACACATCGACTTATACATAAGGTCGCCTTGTACACAAGTATATACGGTAATAAATAATGTGAAATAATCTCGAACATAAATAAATAAATAATTCAGTCAAATTAAAAAACAAATATGCACACATATGAGCAGTGAATATTTAGCGTCACGTGAATAACACTGCAATACAAAACGAGGACACTTTTATGATGTAAGTTTCGGTTTTGATTTCCTGAAATTATGTCAGTACAAATCAAACGTTATGGCTGGAGTCTGAATAAAAGTATCAAGCCTGCACATTAATCTGTGATATCTCTAAGGTGAGTGAAACAAACAAACAAACAAACAAAATCTTTATTTGCTATTAATTTATGTGCTAATATTACTATGACAGCAAACCAAAAATGTAGATATATAACTATATAACTACAACCCTGGAACATGGTAACTACTTATATATATATATATATATATATATATATAACCAAAATAAATTAGAATTACATTTTTGCCTTTTTAGTTTGTTAAATCTTCACATATCAAAACTGTTTATTGACGTATTAAATTCAGTGTCGAGATTCTGTTCTGTTTATATGTGAATACAAAACATATTAAGTATAACACAAAAAGGGTTCGCCGCTAAATGCGAGTTATTTAGATATCAAATTTGAAATAAAGAAAATAAGCAAACGTGAATTAAGTGATTTGTTTTCAAATTGTACTAAGAGCACAAATGTCATATTTGTACAGGAAGATGTAAATTAAATTAAATTAAATTAAATTAAAATGCTGAAGAAAAAAGCTATATTGAGAAAAAAATGTTCTTGTTGGATATTGTTAATTCCAGTGATATTTTTTTTATTAATATTAGAAAATAATAATAATAATAATAAAGAAACGATTTTTTCCATTCTCAAAACTATTTTGATAAACCCTATTTTATCAATAAATGAATTTATTTGATGGACAGAGTGAAGGTGACTTAATACCAGCTATCAACGAAAATGTCAAATATTTAGTCATCGCATTTCTGTAAACACATTAACAAAACAAAACAAAAAAATAATCTACAGTTTATGTTAATTTAAAGCAATAAAAATGTTTGATTTTGTGCTCAATATATTTCAATCCCTACCCACCCTCACTACCCCATCGCCCACGAAAGTAACGCGTTGCTGAATTACCCATTCATGTCAGACGAGAACCACTGAAGTGATTTTCAATAACAACTATATTACTATAATAATACATACAAAAATAATAATAATAATAATAATAAAAAATGGTATGGAATGAAAAAAAACAAGGAAAACAACAACAAAATACGCCATGTTAGTTTATCTCGTGTGTTTGGACGATATATAACAACAAGAGTTAGTTCTCTGTTGCTAGTAAATTACTAACAAGATTTCTTAGTCGGCTCCGCATAGTGGCATTATTTATTTGTACGTTAATAAAAAAAAAAAAAATAATAATAATAACGATAATAAAAAGTTAGAAAACATTAAAACAAAAGACACTCCTCGGGTACTGAAATATCACTAACATCTGTTTATGGTTTCTTGATCTTTGTATATCTGATTATAGTCATTCATGTAGCAAACGTAATATACTCATTCAAAAAAGAAACGATAGGCGATAGGCAAACAAGTTAAGTATTTCATATTACAAAAAATCTACTTTTTGTTTATTTATTTATTTATTTATTTATTTTTGTTCAGAGTTACTGAATGAATTTATCTGTTAATGTCACTGAATGATACAACATACCCACAATCACCATAAAATGTAATTCACAGATTGTCATCGCTAGGTGTGGTAGATGGGTGAAATAATTATGAAATAACTGTTCATTCCCCTGCTGCCTAGAAAATACTGATTTATGGAATGTCAGAAATGTGTGACTTTCTCTTGCAATATTATTATTGTTATTATTATTATTTTCATTATTTTTATTATTATCATCATCATCATCATTCAACTATTATCATAATCATAATTATTATTATTAATTTTTTTTTCATCATCATTATTATTATTATTATTTGTCAGAATGTCTGATACAGAAAACCCAGAAAAGAGAATGTCAAGAAAAAGGTAACTGAATTAACATTCTAAAAAAATAATTTTCTTATTAGTGACTGTTTCTTCGTGTTGATGCTTATTCTTATAATTTATTATTATGATTATAGTTCTTGTTTTTGTTGTTGTTGTCAGAAAGTCTGATGGAGGGAAACCAGAAAAGAGAATGTCAAGAAAAATGTTACTGAATTAAGATTCTAAAACAAACAAATTTTCATATTGACTGAAATGAACTTTCTTGTTGTTGTTTATTGTTTAGTTTTTTCTTCTTCTTCTTCTTCTTCTTCTTTATTCTTCTTCTTCTTATTATTATTATTATTATTATTATTATTATTAACTATTAAATCATTATTAATTTTTAAAAATTGTAAGTTGTTAATGATGTTTATTATTATTACTGTTATAAAATTTATGAAATTTGTTGTTTGTCAGAAAGTCTGATGGAGGAAATCAGAAAGAGAATGTCAAGAAAAAGGAAACTGAAAACAAATTCTAAAACAAAACAATTTTACTAGTGACTGTTGTTTTTTTTATAATTTACTATTATTATATTTATTATTATTGTTATTATTGTTGTTGACTGGATTTGTTGTTGTTGTTGTTATTTTAAGTCATTACTGTTGTTGCTTGTCAGAAAGTCTGATGGAGGGAAATCAGAGGAAAAATGTCAAGAAAAATAATAACTCAATTAAGATTCTAAAAACAAAATAATTTTCTTATAGTATTATAATTAATACTGTTGCTGTTATTATTATTATTATTATTATTATTATTATTTGTTATTATTATTATTATTATTATTATTATTATTATTATTATTATTAATTTTTGTTGTTGTTGTTGTCAGAAATTCTGATGGAGTAATAACAGAGTAAAAAAAAAATGTCAAGAAAAAGGTAACTGAATTAAGATTCTAAAACAAAACAATTTTCTTATTAGAGACTGTTTCTTCTTGCTATTTTTTTTACAGTTTATTTATTATTATTTGTATTATTATTATTATTATTAAATAGCTCTCGGTATTTATTGCAAAACTATTTAATCAGATATTTTTTACAGTATATTCTGTTATTAACTGCATACTTCATTTCGTCATCATATTATGTTATAGATGTACATCAATATATATATATATATATTATTAAACATGCACATGGAAGTATGCACATATTAGACACAAAAAGGTAATACATTAATATGTTTGTGTTTGTGTGTGTATTATTTCTTTCTTTCCACAGTAGCAGTTATATACATTCTTATACGTATATATTTCTTTGATTAAATAACCCACTATATATATGCATTGAAGTGGATCCTCTGAGTATAAAGATAATAGATACGATGCATTTTTTTACAGACTTCGTTTTATAAAGCACCTTGGTTTGGCTTTCTTAGTTTATCCTGCAGATAAATATAAACATAATCGATTTAAATAAAATCGGGTAAATTACTTTTATTTTCTTAATAAATAGTCTATGTGTATTCTGTACACTTTCAGAGTTTTCTTTCTTTTCTTTACTAATTGTCCTGTTGTGGAGTGAAAGGCTCAGATTCCTCTCTTGTATCGTTTTCTCCGAGATAGTTCCTTTCCGGTACTCATTTACTTCATCCATGCATATTTCATGGCTTACTTTGTTTATTCTGCAGCTTCTTTAAATCGATTTGAACACAGCATCCTACATATTTCCAAGTTTCTCAACCTTTGGTTTTACCCAGATGGTTCCCTTCAGGTACTCATATACTTTATCCCTGCAGATTTCATGGAGGTGACAGTCGATGTCTGTCGGTTATCTTCTGGTCTGTTACGTGTCCTGCCCAGGTCCACTTCAATCTTTTAATCTATGCAGTCACATCTTTATCCATCTTCTCTTTTACCCTTATTTTTGGTTTTCGGTCTCCATAGCTGATGATCAATGTACTCGATTCCATCTTTGTTTCTGAAAAGCTGGGTTGTTATTTTGCTTAACTGACAGCTCCGAAGTTAGAAATAGGATGAGTTGTAGATTTGTCTATTCAACCAGGTTCCCAGATTTGTTGCAAGATGTTTCGTAAATGCGGTCCAGCCGATCAAGATTCATTTATGAATCTGCTTGCCTTGGTTTTTGTCTCTGTTCCAAGATTTCTGTTCCATTAAAATGTAGTTGTCAATAGTCTCTATCGGGGTAAAGTGATGACATTAAAAATGTTTTATAAAAATATTACTTTACTATAAAATTAAATTGTTATGAACGATTGTAAGTCAGCCAAAGTTATAAAATAATAACTTGAAGAATGAAAATGTTTATTGAATAATTTTTCGTACCACCACATGAAGACTTTAGAGGCTTTTTTATACTGCTACCTAAAGTAATCAAAGAAAGACTTTTATTGGTGGTGTTGTTTTGTTATTTATTGTTGTTAAATGTTTTTCGACAAATAAAAGTTATAGTATTCATTGCAAAAGTGTTCACTTGATTTCTGCATGACCTATGGCAACAATAACATTTTCTGTTCTCAAACATTATTATTATTATTATTATTATTATTATTATTATTATTATTATTATTATTTTTTTGTTGTTGTTATTATTATTATTAGTAGTAGTAGTATTACTTATTTCATTAAACAATGAAGTTATTAATTTAATACTTTTATTATACAAATTAATTAATTGTCTAATTATTTAAATTATTTGTTATTTATTTAAATTTAATTTGTAGTGTATATCACCTGGCTGGGGAGTTTGTACAGACATTAATGGACAAACAGAAAGAACTGAACATAAGTGAGAAAGATAAACTTTGTGTACAAATCGCTGGACTTTGTCATGACCTGGGTAATAATTTGAAACATTTCTCTGTGTAATAAAACTGATTTCCACTATTACAAACAGCAGCACAATAAAATGCTGACCATGCTCTATGTTTACCAGTAATCTAGTTACTGAAATTGCGAATGGACTAACATTCAGTTTAAGATTTGAAATCCTTTAGTAATCATGGTTACCGATTTATAATTAAACTTCTTCTGTTTTTTTTTTTCATACAGTATTTTAAATCATAAAGAATTGAACTGTTTATTATGATTATTATTATTATTTATTTATTTATTTATTTATTTACCTTTTTTTATTATTATTATTATTTTTTTATTTTTTTTTTTTATTTTTTTTTTGCAGGACATGGACCATATTCACATTTATTTGAAAAGTTATTCATTCGAAAAATACGACCAGAGAAATCAGAATGGAGTGTTTGTTTTGTTTATCTTTGAATTTGATCTCATAAATAATAATAATAATAATAATAATAATAATAATAATAATTAAATTTTGAAGAAAAAAGATAATAACAAAAAAATAAATTGTTTATCATGCCTGCCTGTACCCAGCTTTCCACCTCAAACAGTTTTATATTTATTTATTTCAAAGCCCTTACTGAAATCAGTCAACAACTATCTTTGTCGTGCCTCCATATTTAAATAAATAGAAATATATAAATAAACAAAAAGTCCCTCCTCCGCGTTCCAATTATTCCTAGAACAACGAACAGCTTAAAATGAAAATTAAGGAAGTTTTATTTTGTTTTAAACTACATGAAAATTTATAAATGTTTTAAATAATATCGTTTTCAGTAAATCTTCTGTGTACGTGTTCGTATGGCTAAAACTTAATTAAATTCTACGTGTTTGGATGTATTTTGTTATTATTATTATTATTATTATTATTATTATTATTATTATTATTATTATTATTATTATTTATGATTTCTTTTATTTTTTAAAATAATGATTCAGTTATGATTTAAAACTGTAATAATTTTTGTTGAAAAGGTAATCTCAAACCTTTTAAAATATTCTTTCTAGTATTTTTTTAATTGTTGTTGTAATATCTATAAACCTATTCTTTGTGATCATGTTTTGATTCAGCACGAGGAGGCTACTAAAATGATGTTTGACCATTTAATTGAAGAAAACAAACTTGATGAAGAATTTGAAAAACATGGACTGGACGAAAAGGACAAACATTTCATAAAACTGCTGATCAAGGGACTCCCTGATAATATGCGAAAACAGGTAAGACATTAACATGCATCTATGACTAGGGAATTTTTCTGAATGTTTCGTACCAACTGAAATAATAATGGGATAAATGATTCTTGTTGTTTTTTGTTTTAATTCTAATGTTATTAATTATCATAAAAAACAAACAAACAAACAAAAAACAACAATAATTGTTTTCCCATTCATTTTAAGAAAACGATTAGGTTAGACAAACTAATTGATGTGTTTTTCTTGTAGTTACGATCATTGTGTGTAAAAAGATGATTACAGATACTGCTTACTCTGTCACTTGAGTGTACTTGTGATTAAATATATATATAGATGGATAGATAGATAGATAGATAGATAGATAGATAGATAGATAGATAGATAGATAGATAGATAGATAGATAGATAGATAGATAGAGATAGATAGATAGGTAGATAGATAGAATGACAGACAGATAGATATATAGATATATATTATTATTTTTCCTCAGGACTGGGAAAAGATTGGCAGGGATGAAAGCAAAAGTTTTCTATTTGAGGTAAAACGGTTACATTATTTCTAATTAAAGCTGCTGTTTATTTAATGTTTATTATGACTGTATCTCTCACATTTTAAAAAAATTATATAAATAGTAAAGTTTGTTTTATTCATAAAAGGGATTATAAATTATGATTCATTAAAAGCTGTTTTATTTATTTATTTATTTTTATAAAAAAAAATAATCATGTCAAAAAGTAAAGAAAATAACAAATAATAAAACTAAAAAATAATAATGTAAAAAGTAATCAATCTGATGATTCAGTTTATAAACATGATGATTTTATTTGTATTATATATTGTGTGGTTTTGTGAATAGGAGTACGAACTGGCAGGTACAGTTCCATAATATTCTTATGTTATTATTTGTAATATGAAATCAGTCTTTACTAATAACAAAGTCTGACAATAAAAGAAGTCACTCATGAATATGACAACTGCCGTCTCTGCTGATTTATAACCCCTTTATTATTTTGTTACTTTTTAAATATGGAGTCACATCAGCAGCAGATTTGACATCAGACACTTAATGGTAACGGTGCAACAACACTGATTTGTCTCCTCATCACTATGAATTATCGCATTTGTTAGAAATAATAATTTCAGTTATTTTGGAAAGAAGTCTTTTGTAAATAATAAATAAAATACATAAATCATTAATTAATTAAATTAAGATGAAAACATAGATTGATCCTGACATGATAAACAATTTATTATTATTATTATTATTATTATTATTATTATTATTATTATTATTATTATTATTATTATTATTATTATTATTATTATTATATTTTGATATTTGATGTTTCACAAACGTTTTAACAGATTTGATTTTATGACAATAATCAGAAGTGAGATGTGTTTCTGTTTCTCAGATAGTTGCAAATAAAAGCAACGAGGTTGATGTCGACAAGTTCGATTATTTCGCAAGAGACAGCTACATGCTGGGATTTCAAAGCAATTTTGATCACTCTCGATACATGAAGTTTGCCAGAGTTCTAAAAGATGACGATGGGCGGTATCACATTTGTGGAAGGGATAAAGTGAGATAATATCATCATCATCCTCATAATATCATTATCATAATCATCATCTTAAACATTATCATCATTACATTCGTCATCAGAAGATTAGTTTTCATTCTCGTCGTTGTAATTTAATTTGATAGCAAAAAAGATTGTTATAAACGATTTATGGCAAATGGTATTGAACAAATGTACGTAATGATACCATTAAACAGAGGGTTTAATTCAAACTTTATATAATATATATATATATATATATATATATATATATATTAAGTTTGTATCTATATATCTATCTGTATAAACTTGATTTAACCTCTGATATTACTGAATTTTTAAAATGTATTATCTCGCCTTTTTGTTGTTCTTTTTTTGTTTCTTTACATTAGGTTTGAAAATCATATTTGTCCATAAAACTTTAAGCTTTCTCGATATTTGATCCATCTCTCTCTCTCTCTCTCTCTCTCTCTCTCTCTCTCTCTCTCTCTCTCTCTCTCTCTCTCTCTCTCTCTCTCTCTCTCTCTCTCTCTCTATGGAATAACTCATTACTGTCTTAAGATAACACGGAAATGTTCCACAAATACAGAAAAACTGTTGATCTATTGTAACTTATTAACAGGAGGCCTTACATATCTACGACCTGTTTCAAACACGCTATGAAATTCACAGACGAGCCTCCAAACACAGAATGACCAGCACGTTCGAGCATATGTGAGTTTATTTCTGCTGAAATATTTGTGCAAAGTGTATTATATACTGCAGACATGTAAACACAAATGTTATTTTTTTTCGTTTACTTTCATAAAATGCGTTATATTTATTTATTTTACAAAAATAATAATAATAATTATAATTAAAAAGATGAAAAAATATGTAGCTTTATTTTGTAAAGCCCATAAGTATAGAAGTGGGGCTTTTAAAGTGACAAATGTACCAGTTATTATCAGCAAAAAATTTATTATCAGCAGTTCAGAAAAAAATTGTTTTATTTTTTGGCATTTCTATTACAAATTTACTAGCTGTTGCGTTTTTAGGTTGGCCCAAGCTTTGATTAAAGCAAATGATCATATATTCATTGAAGGAAGAGAAGGGTGAGTCTATATTTTTGTATCTCTGAAAGTTTACACTGCTATAATTAGTATTTCTCTATAAACAAATACTTAAATGATTTTTGTTTTAGTATTCCATGGAACTTACTTATAGAGAACAGATGATATATTTGTGTACAACATGTCAGAAAGAGAGTAATTTGACTGCAAATAAAGATACTGAAATTAAGAATTATAATTCTTTTTTCATTTGTAATTGGAATTTATTCATTTATTTATTTATTTATTTAGTGACTTAATTACTTGTGTTGTTGTTGCTGTTGTTAAAAATTGCAGGTGTATTTATACATTTGTATATTTAATATTTGTTTTACTATATATATATTATGTATCTTTGTTCATTTGTATTTTCGAATTCATCTTGCTATTGATGTTTTGTGGTATTTCCAGAAAGCAAATTCTAAATGTCAAGGCATTTCTTTTATTTCCTTTTTACAAATTTTTTTTTTTTTTTTACAAACTGTATTCGTCTTTTAAGAAAACTGTTCTTTCATATTTTCTTTCTTCACATTTCTTATTCTTTTTTTTTTCTTTTACGTCTATGAGAATGCTTGTAGTAAAACCAAAACGTTGCCATAGATGATGAAAACGTCTCATCCAGAGAAGAATGAACCCTGGTAGAAATAATCATTTGTCTTCATTAGCGGTATATGGTACATATGAGCATAAAATATCACCTTATCTACACTTACTGTATTTTACAGAACAAAAAGAAAGATGTCTGAATGTATTGACGATCCAGTGGCCTACAGCAAACTGACAGATGACGTGTTCACGAAAATTCTGTTTTCTGACAGTAAAGAACTTGAGGATGCAAGAAACATTTTGAAAAGAATCATGGAGAGAAAAGCGGACAAATGTGTTGCACAAAGTCCGTACCTGACAGAAACTCAGGTTGTTTGGCTTTTATTTAATGATTTTACAATACATTTTCTTTGGTAGCTGACATTTGCTTTAATTGGTAATAATGCATAAAATCGTTGACTTTAGCGAAAAAACAAATCTGCCTTTTTAAGAAAAATAAGGGAAGAAAGAAATGTTTGCAGTGATAAAACTACTAAACTGAGTCATTCTTCGCTGGAAACTAAAGTTTGTTACAATGCTATGCGAAGGAAATAGCCTAACTGCAAAAACAAATATGAAATAAAAATGATTATTTAGAGGGAAAAAATATAAAGAATTGTAATATTTGGCTGTTGTTTATTTTAGTTCAGTAGAATTCAAAACGTACTTAGTGGCATGACAGAAGAAGAAAAGCGGAGAGAACACGTTGAAGGCTGTTATGAAATGGTAATCCGCCGAGTTTATATATATATATACACACATATGTATGTCTCGATATGTATGTTTATGTGTGTGTGTGTGTGTGTATGTATATATAGTCATACACACACAGACAACTATATCTGTATGTGTCTGTCATACCCAAACATACACAGTTACACAAGTACAAATATAACAAGCATATAAACACTTTATACATATCTTACTTATTTATGATACTGTTTAAAATTGAATGTATTTGTCTTATTTGATTTACTAATGTTAACTTTCTCTGTAAAATGAATAAATCCTCAGGTTTGCTGTATCTTGGTACTTTTTGGTTGGTACTATCATGAGCAGAATATAGGTAGATAGATAGACAGATAGATAGAGAGATAGACAGATAGATAGGTAGGTAGATAGATAGATAAATAGATATTAGAATGATGAAATTTCTGAATTATTACGTTATTAAAGTATAAACTGAACTATTTTAATATTGCAAGTATATATATTGGAAAACAGAACTGGAAATTTACTGAATGATTTTCTACCAAAATTTATGAGGATTTAATGCTATGTTTGTTTAAATTGGATAATGTTAGGTAGATTCAGTATTTTTCTCAAAACTGTCTTTATATTTTATAGGAACTGAAATTTGACTATGGCATGGATGAAAAAAATCCTGTTGAAAATGTGTATTTCTACTCAAAAGCAAAGCCTGATAAAGTTATTAAACAAAAAAAATTCGAGGTATGTTTAGTCAAATATAACAATACGATCCCATATGTGTAACAACATCTATTATAAATATAAAATATATGTTGCTACTAATTGCAAACAATAGCTTGTGTCTTTTAATCAGTTATTATATTTATTTTATTTTATTTTTATAATCTAGGTTTCACTTCTGCTACCAGATCAATTTTCAGAACGTCTCATCTACGTTTTCTGCAAAGATAACGATGAAGAGAAACAAAGAAACCTTTTTACTTACTTTAAAAGGGTTTGTAACGAGAATGGAATTAGAGGTATGAAAAAAAAAAATTAATGAATAAATATAAAATAAATAAACAACGACAACAGCGAAAATAATAATAATAATAATAATAATAATAATAATAATAATAATAATAATAATAATAATAATAAAATATAAATTAAAATTAGAAAAGCAAACAAAGAAAAAAAAACGAAAAACAAGAAACAAAAAATAGTAACGTTTTCTATTTTAATAGGCTTTTGCATATATCTCATTTTGTTTGATTCTATTAATTATTTTGCCCATTTGTTATATAATAAATGTAATAAAAAAATAAAATAAAAATAAAATAAAATAAAATAAAATAAAATAAAATATAGGTTATAATAATACCAAAACTATTTTGAACATATATCTTTTACATTTAAGACTTTTATAAAAACTAGTATTCGTAGAAGTAATGTGAAGTCATTAATGTATAATTTTTTATTAATAATTAATGGGTTTGTTGATTATGTTTTAAATATTTGTCGGCCCTTTGTCATAGCTAAATTAAGGTTAGTTTCTCCTTTCTTCGTCATCCTTTATTTATTATTACAGATCCGCTGTGGTTACTTAGCACAAGTACTATGGAATAAAAATTCAAAGAGGAAGATGAGTGTTTTAATCTTAGATGAACTTAATATCGTTTTTTATAGATGTGAACATTCAATGTGATAACTAATGCCTTTACTGCTATTTTGTTTTCTTTTGTGTGAGTGTGTGTTACTTTAAATTTTCTCTACAGTGATACTTGATTCCTTTCTTTTATTACCATTTTCTCTAATGTTATAATTTGATTCTTTTATTTTATTACTATTTAGATTTATTTTTACTAACTCGTATTTTCACTAATGTTATAATTGATTCCTTTAGGTTATTATTCTTTATATTTATTTATAATAATTCATCTTTTTTTATTGATATTATTATTGATCCTTTTATTTTATTAAAATTCTATCTTTATTTGTGATAATTTACACTTTTCTTTAACTTGATAATTTATTCCTTTTATTTATTGCTGGTGAGTTTTTAGAAATATGTATTATCAGGAAATATGTATAATATAATCACTGACCTGAAAGTAATGTGGCCAGAGTTGGTGATTGTTCAAGGGAAACTTAGGCATACACGGAGCCAAAGGTCAGTAGAAAGAAGAGTTCTGTGACATTAAGGACATACTTGTTTGTTGCTTAGGACATTACTATAAAACAGAATGGACTTTCTGGCTCAAGTTTCTTCAGTTTCAGAACTCCAGTTTTCACAGCGAGATTATGAGTTCCTCATTTACAGAATTGCTTGGTTCTGGTGCTCGCACTGGTCAGTAATACTCTAACCAGTATTTTGATTACTTATTTATGATATTGTTTAAACCTATCTCAGTAAATTCACCATCGATTGCAGTCAGAGGATGACCTAGTTCCGGCCATTGCATTGCCAATATCCTGATTCCTTATTTATGTTATTGTTTCAGATTGAATGTATTTGTTTTCTTTCATTTACTGATTTATAATGTTAATTTACCTTGTAAAATGAATAAATCCTTAGGTTTGCTGTATCTTGGTATTTTTTATTTATGTTTTGCTTCTTTTTTTTCATATCATGAGGATATTTCTCAAATTATAATATGAAACCAAGAAATATGCAAAAAATCTTTCATAATAATCCTTTTATGAAATTCTCTTTATTAACACAAGTGATAATATCTGCAGACCTTTAGTCAAATACTGACAAATATTAGATATCCATACATCATCACATTCTGTGACACACATGTACACACAAACACAGACAAACACACATAATTTGAAATAAAATAACATACATACATACATATTTTCTTGCTGAACATTAAATATATATATATGTGTGTGTGTGTGTGTGTGTGTATTTATATATACTTATATACATACATACATACATACATACATACATACATATATATATATATATATATATATGTACTGTAGCACGTTTGTGTTCATTAGAAACACAACAAACACAACGCGAATTTTATAATTATTAGCGCTAGCTATACATTCAATACAGCAGTTACCGTACAGAGCGTTATGCCCTAAGAAGAAAACAAAACAATAAATCCGTTCTTTTATTGAACATTGTTCGAATCTTACCCCAAGACATCTGTCGCCAGATCATTTTGCAAAACAAAACCTCGTAAAATGTATTGCTCGGGAGGACGTAATTAAAACCGCTTCTCATGATTCACTCTATACAAAAGATGAAGGAACTATAATCTGATCTCTGTAAGATGTTGGTAGGTGATTGTTACTTGAGTGTACTTCGAATGTCGTGTATACCTTTGGTGCGGACCATTAACAATAAAAATAAAAAAAAACTAACGTTACTGCGCATCATCAAGTAATTAATTTATTAGCAATAGAGCTATTAACAAATAAACAGCGATTCACTCTCGTTAATATATATATAGTGAAAATGATAAAATAAACCAACGCTAGATTCATGACAGAAATAATCGCGATATAAACAATACAACAAGACGAGTAAAAAACGCTTAAGTTTCGGTTTTGATTTCTCAAATTAAGACATATTCTTGATAATAAAAGAAGATGAAGAAGAATAAAAAAGAACAACAAAAACAACAAACAAAGAAACAAACGAAAAAATATAGTGGGTTTAAATCCGACGTAAGGGAAAGTCAGTCAATCAATCTGTCTGTCTGTTTGTCTGTCTGTCTGTCTATCTATCTGTCTGTCTGTCTATCTATCTCTGTCTGTATGTCTGTCTATCTATCTGTCTATCTGTCTGTCTGTCTATATATCTATATACCTGTCTGTCTGTCTATCTATCTAGCTAGCTAGCTAGGAAAATATATAGCTTTATAAACAAGCAAACAAACAAACAAATAAATAGGTAAGTAAGTAAATAAATAAATAAATAAATAAATAAAATAAAATAAAAATATATAATGTAAAATAATCTCGAATATAAATAAATATAAAATAAATAAACAAATAAGTAAAAGAACAAACAAATAAACACACAACCAAGAAAATGTGTATGTATGTATATATATGTATGTATGTATGTATGTATATATATATATAGACCAGTTACCTAGGTCTAGTCGTACAGAGCATTCTCCCATAACGAAAAAAAAACAAAAAAATCCCAATAAATCCGTTCTTTTATTGAACATTGTTCAAACCTTACCCCAAGACGTCTGTCGCCAGATCATTCTGTAAAACAAAAGCTCGTAAAATGTATTGCTCAGGAGGACGTAATTAAAACCGCTTCTCACGACCCAGGATAACTCCGACATTTTGTGAATTACATGGACCGAACCAACAATCATGACAGAAATCACATTTTACAGGCGTGAGATAAAATCATTCTTCTGTCACAATGATACATGAAATATTCAGGAGATAAAGACTTAACTATATACCTGTTACATGATTCATTCTATACAAAAGATGAAAGAACTATAATCTGATCTCTGTGAGATGTAGGTAGGTGATTGTTACTTGAGATTACTTCGAATGTCGTGTATACCTTTGGTGCGGACCATATAAAAAATTAAAACAAATTAACGTTACTGCACACCATCAAGTAATTAATTTATTAGCAATAGAGCTATTAACAAATAAACAGCGATTCACTCTCGTTAATATATATATAGTGAAAATGATAAAATAAACCAACGCTAGATTCATGACAGAAATAATCGCGATATAAAAAATACAAGAAGAAGAATAAAAAACGCGTAAGTTTCGGTTTT
The DNA here is from genome assembly GCA_012295275.1 of Chrysomallon squamiferum. Lineage (NCBI taxonomy): Eukaryota > Metazoa > Mollusca > Gastropoda > Neomphalida > Peltospiridae > Chrysomallon > Chrysomallon squamiferum. The sequence continues at coordinate 10,188,176 of CM022667.1, read as the reverse complement.
GATTTTTCAAATTAAGACATTCTTGATAATAAAAGAAGATGAAGAAGAATAAAAAAGAACAACAAAAACAACAAACAAAGAAACAAACGAAAAAATATAGTGGGTTTAAATCCGACGTAAGGGAAAGTCAGTCAATCAATCTGTCTGTCTGTCTGTCTATCTATCTATCTATCTGTCTGTCTGTCTGTCTGTCTGTCTGTCTATCTATCTGTCAATCAGTCTGTCTGTCTGTCTGACTGTCTATCTATCTGTCTCTCTCTGTCTGTCTATCTATCAATCTATCTGTCAGTCTGTCTGTCTGACTGTCTATCTATCTGTCTCTCTGTGTCTGTCTGTATGTCTATCTATCTATCTGTCTGTCTGTCTATCTATCTGCAAATCAGTCTGTCTGTCTGTCTGACTGTCTATCTATCTATATGTCTGTCTGTATGTCTGTCTGTCTATCTATCTATCTGTCTGTCTGTCTGTCTGTCTGTCTGTCTATCTGTCTGTCTGTCTATCTATCTATCTCTCTCTCTGTCTATCTATCTATCTATCTGTCAGTCTGTCTATCTATCTATCTATCTATCTGTCTGTCTGTCTGTCTGTCTGTCTGTCTGTCTCTCTATCTATATGTCTGTCTGTCTGTCTATCTATCTAACTATCTAGCTAGCTAAATATATAGCTTAATAAACAAGCAAACAAACAAACAAATAAAGAAGTAAGTAAATAAATAAATTAAAATTAAAATAAATAATGTAAAATAATCTCGAATATAAATAAATAAAAAATAAATAAACAAATAAGTAAAAAAACAAAAAAACACACACACAAACAAGAAAATAGTTGATGTGGGCAGTGATTAACATTACAATACAAGAAGAGGACACTTTTATGAAGTAAGTTTCGGTTTTGATTTCCTCAAATTGAAAACATTTACGTCAGTACAAATCAAACGTTATGGCCGCAGTATGTCAGTTTGCTCACTCAGGCTGCAGTGGGACTTTAGATCAATCCTTCTTGGTGTAACCAAAGAGATAATTCTCATTGCAGCCAGCCCTAAGTAATATATTTTTTGCTTCAAACTGAAAAAGTCAGAATTAAAAATATATTTTTATTAATGTACATGAGGACTCTGAACTAATAATTAGATTTCAAAGGAATAAAGTTCATACATTATACTGACTGACCTGTAGATTGTGTTTTCCTTCCATTATTGATAACATACGTTTCAGATTTCTTCGTATTTGATATGTTTGTGTGCGGGTGCGGGTCTATATGCATACATAATATTTTTATTAAGATATATGCTTTATACTGCATTTTCTATTCGACTAAACAAATATATATATATATATATATATATATATATATATACAGACACACATATATATTTACGCATTTTTATTTTTTTATTTTTTTTATTTTTTATTTTATTTTTTTTTTTTTTAAGTGTGGAGGAGTGAGGAGGTGAAAATTCAGACTATTGATATTTTTTATGCCAAACACGAAAAACTAATTCCTCAGTGGGTTTATATTGATCCCTTTCGAAATTGTAACTGAATGTCAAAAGATGCAAAATTGTGTAATCTAATTTAATTCACTTCACCTGATGTGAAAAGGAAAAGATAAAGGACTGAGAAGAAAATCTGTGCCATGTCACATAGACAATAAGAATTATATTTCTATTTTTATTTTATTATTATTGTTGCTACATCGGAGTGATGACTACAAAAGTGAATTTAATACAACTAAATACAACACTTTTAAATACGGGAGTTGATCAATTTTAATTAATTCAGACACCTAATATTTAGCCTCATTAACATAAACCAACATTTGTTTTTTTTCGCAGTACATAGATCAGCCGTAGAGATGAGCAAAACTATTGTGTATTCAAAAAAGGTCATTAATGTCAAATCTTCCAAGATGGCTCAATTTTTCCTGTTACAAATAAATTTCACATAGCAGATTAATATTTCCGCTAATTCATACTTGCTGTATTTTCTAGAAAAGAAAGAAAAATGTCTGAATGTATTGACGATCTAGTAGCCTACTGCAAACTGACAGGTGTTGTGCTCCTGCAAATTCTGTTTTCTGATGATGAAAATCTGGAGGAGTCAAGAAAAATTCTGAAAAGAATCGTAGAGAGAAAAGTGGACAAATGTGTTGCTAGTGAGTTTTTAGAAATATCTATTATCAGGAAATATGTATAATATAATCACTGAACTGAAAGTAATGTGGGCAGAGTTGGTGACTGTTCATGTGAAACTTAGTCATCCGCAGAACCAAAGGTCAGTAGAAAGAACAGTTCTATGGCATTAAGGACATACTTGTTTGTTGCTTAGGACATTACTATAAAACAGAATGGACTTTCTGGCTCAAGTTTCTTCAGTTTCAGAACTCCAGTTTTCACAGCGAGATTATGAGTTTCATTTGGTGTGTGTGTGTGTATGATTGTATACAAACTGTGTCTGTGTTTTTATGTATGCGGAATTTCATGATGTATGATTATGTAATATTTGTGAGTATTTGTCTATAGATCTGCAGACATAATCACTTGTGATAATAAACAGAATTTCATGAAATGATTGTTATAAAAAAACAGTTAACTTTTTTATATATTTCTCGATTTCACAATATAGTCATAGAAAGAAACGACCTAGGTATGGAAGTGAATTTGAAGGAACAAAGATGAAATAGAATATTTAAACAGATGCACATATTATATTCACATGTTATTGTAATATCTGTCAGATTAGCTTGAAAGGTGTCAAGGTTGAAAGTCAGATTCAGACGAGTTTATTCATGTAAAATTCAGTTGCAACAGGTTTCACCTCACACGAGTACAGGTCATTGATAACACTTGAAAACTCCACCTTTCATTGAACAGTGTCCCATTTTTACCTGAGTGTTAAATAAATACACCACTGTACTGGTTCACATTACTTTGTTGGGTTTCAGCTACCAGTGAATAAAAAACAGTACCTTCGAATTATTAATTACGATTTACACTCAAGGGAGGCAATTACTAATTACAATTAACTCCAAAAAGATAATTACATATGACAGCCATAACCTCCCTTGCACATATGAGACATAATGATTGCACACTGTAACAATACGCAAATGTCCGAAATTTCCATAGTATTTCAGACAAATGACCTTTATTTTTTTTAAACTGTTTGAAATACAAACATGTTATATTTATATAGGTAGCTACAATAATAATAATAATAATAATAATAATAATAATAATAATAATATAAATAATAAATAAATAAATAAATAAATAAAAATTCATAAGAATTTTTTTTTGACAGAAAAGTTCGCTAATTAGAGATTCTTATTTCCAGTGCTATTTTTCGTTAGTATTAATAACAACAACACAACAACAACAATAATAATAAAAATAATAACAACAACAACAACAACAACAACAATAATAATAATAATAATAATAATAATAATAGTAGTAGTAGTAGTAGTAATAGCAGTAGTAGTAGTAGTAGCAGTAGTAACAGTAATAGTAATGGTAAAGGAACGTTCTTCTGTCTAAAAAATTTACGATATCACCTCACCCACTTGTACATTGCTTAGTCTCACTTTCTGTTATCTTTAAGTAGGCTAGCAGGGAAAAAAAAAAATAATAATAATAATCAGTCCTAATAAATATTTATTGAGCTCTCAACCGTTATCGCAAGAAACAAATGCATTCGACCTACTTAGTAGTTTTAATATTACACTTAGAAGATCGGCTGCTTTATAATACAAACAGTATTAAGGTGAAATTTCACTAACTCTATATACGATATCGAAGTACAAAGTCGTATTGGGGAGCAGGGGCGGATTATGTTTTAGGTAAGGGGGGCCTTCCGAATCAATATTAAAATGTTTATAATAGAAAATTATGAATGTTACGTTACGAGAGAGAGAGAGAGAGAGAGAGAGAGAGAGAGAGAGAGAGAGAGAGAGAGAGAGAGAGAGAGAGAGAGAGAGAGAGAGAGAGAGAGAGAGAGAGAGAGAGAGAGAAACTAATACTGAATACTATCTGGCTGCACTATATATTTTACCACACGACACTGAAGGTCAAGAGACTATATTCTGGTCTCTGTAGGGGGCGTAGACAGGTGCTTGTTATCACAGTGTACTTAGAATATAATGTATACCTTTGGTACAAAAACTAATGTTACTGCGCACGATTAAGTAAGTAATCTATAAGCAACAGGGTTACTAATAAATAAGCAGCGATTCAGAAAAAGAGTAAAGAAAACGTTTCTGTTTCCATTTCTCAAAATAAAAACTTCACTCTCAGTACCACATAAAACATGACTGGAGTCGGAAAAATATACCAAGCCTGCACATTAATCTGTGACTTCTTTAAATTAAGGTGAGTGGTTAAAAATTAACATTATATTATTTGGAATTAATTTGATATGTTAATTTTAATATAAACCCTGTCTCCCCCAACAAAAAAAAATAGAAAAAAGAAAATAACAAAAAGAAGCTAAAACAAAACAATTATAAATAAATAAATCTTCAACAACAACAACAGCAACAACAATAATAATAAAGGATCGATCTTTTTTCCCCTTTTCAGAACTATTCCGAGTTAACCTTACTCAACTTAGTATTTGTTCAGTGTCGTTTTCTGTTACCTTTTAGATACTCTGCCTTTAATGCCAATTGTGACTAAATGGATAAAGTTGTATTTTATTTCAGTAAATGACTTTATGTGTCAGGAATAGGTGTCATCTTTAATACGTTAGCACTGCTTCATTAACAAAACGACTGATAAGATGAACGTACAGTTTATTTCAAATTTAAATAATCCCATTTATGGCATCATATAATTAATGACAATTAACACTTTCGTTTGATTTTATTTCCCAAATTAGTTTTTGGGGAGTTTTTTTGTTGTTGTTGTTGTGTTGTGTTGTTGTTGTTTTGTTGTTATTTTTCTTCGCGGAATTTGTATAGGAAGAACTGGAGTGACTTTACTAAAGAAATATACTGAAATATTCTTTTCACCTTTTTGTATATGATACTGGAGAAGCATTAGTGTTTAATTACGATTATTCTGATACTGCTCCTACTACAACTATTATTACTATAGCTGTTTAGGTTTTTGTAGTTGTTATTATTATTTTTTTCTCAGAGTTGATGGAGACAGAGAACGGAGAGCCAGGAAAAAGGTAACTGAGATCAGAAACTGAATATTTTTTTTTATATTTAGAAATGTTTCTTACCATTGTTGCTGTTGTTCACTTTGTTATTGTTATAATTTCTTCTTCTTCTTCTTCTTCTTCTTCTTCTTCTTATTATTATTATTATTATTATTATTATTATTATTATTATTGACAAATACTAGCTACAGTATTCATTGTAAATATTCAGTAGCTACTGACAGTCAGAAATTAAAAGTGTATGAAGCTTGTTTTGACAGCCGCATCTAATGATTCTAATGAGACGTATATATGATGTAAATATATACATATATTTTCATATTTACCTATGTACACATATATACATAGATACACGAATACATGCTTACGTACGAAACTCAAGGGATCAGTAAAAATACATGCATATTCACAGATATAAAATATGTATAAATACATGTACATACACATTTCAGATTTTTAATGACTCTATCCATGGCAGCATTGAAGTGGATGCTCTGAGTATAAAGATAATAGATACGATGCAGTTTCAGAGACTTCGTTTTCTAAAACAACTTGGTTTGGCTTACTTTGTTTATCCTGCAGCTTCACATAATCGATTTGAACACAGCATTGGGTAAGTTTATTTATCTTATTTAAATGTGTACGTTTGGCGACAAGGAAAAATATTCTACTTCAATGTTATCATGAGTTCTTCGTGTACAGGACAGATCGATGTGATGTAAACGTCCTTCTAATACTTTCAAGACGATATTCAGTACCAACTGTTTGTTGTTATTTATTTAGTTAGTTACTACTACCAATACTACTGTTTAAATTACTTATTAACTATTTAACTAAATAATTTACTATTACTGATGTTGTTGCTGTCTTTTTAATTTTTATTTATTTATTTATTTAAATTTATTTTACAGTGTTTACCATCTTGCTGGGGAGTTTGTACAAAGGCTAATGGAAAAACAGAAAGAATTGAAAATAAATGAAAAAGATAAACTTTGTATACAAATCGCTGGACTTTGCCACGACCTGGGTAATAATTTGAAGTATTTCTGTATATAGTAAATACGGGAATGACAAGTCGTGTTATCTTTTATAGCGTTATTGATCTACAAGAAACTGGTCCTGTATTCAAGGAGTGTCCCTTTTGTTATATCTGGCAACTAAACGTGACACGCTTCTATGCTGTGGTCTACGGTATTGAATTTTCTGTTGACAGAATTATTTCAGTGACGTTAAGTGTAACGTTAATTAAGTAGAGTGAATTTTTAAAGTAAATAAAACAACTAGAAGTAAAAGAGGTCTTTAAAAAGTGTCGTGATCTTGCATGTGTAACCTACACGTACTGCCACTCCGCATTTAACAGCCGAGTTCCGTTCAGGCACTGAGCTATTGTCGTTAAGTGAATTGGTAGAAACCCGAGAAGTAGCCTATTTCCGACTTTTCAAACATACTGTATTCGTGAACGTCTTTAGATATTACTTTAATATCACGTTTAAACCATGCTTTGTATTTATGTATTTGTGTGTGGGTTTTTTTTTTTTGTATGCACACACACACACACGCACACACACACTCACACATACCGATATCTCTCTCTCTCTCTCAATTCTATGTTCAATGTTTGTACAGTAGCTTACACTATAACCTTCTAGAGAGCAGTGGCCAGGCAGCTATGCAGTGTTTTGGAAGAGGGCCAAAAAATCAAACACACACACACACACACACACACACACACACGCACACACACCGATATCTTCAACATTAAGCACTAAAAAGGGATGCTAGGAAGCAAGGCTGCTTTGGTCTGAGGATTTAAAGAAAAAACTACGAGTTAATGTAATAATGAGTGTCCAAGTATTCAGCTTATACATATATAAGTACATATATATCAGCTCTAATACACGTTGCTTAGATTTGTAAACATTACATACAGGTAATCGGTATTATTTACTCTGAATAAAGGAAAGGTTTGGACAAAAATATCAACTTGATAACATTGTTTTAACTGGAAGTCACTAAGTGTCAAGAAAATTAAAGATAAAATTTTAGATAAGGTCATTAGATCAGAATTGTATTAAAGTGTAACCACGAAAGGCAGAGTAAAGAGTGTGAACATCAGGAAGGAACTAGGAGTGAACAGCACTCTGAACATATGAAGAAAACGGAACTGAACAGTTGACGTGGTAGTGCCAGGAAAAAGACCAAGAGACAGACAAAGAGTGAAGTGTTTGGATGACATCCGAAGAACCATACAGGAACTGCGGATCATCCAGGATTATGTCCGACACAGAAAATTCAGGCGGTCAAAAGGCGAAGAAGAAGAAGATTAAAATTAATTATTACTTTCCTTTTTTTTTTCTTTTTTTTTCTTAAGTCTCTAACATATAGTTCCGCATACCATCACTGTCTTGTCTAGTTGTTTCATCATGTTGGGTATTTTGCAGCAGCAGATTTTCAAATATTATTTTAATAAAAATTACATTTTGTTTTGTATATTGCAGGACACGGACCATATTCACACCTGTTTGATAATCAGTTCATTCCCAGGATACGACCAGAGAAATCAGGATGGAGTGTTAGTTTTGTTTATTTTTAAATTTGATCTCATGAAAAAATAATAACAATAAAAAATAACAATAAATAAATAAATAATAAGTTGTTTATTATACCTTATTATAACCAAGTTTCCATCTGAAGAAATATATTTTTGTTTTCTTCTAAATTTTCATGTGAAAATGATGATAAATAACTATTATTACAATTACAACTGCAATTACAACACCAACAGCTACTGCTAGTACTATTGCTACCACTACTAGTATTATTACTAACACTATTTATACCGGCTTTAAACCTTTTCTTTGTCATCATGTTTTGATTCAGCACGAGGATGCTACTGTAGAACTATTTGACTATTTAATTGAAGAAAACAAACTTGATCCAGAATTTGAAAAAGAAGGACTGTACGAAAAAGACAAAAATTTCATAAAACTACTAATCAAGGGACTCCCTGAGAAAATGGAAAAACAGGTATTTATTTATTCATTTATTTATTTATTTATGTTTAAAATTTATTTTATAGTGTTTATCATCTGGCTGGAGAGTTTGTACATGAACTAAGATGCTTATTACCGAATGACACAATAAAAAGGCTATCATACTATAGATAGATTACAAATTGGTTGGAAATATTCTACTCAATATACTACTCGGCTACTTGTCAGTTCACTCTGGCAGTCTGTGATTTCCTGTATCTAGGAAGATACACATAACAAATCCTAGAAAATGTCCTCTTCAGTTCTAAGGGTATTTCCTGTTCCAGTCACTTCCTTACGGTTGGCTTATCAGAGGCTCTGTTCTCTGCTTTCCACTCGGTGTAGACAAAAAGAACTCAAATCCTGAACACTCTCTGGCAGCTGCATATTCATAAACGTAAGTGCAAGCCAAGGCTGGATTTTGTAATGTTTTAAAAACAACAACACTGATTTATGCCCTTTGTTTATATAAATGATTACATTAGGCAAATAACTGAAATATTTTTTTCTTGTATTACAGTTGAAATCGGGTTTGCAAAAAGGTTTATGAAAACATTCATAACCTTTCTTGTTATTGGTGTGTATTTGTGGTTATTTTAATTACACATATTTTTTTCTTTCTTTTATTGTTTTGCGCTTAGGACTGGGAGAAAATTGGTAGGGACGAAAGCAAAAGTTTTCTGTTCGAGGTAAAACGGTTACATAATTTCTTACTAAAGCTGTTGTATTTTTATAAATGTTACGTTTACTACGTCTGTACTTCTAACTGTTTAAACTTTACAATTAGTAAAGTTTAGTGGGGTTTTTTATCAAAGCACACACACAACAACTGCCATCTTCATGATGATGATGATGATGATATTGACAAGAATAATAAATAATTAAATAAATAAATAAATAACAATGTTGAAAAAATAAAATAAAATATGACGATTTATTTTGTAAATGTAAAATGTTTATATGACAGTACGAACAGACGGCAAACAGCAATTTCATTTATTGTTATATTATCACTTACAATACGAAAACAGCCTTTACTAATAACACGGTTTGGCAATGTGAACTTTAACAGATTTGATTTTAAGACCATATTGGATATGACAAATTATTATTATTATTATTATTATTATTATTATTATTATTATTACTACTATTATTATTATTATTATTATTATTATTATTATTATTATTATTATTATTATTATTACTATTATTATTTAGATAGTTGCGAATAAAAGCAATGGGATTGATGTCGACAAATGGGATTATTTTGCACGCGACAGCCACATGCTCGGATTTCAAAACAATTTCGATCATATTCGTTACATGAAGTTTGCCAAAGTTCTGAAAGCTGAAGATGGGCGATACCACATTTGTATGAGGGATAAGGTGAAATAATATTTATATCATCATCATAATTATTAATCTTCTTCTTCTTCTTGTAGTACAGCAATGATAGTTAATAGTATACCTAATGGAATCATTAAACAAAGAGGTTGATTCGGAATTTTTATTTTTTTCACATCTTTTTATTTGAATTCCATTGAAAGAAAAATGAATTTTAAAATATTAACTGCAACAATTTCAAACATTATTATTATTATTTTTTTTTTTTTCGGTATGTTTAAGCTTACCTCTTTTTTTGACACCAGACTTAAATTTGTTTTGTAATTGGATAATCATTTTTGTCCGGACCATTTCTGTTTGTACCAGTCATGAAGTTAATGCCAGACACGTAATCTGTTAAATTACTCGAGAACAAGACACACTGAATCAGAAATTAGATGTTAATACCAGCTTTCAGTTTGGTTTGATAATGAAACACAGGTGAGTTTCCGAGAGTTTACTTCTCGTCAGTTCAATACTTGACTTTTTTTTTTCTCATTTATAAAAAGTTATGATATGTGTTTGTTGTATGTGAAAAAAAGTTGTTATAAAACATGAATTGTTAAAACTAAAAGTAGACTAAAACTAATTTACAGGAGGCGCTAAACATCTACAGCATGTTTCATTTACGCTATGATCTTCACAGACGAGCCTACCAGCACAGAATGACAACAACTTTGGGGAATCTGTGAGTTTGCTTCAACTCAGATATTTTTGTAAGCTGTATTCCGCACAAGAAATGACGTTGTGTCTCGTAAAAGTACAGATGGAATCAAAGTCTTCGCTTAATTTGATTAAAGTAGGCTTTATAAAATGTCAAATGATTTAATTATCTGTAAAACAAATTCTTAGCAGTTCAGAATAAAACCCGTTTTTGTCTGCTAACATACTGTTGTGTTTCTAGGTTAGTCGAAGCTATGATCAAAGCAGATGCACATGTACGAATTAAAGGAAAAGATGGGTGAGTCTAGAGTTTTGTATCTGAGAAAGTTTAAAGTTTGTACGTTTTATTATCTAAGTGAATGAAGGTAGAATTATCATGCTTGTAATGAAATCATTGTATATACAATTAAATGATTTACGTTTTAAAATTCCATGGAACCCGATTTATTAAGAATAAAATATATATTACAAATGTAGCATTTCAGAAAGACAATAATATGGCTGCAAATAATGATATTAAAATTCAGAATTATATTTTATTTCCATTTTATTAATACTGTTTTGGTTATTATTTTGTTGTTGTTGTTGTCTAAAATTTACTCTTTACTTGTGCATCTGTGCATTTGTTTAATGTGCATTGATCTTTTTCTTCGCAATTTTTCTTCGTTATCATACTTTTTTCTTCTTCTTTATTTCTTTTCTTTTCTTTCTTCTTTCTTTCTTTCTTTCTTTCTTTTCTTTCTTTCTTTATTTCTTCAAGGGGAACGGTAAATTCAACCTACGTTTATTTACATTTTAATGCCAAACCCAAAACACAAATTTCTCTGTGAATGATGTCATTAATCTAATTTGAAATAATGGTAATGGCAGTTGTATCTGGATAGGATACAATTAAATACATTTTCTAATATTTTAGTTAATAAACATTTAAAGCGACCTTTTTAAATAACTTATTAACTAAAACAAATCAAAGAAACACTCTGCATCAAAAGCAGATTTGTATATTGTCATTTAATTCAGTCAAATTAGTGCGAGAAAAAAAAATATGGGTATCTAGCATGGACTATAAGAATTATATTTCAGTTTTCCTTTCATTACTATTATTGTCGTTATTGACTCCGTGTGAAGGTCACAAATATGAATTTAATGCAGTTAAACACAACATTTTACAGTTAGGCAGTTTGTAAGATTTAATTAATTCAGACAACACTTATCTTCAGACATCTAATATTTAGCCTCATGAACATAAATCGACACTTTTTTTAAAATCCCTGCATATACGCGGTATGAATGAGCAAAATGTTCTGTGTTCTAAAAGGTTATTAATGTCGAATCTTGGTAGACAGTTTCATTTTTCCTCATTACAAATTATATGTAACATAGTAGATTAAGGTTTTCTCTAATTCATACTTGTTGTTTTTTACAGAAAAGAAAGAAAGATGTCTGAATGTATTGACGATCCAGTGGCCTACAGCAAACTGACAGATGACGTGTTCACGAAAATTCTGTTTTCTGACGATGACAATCTCAAGGAATCAAGAGAAATTCTGAAAAAAATCGTAGAGAGAAAAGTGGACAAATGTGTTGCATCAAGTCCTTACCTTAACGCAGATGAGGTTTCTTGTTATCGTTTTTTCTTTCAGATATCTTTATCGTCTGATTTGTGAGATGATTTTAGTTGTTAAATACAGTTTAGATTATTTTTCTTTATCGAATAATATTGAATGCTTTCGAATACTTGGAAACAGAAAGAGATAATTAATATGTTTACAATAACCTAATTTTCTTTCCCATATAAGCATTCAAACCCCCAAAATTAACATCTTTTTATTAAAAAAAAAAATACATTGTGAGAATGAAAAGAAAAAAAAAGAAAAGAAAGAAAAGAAAAAGGAGGAAGGAAAACTTTAAAAAATGAATCTTTCACAATATTTTTAAAACTAGAGTTTAAAATCAGTAGTACACTGCAGAAAATAAATATTTAATACTCTTTAATATTAACATATTTAAATTGTTATTATTGTTATTATTATTATTATGTAAATATCAATGATAAGAGAAAGGGTTTAGAGAAAAAAAATAGAAAAGGAAATAGCCCCAAGGTTGTGACCATATGAAAAGATTTATTAGAACACCTTTTATCTGTGTCATAATAAAATTATTAATATTTAATTGTAATTATATTACATTGGGCTTTCATTTATTTCAGTTTAGCAACCTTCAGAAAGTACTTAAAGAAGACCAGCACAAAGCGAAATTTGAGGATTTTTATACACTGGTAATGTGCAGAGAGCCATCACTTTTTTATTATTATTTGTTAGAATGTTGAACGTTTCTGAACATTTCTGTTAACAAAGTTAAAATAACTAAATAGCATAATAGTACGCGCTCACATGCATACATATTACTTCTAACTACTTTTATTATTTGTATTCACTTTATGAGTATTTTCTGTATTTTGTAGCTGTGAAGCAGATTCACTATCGATTATTTCATAAAGCATTTTTCATATTTTTAGGGTGTGAAGTATGACTATGGCATGAAGGAAAAAAATCCTGTTGAAGATGTGTATTTCTACTCAAAACGCCAGCCTAATAAGCCTTTTAAGCTAAAAAAATCACAGGTATATTTAATCAAATACAACATAAGCAATTCTGCAGAAGGATTCATGATTTAAACTGCAAAAGAAACGTTTTAGTAATTCATATCACATTTAGTTTTTTCACAGAAAATCTTCATTATTTCGTATTCATATTTTGAATGGAGATCTGCCACCTTTTCATCTTTGGGTTTCCTTCCTCATTATGTGCATGATCCTCAATCTTATAACTATCGAATGTAACTACAAATACATTGTGATCTATTTTTTGTTAAATATTATATTTCCTCCTTCCTTCCTTCTTTCCTTCATTCCATCCTTCCTTCTGTGCATCCAAAACACTATGTTATGGCAAGTTATTGAAATCTTGTCATTTATATGTTATTCTTGCTGAGGCTGCATTGTTGAAAATAAACAACTAGAATCACTTAAAAATAACTAATTTTATTTATTATTACATTTCGCTAAATTAATGTATTTATTTATTTATTTATTTATTTATTTACTTACTTACGATTTATTTATTTATTTATTTATTTATTTATTTATTTATTTATTTATTTATTATTATTATTATTATTATTATTATTATTTAAGTTTACAGAATATTAATGAAATATTTAACTGGAAACAGAAATATTTTCTGCATGGAAAAGAAAAAAAAAATGTTATTTGAATTCGGAATCAGAGATAATATTTATAATTGGATTAAAAATGTTTTGTTGACATTTAATCCTTATGTTCTTATAAACATTTATTTATTTATTTATTTATTTATTTAGGTTTCTCGCCTTCTACCAGAACACTTTTTAGAAGGAATTATCTATGCTTTCTGCAAAGACAACGATGAAGAGAAACAAAGAAACGCTTATGATTACTTCAAAAAAATATGTAAGGAAAATGGAATTGGAGGTATGTAAAATAAATAAATAAACATATAATGATAATATTAATAATGATAATAATAATAACAAAGATTATGGTGTAACATCTTGGAAGATAAATCTTTTATATTTTTATCTACTTCAAGAAAAACTATTAATTATTTATGACGTTATCACAACTTTTTTCAATCAGTATTTAATGAAGTATTTAATATTATATATATAATATTTGTTACCCCTCTGTCATAGTTTCTCCTGTGTTTATTTTCTTTGTAATTGTTTGATATGTACAAGTAAATTCATTCTTATTTTTTTGCAGAGCCAGAACGTTTTGTCGATGGAACAAGTACTACGGAATAAAAATTCAAAGTTTCTAAAAGAGACATCTGAACTAACCTTAACATTTTAATAAGGTTTCTTCGCTAACGAGACATTTGATTCCTTTATTTTATTCTAGTTATCTTTTTATTTGTGATACTTTGTAGTTTGCTCTGTGATAACAAATTCCTTTATTTATCTTCTTACCTTTATTTGTGATAATCAGCACTTTTGATTAACAAGATATTTGATTCCTTTATTTTATTTAGCTACCTTTTGTGATAATTTGCACTTTGCACTGTGATAACAAACTCCTTTATTTCATTACCTTTTACCTTTATCTTATTATTTTATTATTTTATTTAACTATTTGGTTTATATGTATGATAATTTGCACTTTTCATTGACAAGATGCTTGATTCCTTAATTTAATTCCTATTTCGTTTACATTTGTGATAACTTGCACTTTCCCTGTGATACTAAATTCCTTTATTTGATTACATTTTGACCTTTGCATGTGATAACTTGCTGTGTTTGCTAACAGATAATTAATACCGTTTATTTATTACTGTTTTTCTTTATTTATGATAAGTTTAACTTTTAACTAATACGATAATTGATTCCATTAATTTATTAATATTTAGCATTTGTATTAGAATAGTACTGTGCTTTTCACTTATTGCCATTTGATATATGTTTTTTGATATTTATCGTTTGATCTACTTCGTGTACTGTGGTAACACACATGAACTGATATGACCTACACACAAACACACTTCCCCTCTACACAAATACACCAACAAATACCCAACTCATATATTCACATATATGCACAGTTGGAATATAACAAGAAGCATATAAGTGAAAACAGACATATACATGCACATATCCTAAACAGACATATAAACCACATATTTTGCATAATTACATTATTACTTGTTTATTGTAATGTTTGAAGCTGCGTGCAATTTTATTATCACGCTCAACGATTAAAAAAATGTCATGTCATTATACTGTATACATCATTCTTTAAATAATGTTTAAAATTTCAAATATTTGATTTATTTAATTTTCTGATTTGTAATATCAGTTTTCTCTGAAAAAGTTATAAACCCTTCGATTTGATTTGTCTTGTTGTTATCGTTTTTTTCATACCACAACGAAAATATGTGAATATCTTTCATGTAAGTAAATTCGTGCTACTTTTTCCGTAAGCAATAATACATTATTATTTTTCAAAAATCATTAAAAGATCATTAAAAGTCACATACAACAAAATGTGTTACCATTTATACATTAAATTAAAATAACTGTTTACAATACCTTCAAAAAAAATCATTAAAAGATTAAGTCACAAATGTATTAATGTTTCTGTATTAAAATAAGTAGGACAAACAAGAGAGAATCTGGTTAAATTTCATTTTTAGTTTTTTCTTTAAATTTTGTACTGAATATTCAAAAATCTTGTGATTTTATCTTGTTAAAATGATGATAATAATAATAATAATAATAATAATAATAAAACAAATCTGTAATGTTAAAATAATCTGAGCCTAGTTTTAAACTTGGACTTGCTTTTCACAATTAACCTGTGTGACAGACACCCATTTCTATTCTTTGTCTTTATTGACTTTCTTTGAAGGTCATTGAATCCTCACTATGAAGATGATTTTATCTATAATCTAAAAAACGAAAACAAATTACAATATACTAACTTTACAGACAAGAAACGGAAAAAACTTTACACCTTTAAAATAATGGCTAAAACTGTAATTTCAGTGTGCACGCACACATAGAAGGGACACACGCTGTGGTATCAGCGCTGTGAATATTGTGATTGTTTAAGGGTGAAACTGAGAAGATCGGCTGCTTTATAATACAAACAGTATTAAGGTAAAATTGCACTAACTCGATATACGACATCTAAGTACAAAGTCGTATTGGGGAGCAGGGGCGGATTATGTTTTAGGTAAGGGGGGGGGCTTCCGAATCAATATTTAAATGTTTATAATATAAAATTATAAATGTTACGTTACGAGAGAGAGAGAGAGAGAGAGAGAGAGAGAGAGAGAGAGAGAGAGAGAGAGAGAGAGAGAGATGACACGAAGGAATGCTGCTCTCATACACTGAATCTAATCACTTCAGTCGATTGTAAAATGAACTTTGACCTTGTGACTGACCATGATTTAGACCTGTCAAAAACGTCTTCATAAATTATAGATCTTTTTTTTATTTTTTTTTATTTATTATTTTTAGGCGCGGGAAGGGGTAGGTTTCGGTGCATAATTCGACTGTAAGTCCGAACTATGAAATCAAAGACATATTTTAATAGACAAGTTGACGGAATGATGCATTTAATAATATGCCAAGAAACAAAATTTCAAATGAAAGTATCACAGAGCTCACTGAACTAGTCTGGTAGCATTCAGTCCTCAACATAATTAAAGTCTAACAAAGCTTCCTGAAGCCGACTCTCTGTAAAATACATTACGTATTCAGTGGAGCTTTTGAAGTGACATATGTACCTATCATTATCGGCAGAAAATGTATTATCAGCAGGTCAGACAAAATTTGTTTTCACTTTTTCACAGATATTACAAATTTACTAACTCTTGCGTTTTTAGGTTGGCCCAAGCTTTCATTCAAGCAAATAATCATATATTCATTGAAGGAAGACAAGGGTGAGTGTACATTGTTGTATCTCTGAAATTACACTGCTAAAACTTGTATTTCTCATATTTTTTATTTTAGTTTTTGTTATCGACATGAGCTATGTTAGAATTATCATGCTGGAAATGACATCACACTATTTATACAATTATTTAAATGGTTTTTGTATTAATATCCTTGGAACAAAATTATTTAGAATAAATGATATATTCTGAAAATGTACAGATCTATACTTTGTAATTTGTTTTTATCATTTAACTGAATGAAGGTAAAATTGTTATGTTTCAAATAAAATCACACTACAAACAAAATCTTAAATGATTTTTGTTTTAATATTCTATGGAACATACTTATAGAGAATAAATAATAAATTAATAGTTCAGCAGAAAGAGAGTAATTTGATTGCAAATAAAGATACTGAAATTAAGAATTACATTTCTATTTTCACTCTTATAATTATAATTATTTTATTTATTTATTTATTTATTTATTTATTTATTTATTTATTTATTTATTTATTTATTTACTTATTTAGTGACTTAGTTACTTGTTGTTGGTGGTGGTGGTGTTTAAAAATACAGATATATTTATGCTTTTGTATATTTAATATGTTTCGTTACTGTATATATTATGTATCTTTGATGATTTGTATTTTCGAATTCATCTTGTTATTGATTTGTTTGTGGTATTTCGATACTGAATTTGATTTACCTTGCTATGTTTCACATTAACAACTGATATTAGCCGTTATGCTTTATATTGTTGTAGTTAACTAGTTTGCTTCTCCACAAAAGTAAAGGGTTAGGCAGTTCAAAGTACATAGAATATAATTTAATGATTTCTGATATCTAATAAAGACCATACACCCTTTCGGTTGTTATTTTGATATAACTTTATTGATGATCCTCTAAACTATATTTAGGAAACATACACAGTTTTTAACCAGAATCGTTTATTGTAATATAATTCAGTTCATTGATGTGCGATAAACAGAATGCCAGTGTGTATGCCACAAATATCAATTTAATACAATTAAAAACAAAAATACTTAAAATATAGAAATGCTAATTTGATGACTGACTTATCATTGTCCATAGCATTACCAAAACATGTAATATCCAGTTCTAACGTTTTCTTCTTTAGTGAAACCAGTATGTGGCATAGATGATAAAAATCTCATCCAGATCTTGTTGTATAGACTAGAAAGTCATTAATGTCGAAGCCTGGTAGAAATAATCATTTGTCTTCATTAGCGGTATATGGTATATATGAGCATAAAATATCACCTCATTTATACATGTTGTATTTTACAGAACAAAAAAAAAGATGTCTGAATGTATTGACGATCCAGTGGCCTACAGCAAACTGACAGATGACGTGTTCACGAAAATTCTGTTTTCTGAAAGTAAAGAACTCGAGGATGCAAGAAACATTTTGAAAAGAATCATGGAGAGAAAACCGGACAAATGTGTTGCACAAAGTCCGTACCTCACAGAAACTGAGGTTGTTTGGCTTTTATTTAATGATTTTACAATAAATTTTCTTTGGTAGCTGTCATTTGTTTTAATTGGTAATAATGCACAAAATCGTTAAATTTAACGAAAATAAATCTGCCTTTTTAACAAAAATATGGGAAAAAATATTTGTTTGCAGTAAAAAAATATAAAATTGAATCTGTTTTCTTGGGAAACTAAAGTTTGTCACAGAGTTCTAAGACAGAAAAAGCCCAAATGGAAAAACAAATTTGAAAAAAAATATATTTGAAGGAAAAAACAGAAGAAAGAGTCGTAATATTTGGCTGTTGTTTATTTTAGTTCAGTAGAATTGAAAAGGTACTTAGTGACATGTCAGAAGAAGAGATGCGGAAAGAACACGTTGAAGGCTGTTATGAAATGGTAATCCGCGGAGTTTATATATAAATATATATTAGAATGTTGAAAATTTCTAAATTATTTCGTTAATAAAGAATACACTAAACTATTTTAATGTTGCAAATATATATATATATATTAGAATTGGAAAATAACTGAATGATTTTGTTATCAAAGAATATCTAGATTTTAATACTATATTCGTTAAAATTGCATAAAGTTAGGCAGATTCACTATTTTTCACAAAACTCTCTTTATGTTTAATAGGAATTGAAATTTGACTATGGGATGAAGGAAAAAAATCCTGTTGAAAATGTGTTTTTCTACTCAAAAGCACAGCCTGATAAAGCTTTTAAACTAGAAAAATCCAAGGTACGTTCAGGCAAATATAAAAGTACGATCCCTTATGTACACCAACATCCATGATTAATACAGAAGAGCCGTTGAAAAGGTCATGTATATTAATTTATGTCTTTATTTATTGTTCCTTTTTTTTTCGTTTATCTTTCTTTTCTTTTTTATTTACTATTTTATTATTATTATTATTATTATTATTATTATTATTATTATTATTATTATTATTATTATTATTTAGGTTTCACGTCTGCTACCGGAACACTTTTCAGAACGTATTATCTACGTTTTCTGCAAAGATAACGATGAAGAGAAACAAAGAAATCTCTTTCGTTACTTTAAAAAAATGTGTAACGAGAAGGGAATTGGAGGTATGAAAAATAATCAATCAATAAAAATAAAAGAAATCTCCCCAAATAAGAAAATTATTTTCTCAGCATCCTATTTCGTTTACCTTTTAACTAGTATTTATAGAATTAATATAAAGTCAGTAATATATAACTTTTCTCTTTATTAATTAATGGATTTGTTTTTTATTTTCTAAATATTTGTTGGCCCTCTGTCATAGCTAAGTCTTCTTTGTAATTCTTTGTTTTTTAAAGTAAATTTTTATTTATTATTACAGATCCGCAGTGGTTACTTAGCACAAGTACTGCGGAATAAAAATTCAAAGAGGAAGATGAGTGTTTTAATCTTAGATGAATTTAAAATACATATATATCTTTTTTACATAAGTTATAGTGATAATTCATACCTTTCTTTTATTGCTATTTATCTTTTTGTGTGTGTGTGTGTTATTTTATATTTTCACTAAAATGATACTTGATTCCTTTATTTATTATTATTTAGATTAATGTGTAGTTATTCGTATTTGTCAATAATGTTATAATTGATTCCACTGTTTTATTACTATTTAGATTTATTTATAACGATTCCTAACTTTCACTAATGTTATAACTCATTCCTGTACTTTATTAGTATTTAGATTTATTGGTAATAATTCACAGTTGACTAATGTTATAACTGATTCCTTTAGCTTATTAGTGTTTATATTTATTTATAATAATTCATATCTTTTTATTTATATTAATACTGATTCCTTTATTTTTTTTGCAGTTTTATCTGTATTTGTGATAATTTACACTTTTCTTTAACTTGATAATTTATTCCTTTATTTTATTGCTGGTGAGTTTTTAGAATTATGTATTATCAGGAAATATGTATAATATAATCACTGAACTGAAAGTAACGTGGCCAGAGTTGGTGACTGTACAAGTGAAACTTAGGCATACACGGAGCCAAAGGTCAGTAGCAAGAACAGTTCTGTGACATTAAGGACATACTTGTTTGTTGCTTAGGACATAACAATAAAACCGAATGGACTTTCTGGCTGAAGTTTCATCAGTTTCAGAACTCCAGTTTTCACAGCGAGATGGTGCTTGCACTGGCTTCCTATCATCTAACCTTCCTCAGTCAGAGGATGATCTGCTTCCAGTATCTTGATTACTTATTTATGATATTGTTTAAACTTTAATGTTTTTGTTTTATTTGATTTACTGATTCATAATTTCACTTTTCCCTGTAACATGAATAAATCCTTAGGTTTGCTGTATCTTGGTATTTTTTATTTATGTTTTTTTGTGTTTTTCTCATATCATGTGGAGAATACCTCAATCTGTTTCATACACACTCATGTTACAACTTCTGTAAAAAAATAAAATACATTAAAAACAACGTTAAAATATTCAATGAATAATTTACTAAACTTTATATATTAAAATAAAATGACTATTTAAGTGATTATTTGTGCAGATTTATAATCAAACACTAACAAATATTAGTTATCCATACGTTATGAAATTATGTGGACACGCGCGCTCGCACACACACACACACACACACACACACACACAATAGCGGGATCTTAATTATAAATAACATTAAGGCTCTACTCAAAGCAAAGTTTTATGATCTACCAATGTTCATTCATTTTTACGACATAAATTTAATTAGATTGTATTTTGTGAATTATTAATCTTTTTTTTTCCCCCTCTCTGCCACATGGCTTTTTTGATGATTAAAAAAGAAAAAACAAATGTAAGTTGTTTGTGTATACTACTCTGTATATACATTTTTCCTCATGTTCTTATTGACAAAAACATCCACATTAGACTGTCAGTGTCACAAGTGAAATTTAAAAGATGAAGGAATTAAATTTTCAGGGAGATAATTGGAAAACTGCATTTTTAAATATAATAATAAAACATAATTACTAAATAATTCTAAAGGATATTATTATTATTATTATTATTATTATTATTAATTGTAATATTTTAACACGATATTAGGGTCACCGAAAACCTAATATCGTGTTGAAATATTACAATTAATAATAATAATAATATTAATAATAATAATAATAATAATTGTATATACATTTCTCTTACTAAAAGCCTTATTTTATAAGTCAGGAAGAATCCTCATCTAAGAAATTCACTACTATATTTCCCATTCTTACACAGCTCCCCAAGAAACGTAATAGAAGAAAAAAAATACATATATATATATAGGTAGCAATAAATAATTTTTATGTTATTTCAAATATTTTGCACTTGGCGTGGAACAGTGTGTCGGAGACAACCTTCAGAGTGTGTATCACCAAACGCAGTCTTGGTTTGTGGCGATGGTGATGACTCGTCAAGACGTTATTGGTGAAGCAGCCAGAAGGACCAGCGTACGACGATGCGTTAGATGAGGGTGCCCTTGCTGACGATGGACGATGTCACCAACTCTGTAACGTGGTCAGTGATCGATGGGAGCCTGCCCTCACAGGTAAAAGAAGAGAAAGCTGATGATGCTAGGATGAGAGGGCGCAGGAGGAGTGGACTGATCATCCACCATTACCGATGAGTGGACGCGTGCGATGTACGGAGACATTTGCTCGGCTGCGCACGTGTCCCTATACGACACGTAGCGTTGTACGTATTTGCAGCGCACTCACACAAATTTCATACCTATTTTCCACGATAGGAAAGTACGTACCCATAACATTTGTTAAAAGAGAAATGAAACTGCCCAGTACTGAACTGAAGACAGGTATTCTTTACATTGTATGTATGTATATATGTATGTGTGTATGTATATATAAATATATATATATATATATATATATATATATATATATATATATATATATATATATTCACCATTCGTCGTAATAAAATAACAGCATCAATTATTTCGTTAGAGAAACGTGCAAATATAAAAATAAAAGTCAAAATATAATCAAATAAAGGAATTTATTATCAGATGGAAAGTGTAAATTATCACAAATATAAATGAAA
The DNA here is from genome assembly GCA_012295275.1 of Chrysomallon squamiferum. Taxonomy (NCBI): domain Eukaryota; kingdom Metazoa; phylum Mollusca; class Gastropoda; order Neomphalida; family Peltospiridae; genus Chrysomallon; species Chrysomallon squamiferum. The sequence continues at coordinate 10,165,890 of CM022667.1, read as the reverse complement.
TGGGAATAAAATAAAATGCAAATTATCACAAATAAATGCAAAAGGATAATGAAATAAAGGGATTTGTTATCACAATGCAAAGTATAAATTATAACAAATCAAAAGGTAACTAGAATAAAATAAAGGCATCAAATGTTTCGTTAGCGAAGAAACCTTATTAAAAAGTTAAGATTAGTTCAGCTGTCCCTTTTAAAAACTTCATTTAATATTAAAAAACATTGCTTTTTTCTTTGAATTTATTCCATAGTACTTGAACTGCTTGTTCCATTAATGAAACATTTGGGCTCTGTAAAAATAAGAATACATTTATTTGCACAGAACAAAGAATTTCAAAGAAAATAAAGAGAGGAGAAAGTATACCACAAGGCTAATAAATATTTTTGAGAAAAATTAAAAAAAAAAATTAATAATAAATTTAAAATATATATCCACAATAAACTAATCCATTAAATACTGGGGGAAAAAAAAGAAAATACTTATATATTAGTGACTTTAAATTATTATTTTTTTTTTATGTAGATAAATATATAAAAGATTTATCTTCAAAAATGTTACATAATCTTTATTATTATTGTTATCATTATTTTTTTTTTTTATTCATATGTTTATTTGTCAATTCCAGTTTCTTTACAGATTTTTTAAAAGTAGCTAAAAACATTTCTTTGTTTCTCTTCATCGTTATCTTTACAGAAAACAGATAATACGTTCTGAAAAGTGTTCTGGTAGCAGGCGAGAAACCTATATAAATGAATAAATGAATTAAAAAATAAAGAAACAAAAGTAAAGTAAAATAAATGAAATAAAATAAAACAAAATTAAATAAGTAAATAACTAAATAAATTTCGCAAAATGTAATAATGATAAAATTAAATTAGTAGTGTAATTCTTATTTTTATTTATTTATTTATTTATTTGTTTATTTATTTTATTGCCGTGTGGTTTATTTTGAGCAATGAAGTCTCAGGAAGAATAACAAAGAAGTAAATAACAAGCTTTCAATAATTTTACATTATAGAGTATATTGGAAGGAAAGATGGAAGAAAGGAAACAAAGAAGAAAGAAGGAAATATTATGTTTAATGACAAACTCATCACATTATATTTACAGTTACAACTGACACATAAGATTGAGGACCACGTCGAAAATGAGGAACAAAACCTAAACATACAAAGGTAGATAACTTCCATACAGATCTGCACTCAAAATATTAAGAGGAAATATATATATTTGCTGACGTCAAATAGAAAATGCAATATAAAACATATCTATAAGACAAATACTACCTGTGCATATAGACCAACACCCACATACAAACATATCAAATACCAAGAAATCTGAAACATATGTTATCAATAATAGAAGGAAAACACGTATCATACGTTTTGCTAAATGAGAAAAAAAACTGTCCAGTACTGAAATGAAGACAAATAATTCTGTGGTACTCTGGTCTGACGACTAATCTACAGTTCAGCCAATATAATAGATGAAATTAACTCCTTTGAAATCCTCATATACATTAACAGAAATATTTTTCTACTTCCGACCTTGAAGGATTGATTTAAAGTCCAACTGTAGTTTGAGTAAAAACTCGAAAACTAATCAAACTGAAAGCTGCTATTAACATATAATCTCAGATTCACTGTGTTTGATTCCCTAGCAATTTCACAGAATATGTTTCTAACATTAATTTCATGACTGGTACAAACAGAAATGGTATGGATAAAAATGATTTTCATAATACAAAACTAGGTGAAACTGGCTGCAAGAAAAACAAATATTTTAAAATTCATTTTTCTAAAAATGAAATTCAAATAAAAATATATATGAAAAATAATCACTATATAAATTCCAAATCAAACTCTTTGTTTAATGATGCCTTTATGTATATGATTCACTTTATTGACTACAGGCTGGTGATGTAAATGATATTACTGATGATGATGACCAGGAAAAAGAATACTAATAAGAAAAAGAAGAAAAAAGAAGATGATGATGATCATAATGAACATGATGATATGAATATTTTTTCACGTTATCTCTCATACAAATGTGATATCGCCCATCTTCAGCTTTCAGAACTTTGGCAAACTACATGTAGCGAATATGATTGAAGTTGTTTTGAAAACCGAGCATGTAGCTGTCTCGTGCGAAATAATCCCACTTGTCTACATCTGTCCCGTTACTTTTATTTGCAACTATCTGAAAAACATGATTTTAAAATCAAATGTGTTAAAGTGGTAATGAGCAGTTTCCGTGTTTTATTTATTACAACATTTCACAACCAGAACAACAACAATAACAACAAAAATAACAACAACAACAAAAATAATAATAACAGTAATAATAGTAATAATACTAATAGTAGTAATAGTAATAATAATAATAATAATAATAATAGTAATAACAATAATAAAAAGTGATTAAAATCAGAGGAAACAGAAGCCTCATTTCTATGAACGATTTATTTTATCGCCAAACTTTTTTATTAATAAATGTTTGTTTCATTTTATAAATAACGATTATAACAGTAAATGAAATGGCTTTTGGGTTTCTGTTGGTACTAACATAATAAAAAGTAAATGCAAAATTTTCATATTAAAATTTTTTATTATTTCCCTTTCATTTTGGTAGCTTAATTGTTGGGGGTTTTTGTGTTTTTTTTTTTGTTTATTTGTTTTCTTGTTTTTTCTTGTTTTGTTTTTTGTTCTTGTTTCTTTTTGTTTTTTCTTTTTATTGTTGTTGTTGTTATTGTTGTAAAAGTACTTGAGAAATGACAATGTTTTATTCCGTTTATGAAAACAGCAAATACTACTGTTTAGAAAATTTCAGTTAGTCTTCGATGTACAGCAATAATAAACATAACATTTATACAAATACAGCAGTTTTAGTCAAAAATAATATCAGTTTCACCTCAAACAGAAAATGTTTGCTTTCATCCCTGCCAATGTTTTCCCAGTCCTGAGGGGGGGAAAAATAAAGAATTAAAAAAGTAAAAAAATAAATAAATAAATAAAATAAACAAACAGGAGAATAACAACAAAAAGAGAAAGGAAATCATAGATTGTCAGAGTGAACTGATAGTCAGCGGAATAGTATGTTGAATAGAAATATCTCAACAAGTTTGTAAACTATAATTACATAATTTTCTTTTATGTTATATTATTTCAGTTGGTACTAAACATTCAGAACAATTCCCTAGTTATAGAGGCATGTTAATGTCTCACCTGTTTTGACATATTGTCAGGGAGTCCCTTCGTCAGCAGTTTTATGAAATTTTTGTCCTTTTCGTTCAGTCCTTCTTTTTTAAATCCTGGATCAAGTTTGTTTTCTTCAATAAAATAGTCAAATATATTTTCTGTAACTTCCTCGTGCTGAATAAAAACATGATGACAAAGAAAACAGATGAGAAAGAATATTTATCAAATGCAGTCATAGATTACCTTTCTGATAAAACATTATTACAGATCTAAATCAGGGCTATCATTTTAAAATAAAATGTATCCAAACAATTAGACTGTATTACGATTTAGCAAGCCATCAAAAAGAAAAAGAAAGACTTCAAATATTTTCCGTACAAGTTATTTAGCATGCTTTTCATGAAATATTGGAAGAGAAAGTGCAGATTGTTATCAATTTTCGTTTCTTCTGAAAATGACATTTATTTTGAATGCAAACTTTTTATCGATAATAAATAATAAATAAATGATTGAATACATGAATAAATAAATAAATTGCAGATTGTTATCAATTTTTGTTTCTTCTGAAAATGACATTTATTTTGAATGCAAACTTTTTATCGATAATAAATAATAAATAAATGATTGAATACATGAATAAATAAATAAATTGTTTGAGGTGGAAACCTATATCGAACCATGCATGATAAACAACTTATTATTATTGTTGTTGTTGTTGTTACTTTTATTGTTATTGTCATTATTATTATTACTATTATTATTATTATTGTTATTATTGTTATTGTTGTTGTTACCATTATTATTACTATTGTTATTATTATTGTTGTTGTTGTTGTTGTTGTTATTATTATTATTATTATTATTATTATTATTATTATTATTATTATTATTATTATTATTATTATTTGAGATTTAAAGATGAACAAAACTCACACTCCATCCTGATTTCTCTGGTCGTATCCTGGGAATGAACTGATTATCAAACACATGTGAATATGGTCCATGTCCTGCAATCAAAAAAGTAATTTTTATTTTAATAATATCTGATAATTTGGTCTGGCAAAATACCAGAAATGATCAAATAAATAGATATAGCAAACTTAATAATAAATTTAGATTTAGAATAAAAGCAATATTTTAAAAATTCTTATTTATCAAGTTAAATCTCGTTTAATTTCTTTTTCTAGAATAAATAAATAAAAAGAAAGAAAGAAATTGAAAAGAAAAAAGACTACACAAAGTATTAACCAGGTCGTGACAAAGTCCAGCGATTTGCACACAAAGTTTATCTTTCTCACTTATATTCAGTTCTTTCTGTTTGTCCATTAATGTCTGAACAATCTCACCAGCCAGATGATAAACACTACAAAATAAATTTAAAATGTACATCAATAAATAAGCAACAAGAACAACAATCACTCAAACAAACAAACAAATAAATAAATGAACAAATTAATTAATTTCAGCTACCCACTACTATTGCTACTATAACTATTACTACTACTAACAATACTAATAATAATAATAATAATAATAATAATAATAATAATAATAATAATAATAATAATAATAATAATTGTGAGAGAGAGATAGAGAGAGAGAGAGCAAAATAATAAGAATAATATAAATGATAGATAGATAGATTGATTAGATAGACGGATAGATAGATAGATAGATAGATAGATAGATAGATAGATAGATAGATAGATAGATAGATAGATAGATAGATAGATAGGCAAACAATTGATACTGAATATTGTCTGACTATACTAAAATAAACTTTACGCGATGACCACCTGCTTGCATAGAAATATTAATATTAAAACCAATACTAATTAAAAATTAATAAAGGAAAAACATCTAACTTGGAAGTATTTAGAATATATTTAGACTATTTCTCCTTGTCACCAAAGGTATACTTTAAATAAGATAAATAAACTTACCCAATGCTGTGTTCAAATCGACTATGTGAAGCTGCAGGATAAAGAAAGTAAGTCAAACCAAGTTGTTTTAGAAAACGAAGTCTCTGAAACTGCATCGTATCTATTATCTTTACACTCAGAGGATCCACTTCAGTGCTGCCATGGATCGGGTCATTAAAAATCTGAAATTAATGTGCAGGCTTGAAATATTTTTCCGACTCCGGTCAAGTCAGTATACTTTCTTCAAAATATATGAAAGATAAGTTTGAGATTTGTCATTGTCAATAATTGCTGAATCTTTACAAAAATAATAAATTACAACATAAATAAACAAAAAACAATATCGACATCAAGAAGCATCCCGAAATAAGAAAACATTTTTAGCATCTTAATTCATTCATCTTTTTCTTGGCTCGCTTTCCGCTGTTTCTGCCTCCTTCAAATCTGAGAAGTAATAATAACAACAACAGGAATGATAATAATAATAATAATAATAATAATAATAATAATAATAATAATAATAATAATAATAATAATAATAATAATAATAATAATAATAATAATAATAATAATAAATTAGCGAAGAAAACTATAATTTGGAAGAATTTAAAATATATTTAGAATATTTCTGCTTATCACTAAAGGTAAACTTTAAATATATAAAAATAAGTTACACGATGCTGTGTTCAAATCGATTATGTGATGCTGCAGGATAAAGAAAGTAAGCCAAACCGAGTTGTTTTAGAAAACGAAGTCTCTGAAACTGAACTGTATCTATTATCTTTACACTCAGAGGATCCACTTCAATGCTGCCATGGATAGAGTCGTTAAAAATCTGAAATGTGTATGTACATGTATTTATACATTTTACTTTTTTAATCTATGTATGTAGTGACTCTGAATAGCCTGTTCATTTGACAGTGTGTAATAGTGTTTATGAAAGATTATTTGTGTCACTGAATAAAAGAGATAAAGACTTAGCTAAATGTTTTCAACACGATTCATACTTTACAAAAGATCAAGAAACTATAACCTGGTGTCAGTGGGGTGTAGGTAGGTGATTGTTATTTCAATGGAAACGCATGTAAATCCCAGGGTGTGGACAAAAACTAACGTTACTGCGCACAATCAAGTGAAAAAATATGTTAACAATAGAGCAATTATTAAATAAGCAGCCATTCACTCTCGTTAATATATGAGGTGAAAGTTGTAAAATAAAACAACATTATTTATCGTCAGATAACAAATTTCCGAAACCACAGAAAGTACCGCTAGATACATAAAATAAATATTCCTGATAATAAAAGAAGAAAAAAATGAAGAAAGAAAATTTAAAAACAAGAAAAAAGAAAAAAGAGAAAAGAAAAACGACAGCAAAGAAAGAAAGAAACGAAAAAGCAATGTATGTTTAAATCCGGCGTACGGGAAAGTATCTATCTATCTGTCTGTCTGTCTGTCTATATATCTATATATCTGTCTGTCTGTCTATCTATCTATCTATCTATCTATCTATCTGTCTGTCTGTCTATCTATCTATCTATCTATCTATCTATCTATCTATCTATCTATCTATCTATCTATCTATCTATCTGTCTATCTATCTGTCTATCTATCTATCTGTCTATCTGTCTATCTGTCTATCTATCTATCTGTCTATCTGTATATCTGTCTATCTGTCTATCTATCTATCTATCTATCTATCTGTCTATCTATCTATCTATCTATCTATCTATCTATCTGTCTATCTGTCTGTCTATCTGTATATCTGTTTATCTATCTATCTGTCTATCTATCTATCTATCTATCTACCTGTCTATCTGTCTATCTATCTGTCTATCTATCTATCTGCCTATCTGTCTATCTGTCTATCTATCTGTCTATCTGTCTATCTGTCTATCGATCTATCTATCTGTCTATCTATATGTATGTCTAAATATCTGTCTATCTATCTATCTATCTATCTGTCTGTCTATCTATCTATCTATCTATCTGTCTGTCTATCTATCTGTCTATCTATCTATCTATCTATCTGTCTAGCTAGCTAGCTAGCTATCTGTGTGTGTGTGTGTATGTGTGTTTATAATAGTTGCCGTGAGCAGTGAATAACATTATAATAAAAAACGAGGAAACTTTTATGATGTAAGTTTCGGTTTCCTTAAATTGAAAAGACTTACTCTCAGTACAAGTAAAACGTGTTGAGCGGAGTCCGAAAAATAATTCCTGCACATTAATTTGTGATATCTTTAAGGTAAGTGAAAACAAATATATATTTTGATTTGGTGTTAATTTATATACTAATGTTACTATGATATATATATAATATATATCTCTAAATAAAAATTAATGTCCATTAATGTCTGTATAAAAACCCTAGCCAGACGATATACACTACAAAATAGATTTAAATAAATAAATAAAATAATAAATAAATAAATTAGACAATTAATTAATTTTAATAATAATAGTAATAAATTATTAAATTAATCATTTAAGTAATACTACTACTACTATTAATAATAATAAATACAACAGCAATGATAATAATAACAACAACAACAACAACAACAGCAACAACAACACTCTTCATTTGATTACTTGAGATAGTAGTACAGTGAGGCCTCTAAAGTCTTCATACAGTGGTACAGGAAATAATGTAATACTCATTTTGACTGACTTATCATCCTTCATAACAAACATTTTGAATGTTACCACTTTACCCCGATAGACAGCACTGAAAGCTGTATTTTACTGGAACAGAGACAAAAACCAAGACAAGGAGATTCACAGAAGAATGTTGATCGGCTGGATCGCATTTGCGAAGCAAGCACCACGAGAAATCTTGGAACCTGGTTGAATAGACAAATCTACAACTCATCCTATTTCCAACTTCGCAGCTGTCAGTTAAGCAAAATAACAACCCAGCTTTTCAGAAACAAAGATGGAATCGAGTACATTGACCATCAGCTATGGAGACCGAAAACCAAACATAATGGTAAAAGAGAAGATGGTTAAAGATGTGACTGTATAGATTAAAAGATTGAAGTGGACCTGGGCAGGACACGTAACAGACCAGAAGATAACCGATAGACATCGACTGTCACCTCCATGAAATCTGCAGGGATAAAGTATTTGAGTACCTGAAGGGAACCATCTGGGAGAAAACCATACAAGAGAGGATTATGAGGCTTTCACTCAACAACGGGTCAATTACTAAACGAAAAGAACAAAAGCTTGGAAGTATGTAGGATACATTTAGACTATTTCTCCGTATTACCAAAGGTTCGCTTACCCGATGCTGTGTTCAAATCGATTGTGTGAAGCTGCAGAATAAACAAAGTAAGCCAAGCCAAGTTGTTTTAGAAAACGAAGTCTCTGAAACTGCATCGTATCTATTATCTTTACACTCAGAGGATCCACTTCAATGCTGGCATGGATCGGGTCATTAAAAATCTGATAATATTGTGCAGGCTTGAAATATTTTTCAGACTTCGGTCAAGTATTTATACTTTCTTTAAAATATATGTGTATAAAAATATATGTATGTTTACTGAATACTTTATTACTGTACTGGTACGTATGTAAGCATGTGTGCATGTATGTCTGTCTGTACGTACGTAATAGTGTATGCATGTGTATATATGTATGTATATAAAATATACGACGCAGGGGAACTCACAGCTTCTTGTGAGTGCGGCAGACCGAATCAGTCATGACAGAAACGACATTGTACAGGCGTAGGATAAAAACGTTCTTCTGACACGATGGCACAGTAATTATTCAAGACATAAAGACTTAACTGTATATATTTACTACACGATTCACACTTCACAAAATATTTAGGAACAATAATCTGGTTTCTGTAGGGTGTAGAACAATGAGTATTATTTCAGTATACGTTGAATGTAATGTATACCTTTGCTGTGGACAATTAACTATACAAATCTAATATTACTCTGTACAGACACGTAAGTAATTTGTTAGCAATAGATCTATTATCAAATAAGCAGCGATTCTATGTCGTTAATATCTATCTATATATATATAGATATAAACAGTGAATATTATAAAATAAACCAACGGAAAGAACTGCTAGAAACGATCGTGATATAAAAAATACAATTAAAAAAAAAAAGATAAATGAAAAGCGTCGGTTTTGATTTCCTCAGATTTAAAAATAAAACTTGTTGACCGGAGTCTGAAAAATATTTCAAGTCTGCACATTAATTTGTAACACCTTTAAAGTGAGTTTAAAAAAATCTGAATTTGGTAATAATTTATATGCTAATGTTACTATGACACAGCAAATATAAATGTATACATGTATGTATGTATGTATGTATGTATGTATGTATGTGTACGTATAAAACCAAAATAAATAAAATTATATTTTTGTCTTTTTAGTTTGTAAAATCTTCACATTTCAAAGTTGTTTATTGACATATTAGATTCAGTTCTGTTTATATATTAATACAAAACATGTTAAATGTAACACAAAAAGAGCACGCAGGTAATGCGAGTTATTTAGTTATCAAATTTGAACTAAAGAAATTGAATTAAATGATTTGTTTTCAAACTGTTCAAACTGCAAAAACGTCATACTTATACAGGAATATGTAAATTAAATTAAAATGCTGAAAATAAAGCTATCATGAGAAAAAAAATTCGCTCTTTGGAGATTGTTAATTCCATTGATATGTTTTATTAATATTAGAAAATAATAATAATAATAATAATAATAATAATAATAATAATAATAATAATAATAATAATAATAATAATAATAATAATAATAATAAAGGAACGATATTTTCCATTCTCAGAACAATTTTGAAAAACTTCACTCAGTTCAGAATTGTCCAGTATGACTTTGTTATCTGATATAGACTACCTTTAAAAACGTCAGTCGAAAGTAAAGGGATAAAATTATATGTCCAAATTTATTTCAGTAAATGACTTTATTTGATGGCTACAGGTTATATGGATTAATACCAGCTATCAACACAAATGTTAGATATTTTCATATGTGTATAATCATTTTATACCGTATTCACCGTGAGAAGTGAACCATTTAATTCAGTTTCAATAACTACTAACCTTATATACATAAAACTTTAAAATCTATATTGTAACGCTCTTTGACAAAAAAAGAAACTAGAAAAGAAAAGAAAAAAAAAACCATGTTAGTTTATCTCGTGTGTTTGGACGATATATAACGACAAGAGTTAGTTCTGGGTTTTGTAATGATAGCTCTGTTGCTAATAAATTACTAGCAAGGTTTCTTAGTCGACTGTGCACAATAGATTTGGTTTTGAATCGTTAATAAAAAAAAAAAATTAAAAAAAATATGGCCATTCCTCTGGAACTGATATATCAGTGTGATCTGGTTTATTGATCTTTGAAAAGGACTCATGAAGCAAATGTAATATACTCTGTCAAAAAAGGAATGCATAGGTAATAGGCAAAGAAGAAAAGGGTTTGATTTTATAAAATATCTTCTTCTTTTGTGAGTGGGTGTGTGTGTTGCTGAATGACTATGTTTGTTAATGTTACTGAATGAGCCAACATGCCCAAAATCACCTTAATGCATGCTATGACACCTTGTGGCAGGCCCATTGTGTGACGGTTACAAGAAATCGGCGTGAAATTGTAATCTTTCGGTATGGTGGATGGGTGAAATAAAGGTGACTGATACTCAAATAACTGTTCATTACCATGCTGCCTACCAAATACTGATTTACGGAATGACAAAAAAGTATGCCTGTCTCTTGGAATGTTATTGTTGTTGTTGTTGTTGTTATTATTATTATTATTATTATTATTATTATTATTATTATTATTATTATTATTATTATTATCATCATCATCATCATCATAATTATTATTATTATTAATATTATCATCATCATCATCATCATTCTCACTATTAATATATTAATAATAATAATATATTATTTATTATTATTATTATTATTATTATTATTATTATTATTATTATTACTTGTCAGAAAGACTGATGGAGGGAAACACAGAAAAAAGAATGTCAAGAAAAAGGTAACTGAATTAAGATAAAAATAATGTTCTTATTAGGGACTGTTTCTTGTTGTTGTTTATTCTTAAAATTGATTATAATTAATAGTATTATTATTATTAATTTTATTATTGTTGTTGTGGTTGTTGCTGTGGTTGTTGTTATTATTATTGTTGTTGTTGTTGTTGTTGTTGTTGTTGTTGTTATTATTATTATTACTTGTCAGAAAGTCTAATGGAGGGGAACAGAGAAAAAAGAATGTCAAGAAAAAGGTAACTGAATTAAGATTCTAAAATAAAATAATTTTCTTATTGAGGACTGTTTCTTGTCGTTCTTTATTCTTACAATTTATTGTTGTTATTATTATTATTATTATTATTATTATTATTATTATTATTATTATTATTATTATTATTATTATTATTATCATCATCATCATTATTATGATTATTAAATAACTGTCGGTATTTATTGCAAGGATTCATCAGTTATTTTCAGTTGAAATATATATATATATTGCATACATGCCTACACACATGTACGTAAGATCTTACAGATATACATCAGTACATATATAAACACATGCATACACTTATGTATGTACAAATATATATCCACATATACTAGCTTACATACATTCAGACTGGTAACCATATATCAACGTGTATATATATATATATATATATATGTTCGTGTGTGTTTGTATATGGGTTGCCTGCGCGTATATACATTCTTATACGTATATTTTTCAGATTCTGAAGGACCCACTCCATGGCTGCATTGAAGTGGATCCTCTGAGTATAAAGATAATAGATACGATGCAGTTTCAGAGGCTTCATTTTCTAAAACAACTTGGTTTGGCTTTCTTAGTTTATCCTGCAGCTTCACATAATCGATTTGAGCACTGTATCGGGTAAATTACTTTTATTTATTTAATGTTTTCCTTTGATAATCCGGAGAAATAGTCTAAATGTATCCTTCATATTTCCAAGTTTTGTTTCATTTCTTTACTAACATTGCTGTCGTTGAGTGAAAGCCTCATATTTCTCTCTTGTATCGTTTTCTCCGAGATGGTTCCTTTCTGGTACTCATACACTTTATCCCAGCATATTTCATGGAGGTGATGCACCATGTCTATCGGTTTTCTTTTGGTCTGTTATATGTCCTGCCCAGGTCCACTTCAATATTTTTAATCTATACAGTCACATCTTTAATCATCTTCTCTTTTATCCATATATTTGGTTTCCGGTCTGCATAGGTGATGATTAATGCACTTCATTCCAGCTTTGTTTTTGAGGCAGCTCGGTTTTTACTTTGCTCAACTCCGAACTTGGAAATAGGATGAGTCGGGGACTTGTCTATTCAAGCAGGTTCCGAATGTTTATTGTAGTAGTAGTAGCAGTAGTAGTAGATGGTTAGTGGTAGTATTTGTTGATAGTGGTGTTGTAATATTAATATTATAAGGAGATTTTCTTTCTCAAATGGAATTATCAAAATAAACGTCTTTTTGTTAAAATTTTCAGAAACATATGAACACTTGAGAGGCTTTTTTATACCTTTACATAAAGTAATCAAAGGAGAACTGTTGTTGTTTTCGTTATTTATTTAGTTATTTATTGTTGTTGTTATGTTTTATAATATTCATTGCAAAAGTGAAAGAAAATAAAAGGTTTCACTTCATTTCTGTAGGCCCTATGGCCATAATGATATTTTCTGTTCTCTCAAATTATTATTATTATTATTATTATTATTATTATTATTATTATTAGTAGTAGTAGTAGTAGTAGTTTTACTACTACTACTACTACTACTACGTAAATATTTTTATGAAATAATTAATTTATTAATTTATTACTATAATTATTTAAATTAATTAACTGACTATTTATCTATCTATCTATCTATCTATCTATCTATCTATTTATTTATCTATCTATCTATCTATCTATCTATTTTTTTTTTTTATTTTTTTTTTTTTTTTTTTTTTTTTTTTTTTCAATTTATTTTACAGTGTTTATCACCTGGCTGGTGTGTTTATACAGATGCTAATGGACAAACAGAAAGAACTGAACATAACTGAAAAAGATAAACTTTGTGTACAAATCGCTGGACTTTGTCACGACCTGGGTAATAATTTGAAATATTTCTCTGTTTAATAAATCTGTGTTCTACTATTACAAACAGCAGCACAATAAAATGCTGATCATTTTCTATGTTGACAACATTTCTAGTTACTGAAACTGCGAATGTGCTGACATTCAGTTTAAGGTTTGACTTATATTTGAAATTCTTTAATATTCATAGTTAATTTATAGTTAATTGTCTTCTGTTGCTTTTTTTCACAGTATTTTAAATCATACATTGAACTATTTATTATTATTATTATTATTATTATTATTATTATTATTATTATTATTATTATTATTATTATTATTATTATTATTATTATTTTTATTATTTTTATATGTTTTTATTTTTTATTTATTTATTATTTTTATTTTTGCAGGACATGGACCATATTCACATTTATTTGAAAAGTTATTCATTCAAAAATACGACCAGAGAAATCAGAATGGAGTGTTTGTTTTATTTATCTTTAAATTTGATTCCTAAATAATAACACTACTACTACTACTACTACTACTACTACTACTACTACTACTACTACTACTACTACTACTACTACTAATAATAATAATAATAATAATAAAAATAATAATAATAACAATTAAATTAAATTTTGAAGAAAAAAGATAATAACAAAAAAGTGAATTGTTTATCATGCCTGCCTGTACCTAGGTTTCCACCTAAAACAATTTTATATTTATTTTATTTATTTATTTCAGTCTTTATTGAAATGAGTCAACACCTGTCTTTTCTTCTTTTTCTTTTTCTTTTTTTTAAAAAAATAAATAAATAATAGCTCACTTAACAGATTTCGAGCTTTAATAAAAAATTTTGTAAACGTAATCTCAGACGCTTTGAAATATTCTTTCTAGTCTTTTTTAGTTGTTGCTGTTGTTGTTGTTATATCTATAAATCTTTTCTTTGTGATCATGTTTTGATTCAGCACGAGGAGGCTACTGAAATGATGTTTGACCATTTAATTGAAGAAAACAAACTTGATCCAGAATTTGAAAAACATGGACTGAACGAAAAGGACAAACATTTCATAAAACAGCTGATCAAGGGACTCCCTGATAAAATGGAAAAACAGGTGAAACATTAATATGCATCTATAACTAGGGAATTGTTCTGAAATAATAATGGGGTCAATGATTGTGGTTTTTTGGGGGGTAATTCTAATGTTATTAATCTTGAAAACAACAACAATCATTTATCCCATTCATTTAAGTACATGATTAGGTTAGGCAAAATGAATGAAGTATTTTTCTTGAAGTTATGATTATTGTGTGTAAAAACATGATTACAGATACTGCACAGTCTGTTGTCACTAGATTGTACTTGTGATTAAATATAGATAGATAGATAGATATAGATAGATAGATAGATAGATAGATAGATAGATAGATAGATAGATAGATAGATAGATAGATAGATAGATACATAAAATGATAGATAGATAGATATATAGATACATATTACTTTTTTTCCTCAGGACTGGGAAAAGATTGGCAGAGATGAAAGCAAAAGTTTTCTGTTTGAGGTAAAACGGTTACGTTATTTCTAATTAAAGCTGCTCTATATTTGTCGTTTATTATAGCTGTACCTCTCACTTTGTTTTAACTTATATAAATAGTGAAGTATGTTGTATTCATAAACGGAATTATAAATTATGATTCATTAAAGGCAAAAAAATACCATCACATAAGCATAAAATGTAAAAAAAAATAACAAATCCTAATAATAAATAATAACAGTGTAAAAAAAAATAATCATGATAATTTTAACTTTTATTGTATATTGTGTGGTTTTCTGAACGAAGGAATACGAATTGGCAGCTACAATTTCATATGAAGAGTTTGGTTCCAAAACGCTATAAATCCATTTTCTTTATTTTGAGAAAAATGCCTTTCTTTTCTGGAGTTTATCCCGTTATAGAACGAAGGTCTATAGTCTAGTGCGTAGATCAGCGGCGAATATAGAATTTTTGGGAAAATGATTATGGAGCGTTGAACTTTTGGAGGTGTTTTTGTTTTAAATTTTGAGTTTGGCGTTTATCGCGTTTTGGAATTAAATTCTTTATATATTCTTATATTACTATTTATAATATGAAACCAATCTTTACTAATAAAAAAAACTCTGACAACAAAAGAAGTCACTCATGAATATGACAGCTGCCGTTTCTTCTGATTTATAGCGCCTTTATTATTTTGTTACTTTTTAAATATGGAGTCAAATCAATCACAGATTTGACATCAGACATTTAATGGTAACTGTACAGCAATACTAATTTGTCTTCTCATCACTACGAATTATGGCATTTGTTCGAAATAATAATTTCATTTATTTTGAAAACAATTTGTAAATAATAAATAAAATAAATAAATAATTAATTAAATTAAGATTAAAACATAGATCGATCCAGATATGATAAAGAATTTATTATTATTATTATTATTATTATTATTATTATTATTATTATTATTATTATTATTATTATTATTTTTGGTATTTTGATGTTTCACAAACGCTTTAACACATTTGATTTTAAAACAATAATTAGAACAGTTTTTGTTTTACAGATAGTTGCAAATAAAAGCAATGGGATTGATGTCGACAAGTTCGAGTATTTCGCACGAGACACCTATCTGCTTGGATTTCAAAACAATTTCGATCACATTCGTTACATGAAGTTTGCCAGAGTTCTAAAAGCTGAAGACGGGCGATATCACATTTGTGGGAGGGATAAAGTGAGACATTATCATAATCATCATCTTGATCATTATCATCATCACGTTCGTCATCAGAAGCTTAATCTTCATCATCATCCTCATATTATCTTCATCATCGATATTATGATTATCAAAATCATCATCTTAATCATTATCATCATTACATTCATCATCAGAAGTTTAATCTTCATTTTCATCCTCGTCATTGTTATCATTATCATAGTTATGATCTAATTTATATCAAGTTATACCAGAAACGATTGTTATAAATGATTTATAGCACGTGGTATTGAACAAATGTACGTAATGGAACCATTAAACAGAGGGCTTGATTCAAACGACACACACACACACACACACACACACACACAATCATCACAATGGTTTTTTTTTTTTTTTTTTTTTGGTATTGGTTTCAAACTTTTTTCAAATTTGAAATCATCTTTATCCATAAAATTTAAAGCTTTCTCGACATTTGATATATCTGTGTCTGTCTGTCTCTCTATCTGTCTATCTATCTATCTATCTATCTATCTATCTATCTATCTATCTATGGAATAACTCGTTACTGTCTTAAGATAACAGGGACATGTTCAACAAATACAGAAAAACTGTTGATATATTGTAACTTATTAACAGGAGGCCTTACATATCTACGACCTGTTTCAAACACGCTA
This sequence comes from Chrysomallon squamiferum, assembly GCA_012295275.1. Taxonomy (NCBI): domain Eukaryota; kingdom Metazoa; phylum Mollusca; class Gastropoda; order Neomphalida; family Peltospiridae; genus Chrysomallon; species Chrysomallon squamiferum. The sequence continues at coordinate 10,149,210 of CM022667.1, read as the reverse complement.
TGAAATTCACAGACGAGCCTCCAAACACAGAATGACCAGCACGTTCGAGCATATGTGAGTTTATTTCTGCTGAAATATTTTTGCAAAATGTATTAAATACTGCTGTCATGTAAACAAAAATGTTTACTTTCATAAATGCGTTATTTTTTGTTATTTTAGTTCTAAATAATAATAATAATAGTAATTATTATTATTAGTGTTGTTGTTGTTGTTGTTGTTATTATTGTTAGTAGTAGTAGTAGTAGTAGTATTAAAAAAGAAGAAAAAATCTTCCATGTTACAGAAGTGGAGCTTTTAAAGTGACATATGTACCTATCATTATCGGCAGAAAATTTATTATCAGCAGGTCAGACAAAATTTGTTTTCACTTTTTCACAGATATTACAAATTTACTAACTCTTGCGTTTTTAGGTTGGCCCAAGCTTTCGAAAAAGCAAATGATCATATATTCATTGAAGGAAGACAAGGGTGAGTCTACATTATTGTATCTCTGAAATTACACTGCTAAAACTTGTATTTCTCATATTTTTTATTTTAGTTTTGTTATCGACATGAGCTATGTTAGAATTATCATGCTGGAAATGACATCAATTGTATTAATATCCTTGAAACAAAATTATTTAGAATAAATGATATATTCTGAAAATGTACTGATCTATACTTTGTAATTTGTTTTTATCATTTAACTGAATGAAGGTAAAATTGTTATGTTTCAAACAAAATCTTAAATGATTTTTGTTTTAATATTCTATGGAACATACTTATAGAGAATAAATAATAAATTAATAGTTCAGCAGAAAGAGAGTAATTTGATTGCAAATAAAGATACTGAAATTAAGAATTACATTTCTATTTTCACTCTTATAATTATAATTATTTTATTTATTTATTTATCTACTTATTTAGTGACTTAGTTACTTGTTGGTGGTGGTGGTGTTTAAAAATACAGATATATTTATGCTTTTGTATATTTAATATGTTTCGTTACTGTATATATTATGTATCTTTGATGATTTGTATTTTTGAATTCATCTTGTTATTGATGTGTTTGTGGCATTTCGATACTGAATTTGATTTACCTTGCTATGTTTCACATTAACAACTGATATTACCCGTTATGCTTGATATTGTTGTAGTTAACTAGTTCGCTTCTCCACAAAAATAAAGGGTTAGGCAGTTCAAAGTACGCAGGATATAATTTAATAATTTTTGATATCTAATAAAGACCATACATCCTTTCGCTTGTTATTTTGATATAACTTTGTTGATGATCCTCTAAACTATATTTAAGAAACATACATTGTTTTTAACCAGAATCGTTTATTGTAATATAATTCAGTTCATTGATGTATATAGAATGCCAGTGTGTATGCCAGAAATATCAATTTAATACAATTAAAAACAAAAATACTTAAAATATAGAAATGCTAATTTGATGACTGACTTATCATTGTCCATAGCATTACCAAAACATGTAATCTCCAGTTCTAACTTTTTCTTCTTTAGTGAAACCAGTGTGTGGCATAGATGATAAAAATCTCATCCAGATCTTGTTGTATAGACTAGAAAGTCATTAATGTCGAACCCTGGTAGAAATAATCATTTGTCTTCATTAGCGGTATATGGTACATATGAGCATAAAATATCACCTCATCTACACTTATTGTATTTTACAGAACAAAAAGAAAGATGTCTGAATGTATTGACGATCCAGTGGCCTACGGGAAACTGACAGATGACGTGTTCACGAAAATTCTGTTTTCTGAAAGTAAAGAACTTGAGGATGCAAGAAACATTGTGAAAAGAATCATGGAAAGGAAAGCGGACAAATGTGTTGCACAAAGTCCGTACCTGACGGAAACTGAGGTTGTCTGGCTTTTATTTAATGATTTTACAATAAATTTTCTTTGGTAGCTGTCATTTGTTTTAATTGGTAATAATGCACAAAATCGTTAAATTTGACGAAAATAAATCAGCATTTTTAACAAAAATAAGGGAAAAAATATTTGTTTGCAGTAAAAAAATATAAAATTGAATCTGTTTTCTTGGGAAACTAAAGTTTGTCACAGAGTTCTAAGACAGAAAAAGCCCAAATGGAAAAACAAATTTGAAAAAAAATATATTTGAAGGAAAAAACAGAAGAAAGAGTCGTAATGTTTGGCTGTTGTTTATTTTAGTTCAGTAAAATTCAAAAGGTAATTAGTGGCATGACAGAAGAAGAGAAGCGGAAAGAACACGTTGAAGGCTGTTATGAAATGGTAATCCGCCGAGTTTATATATATTTTGTTTGTATAGAAATTTTCAACATTCTAATATATATATTAGAATGTTGAAAATTTCTAAATTATTTCGTTAATAAAGAATACACTAAACTATTTTAATGTTGCAAATATATATATATATTAGAATTGGAAAATTACTGAATGATTTTGTTATCAAAGAATATCTGGATTTTAATACTATATTCGTTAAAATTGCATAAAGTTAGGCAGATTCACTATTTTTTACAAAACTCTCTTTATGTTTAATAGGAACTGAAATTTGACTATGGGATGAAGGAAGAAAATCCTGTTGAAAATGTGTTTTTCTACTCAAAAGCACAGCCTGATAAAGCTTTTAAACTAGAAAAATCCAAGGTACGTTAAGGCAAATATAAAAGTACGATCCCTTATGTACACCAACATCCATGATTAATATAGAAGAGCCGTTGAATAGGTCATGTATATTAATTTATTTATTTATTTATTGTTCCTTTTTTCGTTTATCTTTATTTTCTTTTTTATTTACTATTTATTATTATTATTATTATTATTATTATTATTATTATTATTATTATTTAGGTTTCACGTCTGCTACCGGACCACTTTTCAGAACGTGTTATCTACGTTTTCTGCAAAGATAACGATGAAGAGAAACAAAGAAATCTCTTTCGTTACTTTAAAAAAATGTGTAACGAGAAGGGAATTGGAGGTATGAAAAATAATCAATCAATAAAAATAAAAGAAATCTCCCCAAATAAGAGAATTATTTTCTCAGCATCCTATTTCGTTTACCTTTTAACTAGTATTTATAGAATTAATATAAAGTCAGTAATATATAACTTTTCTCTTTATTAATTAATGGATTTGTTTTTTATTTTCTAAATATTTGTTGGCCCTCTTTCATGGGTAAGTCTTCTTTGTAATTCTTTGTTTTTTAAAGTACATTTTTGTTTATTATTACAGATCCGCAGTGGATACTTAGCACAAGTACTGCGGAATAAAAATTCAAAGAGGAAGATGAGTGTTTTAATCTTAGATGAACTTAAACTACATATATATCTTTTTTATATATGTGATAGTTTGAACTTTTCAATGTGATAACTAATATCTTTATTTTATTGCTGTTTATCTTTTTGTGTGTTTGTGTGTTATTTTATATTTTCACTAAAATGATACTTGATTCCTTTATTTATTAATAATTAGATTAATGTGTAGTTATTCGTATTTGTCAATAATGTTATATAATTGATTCCATTATTTTATTACTATTTAGATTTATTTATAATGATTCCTAACTTTCACTAATGTTATAACTGATTCCTGTACTTTATTAGTATTTAGGTTTATTGGTAATAATTCACAGTTGTCTAATGTTATAACTGATTCCTTTAGCTTATTAGTGTTTATATTTATTTATAATAATTCATATCTTTTTTATTTATATTAATACTGATTCCTTTATTTTATTGCAGTTTTATCTGTATTTGCGATAATTTACACTTTTCTTTAACTTGATAATTTATTCCTTTATTTTATTGCTAGTGAGTTTTTAGAAATATGTATTATCAGGAAATATGTATAATATAATCACTGAACTGAAAGTAACGTGGCCAGAGTTGGTGATTGTTCAAGGGAAACTTATGCATACACGGAGCCAAAGGTCAGTAGAAAGAACAGTTCTGTGACATTAAGGACATACTTGTTTGTTGCTTAGGACATAAAATAAAACAGAATGGATTTTCTGGCTCAAGTTTCTTCAGTTTCAGAACATCACAGCGAGATTATGAGTTCATCATTTGTGGAAATGTTTGGTTCTGGTGGTTGTACTGGTCTGTTATGCTCTAACCTTCCTCAGAATATTCCAGTATCTTGATTACTTATTTATGATATTGCATAAAATTTACTGAATTTCATTTACTGATTTATAATTTTAATTTTCCCTGTAAAATGAATAAATCCGTAGGTTTGCTACATCTTAATGTGTTTTTTATTATTCTATTTTTGTTGTTGTTTTTTTGTATTCTTGTCATGAGGAATACACCTCAATCTAATTTCATGCTCACTCATGTTACAATATCTGTAAATAAATAACACATTAAAAACAACCTTAAATTATTCAGTGAATAATTATTATGAATACATCTAAATTAATTTATTAAACTATATATATTAAACCTTTAAAAGAAAATAATTAGATGAAAGAGTGAAATTTGACTGAAAATATTAACATTTACATGTTGATAAATATTATCTGTTTTATTTATTTTAAACCTTGGTATCTTTGTAATTTAATTGTCACAGAATAGCTCTCAGTGACATCACAGAAACTCAGATAATTTAAAAGAGAAACATTGCCCCATAGTCTTTGATGGAAAAGATAAAAATAAAAATATATTAATAATTTATTAAGAATGTAATTAAAATTATCCTGTTATTTAAACAACCATTTTTATTCTAGTTTTTATAGACTATGAAGGTTATACTATGAAGGTTATAATTTTATTTTCTTTGCTTGTTTATTTATTGATAGTTTATTTATTTATTTATTTATCTTTATTTTATTTTAACTCTTTTCTTTTCTTTTTTTTTAATTTTATTTTTTTCTTTGTTGATAACAAACTGATTCTTTTTATTCGATTATTGTTATTTTTATTTTTATTTTTATTATTTATGTGTTTATGAATTAGTTATTTATATATAATTATTTACATTTAACTAATCAATTAATTTATCAATTATTTGCTTTTTCATTTATTAATTCACTTTTTAATTTCTGTTAATTTACGATTATTTTATTTATTATTAATTCTTTTATGCAATTCTTTCTTTCATTGTTGTTTTGTTTCTCTATTTCTTTGGTTATTTAATTATTTATTTATTTGTATTTAATTTTTATTTTTAAATATTTCATTGATGATTTGATTCTTTTTTATTTGTTTTGTTTATTTATTTGTTTATTGAGATATTTTAATTTTGTCTTTATTTTCAATATTTGTTTTTACGTATTTAGGAATTAGTTATTTATATATAGTTATTTGCTTATAATTAATTAATTCATTCATTATTTATTTATTTATTTATTTCATTTTATTTTTTTTACTTTTATATTTTGTTAATTACTGTTTATATTTTTATTTATTTCTTCCTGTTTTGTTTATTTTTTATTTAATTATATATATATATATATAATTAACTTACTTAGTTTTAATCTTTAAATTTAATTTTTGTTTTTACTTCTTATATTTATATAACTGTTTATTTTATTTATTTATTTATTTATTCATTTATATATTTATTTGTTTGTTTATTCATAGTTTTTATCTTCCTTTTTTTTTATTTACAATTATTTCATTTATTTATATTTCATTCATTTAAATCACAGTTCAGTTATTCGTTCATTTATTTGTTGATATTTAATTAAATTTTTTAATTGTTTTTCTTTATTATTTATTTATATAAGAATTAAGTAATGTTTTCGTAATTAAATAATTTTATTTACTGTTGGTTTGTTTATTAATTAATTAAATATTTTATTTATTTATTTTTCATTTTTATAACTGATTAAATAATTCTTTATTTCTTCCAGTATTTGTTTGTTTATTCGTTTTTATTTTATTAATCTTTTAAAGTTTTTAAAGTGTTTTCTTACCTTCATTATGTATTTACTTTGTACTTATTTATTTATTCATTTTATTATCTTATTTTTAATTATAAATATTTATTTTCTTTTTTTATTTTCAATGAATTAATTCCTTTTTATTTGTGTTTATTTTATTTTATTTTATTTTTTATTATTATTTTTAATAATTATTTTATTTTTATTATTATTTTTAATAATTATTTTAATTTATCTGTTTATTTTCAGTTTCTATTTGTTGTTTTTTTAAATAGGTTTTATGAATATGAATTAGTTAAAACTGACTTTATTCCTTGCACTTCATCACTGAATCTCTGGCTATCCTGTCATTTGCTATTTCAAAGTCTACGAAGATAAAAGTGACTGTAGATATTGTGGCTACTTTTGCGCATCAGGGAAGTCAATTTTTTTTAATGATTATTCGTGTAAACATCTGATATACCAAAGCCATCCTGCTTTGTAAAATAACTGCCTGTATAGTCACTAGGTCAGTCACAACATACCTAACCATGGCCCATCCACAATTCTAATATCACATCCAGTTGTTCAGCCGGGTTATGAATTTCCTTGATATTCGTTAAGTTCGATCTGGGTACATACCATAATCAATCTTGTTGTTTGTGGGTAGGTATTCAAAACAAGAATTATTAGGTTTCATTCCATTGGAATTAGCGTTCGAGCATATCCCCAAGAAGCCCTCTCGAACTAGTTAAAGACAATTGGTTATAGGCAAATCTGTCTAATAATTTGTTTAAACATACTTCTGAGATAAAAGATAAGTTTATGGCTGGCAATTCAGTTGGCACAAAAACATTTAGTACAAGGTCTAATTACAATCAAAAAATAAATTTGATAAAAAGGTTTTTACATACTTTTTTAACCAAATCATTAAATATTAATGTATTTACGAATACAAAAAATCATCATTGCATTATTTATATTTAGGACTATATTTAACATAATAATAATAATAATAATAATAATAATAATAATAATAATAATAAATTAATAACCAAATCGATGCAGAGGGACAAGGTAAAGTCACGTTAAGCTGTTTAAACCTTATAACTTATGTAAAGATACTACCCTAGTTATGGCTGTCAAAACAGTAATCACATTGCTGGCAAGGACAATATCACTGATGACACATTGGCCAGAGAATAAACATTCTCAGACCATTTTCACTGTTATATTGCGATGTGTCTTTATGTTATATTCTTATTTATGTAAACATGTATAATGTGTATTTTAATGTTATGCCCATTACTTTAATTATGCTGGCTATGATTTAATTATTTTAAATGTTTTGTAATTACCATCAGTGATATATTTGCAGAAAATGTCTTTATTTTTATGTAAAGTTAGTTTTTTAAAGTGGCAGACGAGTACGTGACAAAGGTAGATAATTTTGTCTTTGTTAAACACTGAAACCTGGGTATATATAAATATATGTTTCAGTAGATTAGACGTTTGACTTCTGTATTAACAAAAGATAATTATATAACATTACTCATGTAATCTTAGGATTGTCTATTCTCTATTAATGAAACAAGGAAAATAAATGCCCTTTGACTGAATTTATTAACCTTCATATAGTAATAAATAAAATAACCATTTACAACTCTTTTAAGAGAAAATCATTAAAAGACTGTAAGTAACGTCTGACTGAATATAAAGCTACACATATTAAAATAAACACCATTTCTTTAAACTTCAGATCTGACTATAATTTATTTTTTACTATTACTATCACTGAAATAAAAACAGTTTTTCTAACAGAGACAGATTATTTAAATGATAAACTCCGCTCATGATCTATGTATAAATAAATAAATAAATTAATAAATAAATAAGTAAAATTAAGTAAGTACATAAATTGAAAACAAAATAAATAAATAAATAAATAAATAAAATTAAATAAGTAAATAAACTGAAAACAAAATAAATGTAATTAACATTACCCAGTTATTTAAAAAGAAGATATAAAGAAGTCTAAATATACTACATTCGAAATTTCAACTGTTCATTCTTTGATTTTATGGACTGACTTTGAAGGTCATTGAAACTGGGACATGGTCAGTTAAGGTTGCAAGCCTCGTCAAAAAGTTAAAGTGTTCTACAATCTGAAAACCAGACAAATAAAAAGTACGTTATTCTGAGAAAAAAAAAAAAAGAAAAACGTAACGCAAATGAAATCATGATTAAAATTATGTAAATAAAAAGGAAATAAATAATAAAAAACAAATTTAATAAAAATAAAAAAATAAATAAATAAAAAAAAAAAAAAATTAATTATTAATTAAGAAAATTAAATTAATTATTAATTTAAAAAATTAAAAATTAAAAAATAATAATAATAAAAATTAAAAAACAAAAATAAATAAATAAATAAATATATGAATAAATAAAACAAAAATACCAATGGAATATTATTTCTGCACAATATATAATCAGTTCTTCTTTTCCCACTGAATGCATGTGCTACTGGCTTTCCATCATCATCAACCTCTTCCTCCTGTTTGCGGATCTCGTGCAACGTGCCATGGCGCAGACGCGCATCCAGGATGTAACTCGATCGAGTGTCGAGGTTCTGGAAGGTGTGTCTCATGGCTTCGGGGTGGGAAACTCAACATCGTGGAGATACTGCTGTCGCAGCACCGTCCCTATTGTCCAAGAATGGTCCTCTCCGGCATACTTGCGCGCGACGTCTAAATATCTGTCGAAGATTACGTGACGCTGACTCTTTTTGTCACCTGTGAATAGATGTCTGAAGTAAAATCAGCGGTTAGATCATGCTGGCAGTTTAGACTGTATGAATTTGTGTGTGTGTGTGTGTGTGTGTGTGTGTGTGTGTGTGTGTGTGTTTTGGTTTAGAGTCTTAAAGTTAAACATAACTAAATAAATAAATAAATAAATGAAATCAGTCATTCATTTCACAAATAATCACATATGTACACATATAAAGAATAAAGAGAAGGTTAGAAGGTTGCTGCTATTACTTGAAAAAAAAAACAACAGGACATTAAAAATAAAAATAATAATATCCCCACGCACATGCACACACACACACACACACAAAATTAAATAATAATAAAAGAATGCAAATAATAACACTAAAAAGAACATTGTAATTAACATTAACATCTTGTACGAAAGAAATGGAGATGTTCATCTTTGTTTTCTTTGATACAGGCAACACTAACAGCTTTAAAAGAAATGAAACATGTATTACTGACATAGGGATATAACACACATATTTATTCAAAAACCTATGTTTTATTTATCAGTCAGAAGAAAGGAATTAGTTATTACTTATACATAAATTTATATATATATTTTTTTTTTAAGTTAGTGTTCTATTTATCATTTAATTCAATCCACCAGTACTTTGAAAATGAAAAGAAACAACACATTTATTAACGAAACGTAGATATATTTTAAAAACAATAACATATTTTATTTATCTTTTAATTCAATAAATGTACTATGAAAAAGAAAAAAAAAAAAAAAAAAAAGAAATATTACAAGGTGACATGTTGTCAAAGTTGAAATCTCCGCAAATTATGTCGAAGAGAACCACTTCGTATGGACGTCGACTGGAAACTTTGAATTCATGTGTCCACACCAGTATATCATCCAATTGATTCAAAGCAATATCCTCTTTACCTGGATAAATGAATTTACAGAACATTTGTTTAGCAACATCTCAACCTATTTCGTGTTCCTTTCATGTTATTTGATGAACAAATCATTTTTTTGTTTTTTTGTTTTTTTTTACTTTAACGACAATACAGGGCAAGAAATTCTTTTAGAGACCAGAACAGTTTGGATTTGCACAAACAGCTACAGAAAAGGATTAATCTAAACCAAAACAAATCCAACCATATCTTATACAGACTTTCTGTTATTTTTTTTTTATACATCATTTTTTATAATTTAGTGTGTGAAACAATGTTTTTCAATGCTAAACCATCCAAAAACTATCACTATGTTGGCTAATTCAAAAATCTTTTTGACTCTTGGGGATTTTGGAATTTCAGATAAGGGATCCTGAGCCTGTATAAGAAATGAAATCATTCTGTCATAATTACATAAATTATTTTTGGTCGTTAGCATCAAGGAATCTCTTACAATGCAGTGTGTACAGAAATGAAGATAAATACAATAATATCAGAAATTATATATATCTACAAGAATTAGAGACATCTATTTATATGTGTGTATATGAATTAAAGATATCATTCACTAGATTTTTGTCTTTCTGAAAACATAAACCTGTGAACCTGTTTAAAATGTATCAGCAGTGGTACAAACAAATAGTCTGTAACAAACAAATTATAGTTCAAAGTTACATACATTCTTGCTGACCTGTAATTTCTGATAACAAAGTGTAATAATGAAATAATGCTGTGAAAAAGTGTGAATGCTGCCTTGTTTTATTCCTTTAGAGATGGGGTGGGGACATCACTGCATACAGAGCTGACTTATTTTATTTTTTTTTCTAGATGGTTTAGAGCAAACTGTCTACCCAGAACATGACTACGGATTTAAGTATGGGAGTACTCAGATTTTATGTAATTGTAGCCTCCTATTCTTTTGGTGTTAACTTCATTAAATAAATAAATAAATAAATAAATAAATAAATAAATAAAATTAAATAAAAAAAAAATAAATAAAAATAATAATAATAATAAACAAATATACAAATAAAAATTATTTGTTTTAGAAACAAAAGTGATAATATATATATATAAAAAAAATAAAAATAATAAAAATAAAGTAAAGCAAATTAAAAAATAAAATAAAATAAAAAATAAAAAAATAAATAAATAAAAAATAAAAAATGAAATAAAATAAAAATTAATTTAAAAAATATATCAATAAAAAAAAAAATTTAGTAAAAAAAAAAAATATTTAAAAAATAAAGTAAAAAAAAAAATAAAACAAAAAAAACAATAATTAAAGTAAAATAAAATAAATAAATAAATAAAACCTTAATTGCATGTTGCAGAATACATTTACAGAATTTATTTAATTCAGTGATTACCTTGGAAAGCTTCTAGGTGAGTGACAAATATATATCCAGCACAATTTTTGTTAAGCTGAATCTGATAATCAAAAATAATAATAATATACATATATGTAGGTATGAATATATGTGTAAATAAAAATAAAAAGTAAAAATAAAAATAATAATAACTAATAATAATAATAATTTCTAAAATTAATAATAGCAGTAACTAAAAACAATAAGACTAATGAAAGTCTTAACTTGTGTTGTACCAGTTTTCAATAAAAATTTATTAAAGGATTAAATGCACAACTTTCTGAAATAATGACATCTTATTAACAAAGATACAAATCAATATATAAAAAATATATAAATAAATAAATAAATAAATAAATAAATAAACAAATATATAAACAAAGATATAAATAAATAAATAAATACACTTTTAAAATAAAAATATATGAATAAATAAATATTTAAAATAAACAAATATATATAAAAATATGTAAATAAATAAATAAAATTATATATATTTATAAACCAAGATGTAAATATAAAAACCAAGATATAAATAAATATTTAAATAAAAAATGATATAAATAAATGACTATGTAAATGAACAAAAAATTAAATAAATATGAAAAAATATATATATAAATAAATAGGCATAATGAAAGAAAGAAACAAACAAACAAACAAACTGACGGTTCCATATCTAAATAACGACATTAAAAAAAAAAAATAATAATAATAATAATAATAATAATAATAATAATAATAATAAATAAATAAATAAAATGGACCATACCCTTTATAAATTCCTGGAATAAAATTTACCTTCAGCATCAGCAAGCCTTTAGAATCAAACCTGCCTTTTGTAGTTGGAAATGCCCTGAATCCAGCATCTATAATACTGTACTTACTGGCAAACATCAAGCCGCTGTTCTGGCAGAACATGTTCGTGGTGCAGCCATAATCGGCGATGTCGTAGATGACGTACGGGTAGAGGTGATGCAGCTCTCTGACAAGTCCTTTTATGATGCTGGTTGACCAGCACTCCTGAAAACACAAGAAGTCGAGCTGGTTAAAGTGAGGCTTGATGCTGGTAACCATGTCTGTGGTCACCACGGAAATAATCACCTGGCTGTTGTTGTTGGCAGAGAAGTTGACAGATTTGCGAAAGATTCTGTGTTTCTCCAGCAGTTCGGTTAAATGGGCGGGTAGCTCTTTGGATTTTGCGTGACTTTCGTCGTAGAGCAGCTGATCGACAATAATCCTTTGACCTATCTGAGTTGCTCTCTTAATTCCATTGGCAAGGTTGTTGTATCTCGCCAGGTACTCGGGAAGCAGGCACACATTGGCTGTGAGGACGGAGTACTCATCACGTGGTTTCCGTTTGTAGTACCTGGCTTTTGTGTACGGTGTCCACGACTCTGAAAAAATGTAGGGAGCTCGCAAACTCTGCAGCGGCATTCTAACCAACATGCCAATTAAGAAAAAGGGGAAGGTGAAGATTACGGCAAGAAATAGTGGCAAGAAGAGCAAAGTTGCGTAAGCTATCACTATGTGCGGCTTTTCCAATTCCGCAGTGGTTGGGAGAAACAGACTTAGGAACTGACTTGCTGACCACGTAAATGGATGAACAAAATAACCTGTTGCACGAAACGTGCATTTTAGAATCGAGCTGGTAATCTCTCCGCCAGGAAACAGTTGTGTATACAACATTGTTGTATTGTGTTAACTGACGTGAATCAGACGGCATCAAGTCTTTTCTGTAAAAATAAAAATAGAATGCAAAGAAAGACAGAAAAAGAAAGACAACGACAAAAACACGTAATGAGATAATATTAATGATCATAATAATAATAATATAAACTTTATACAACCTTCACTGGTTTCAGACAGAACGCTATAGTTGTCTCTGAATTAAAGTTAATGTAGATTAATATTACAACAAATTCAACATAAACAATTTTCTTGCAGATTTACGTACATATAATGAACATGAGGTAATTTATGTGAAAATTTTCTCCATTTTTTTTTTTTTTTTTTTTCCGGAACCAATAATATATTTTGGGTTATTTTTTAATAACATGAACGTAAAACGACGGTCACTGTGCCGTCAGTTAGGCTGATATATGATAATAACTGAATTAGCTCTCCGGTAAAACAATATAATAAAGAAAATGTATGGGATAAATTATCAGTTGTTACCGAACAACTTACATTAGCTTATAAAAATAAAATATTATTTGGCCTGGCATTTCAAATGACGTACCGTTGCCGCCTCAGGATGACAAATTCAGAGTTATCTTTCTTTAATTTTTGTTCGCAGCTTCGCTCATAAAAAGGAACATATTTGGCAATTTTCTCGCATAGGTATGGTATCCTTTTTTGGTAAATGGAATATATATTTTAACTGTTGATATTACTGTGCCGTGAAGTGGCTGTCAAAACTTTTATTTTCAATAATGACTGCAGTTTAGAAAGGATGACTGTGCAAAATGTAGGGCTCAGTCTTCTTAAGCTATTATTATATTGCTAAAATGCGAGTTGAGTAATAATTAACAAAACAAAAAACAAAAGAAAAAAAATTAAATTAAATAAATTAATAAACTGTTTATTTTAATTTTAAGGTAAAAAAAATCGACGTTTGAAAATATATTATGTTTTATTTTTGTAAGCATACAATTCAATATGGATGTGTATTTGTGCGTGTATGACTGTGTGTATGTAATATAAATGATATATGAAGTATATTTTTATTCTGTTTATGTTTTCTTGATGTATAGCATTTAAGATGAGTATAGTTAATATATTAATCAGTATATATGTGTTTTTTATGTACATGTGAGTTTTTAAATACTTTTATTAAATATTTTAAGATTACAGAAGAAAATAATTATATGAACAAAATGGCAACCTGTTTTGGATCAAGAGTTTCTCCAACTGAGCAAAGACTGCAAGATGTTTTAATGAAATGCAAAGACTTTGCATTGTGTAATGGTAAATATCTTGATTAAAGTTATAATTATTATGAAACGTTGTTCAATTAGAACTGAAATGCCTGAACATGTAAATCATTCTTTTTTTCATCCCCAATTGTTTTCTTCCATTTTTATTTTATGTATTTTCAAGTTTTTCTCTACCAAAGATTATTAAGCATAGTATATACATGCATATATGTAAAAAGTGTCAAATGCTTGTTTTTATATAATAAACACACACAAACACAGAAATACATTTACATATAGACATATGATTATACACATAAATGGAAGTAGACACAAACAAACTAAAAATATTAATGTATAAACATGTCCAGGTATATAAAATTTTGCTGATTAAATTATATATTTTAATGGGTTTTTTTTTTTTTCTTTCTTTTTTTTCTTCTTATTGGACATAATATATACACAACTTCCTTTACATACATGCAGTCAAACATACTTACACATATTAAGATCTACATAAACAAATACACACACACACACATATTGACATCTATATGATAGACATACACACAGATACATACACATACTAAAAGCTATACACGCACAGACACATACAGCTGAAGATTCTTCACCACTGTTTTTTGGTATACATCTGGTATTTTCTTTCAGGAATCTCATTGCAACCTGCAGCAGATCAGAACTCTGACAACACAGTTGAGTTTCTGCCATTTGCTTTGTTTCCAAGTACTGTTCCACGAGATGCCTTTCTGAAGGCCAAAAACAGCATGACTGATTTCAACAGACTGATGCATTTGGTAGCACACGATCATGACTTTCTAGAACACTCTCTAAAGAAGTTAGTGTGTTATTATCATTTCTAAATCAGCAACAAATAATGAATTTTGTGAACATAGTTGGGATTTTGGGGGTTTTTTTTTTGCTTTATGTATAATATTATATATATATGAACAAGTTTTATGTTGACAGAAAGTATTATTTTTAATTTCAACTTCATATTTCAACCTTATATTTTGATGATCATGTTATTATTTTTTTTTTTATGTAAATTAACCTTTTATAATTGGTATGGAATCTTTCAGTGTAATTAATCACTTTTTAATATCTTCAGTGTTGTTCAAGTTGATGATTTTACAAAACATTTATGGGAAATATATACAACAGTACAAAAAGAAGGCTTTGCTCAGGTATTTAATTTTCTTTTTAATTTTTTTTTTTGTTGTTGTTGAAATAAATGAAAATAATTTCTACATGTCTACAATAAAAGCACTATGACGAAAAAGAATAATTGGCAAAATAAATCAAAATAAATACTAATGTATAAGATTGATTCTTTTTAGGCTATTATTTTTATTTTTTTTTTTTTACACTGTTTTTATTTTTTAAATAATGAATTAGCTTTTTTGAGGTTTATTTGCTTGTTTGGTTGTTTTTTTTTTTTTTTTTTTTTATTATATATATAAAAAAAAAAAAAAATGAATGAAAATGTATATAAAGCTAAAATTATTAGTTAACATTATCAATGGACCCGAAGAATCATTTGTATTCCAGTAGGTAACACAGTATGATGAATTGTCTTAAGATACCAGATAATCAGTAGAACAGAGAAATGACAGCTTGTAACCTATTGAACATTGCCGAACATTCTACAGCTGTTAAAACTATAGATCCATGTAAGAACCAGTTTGCTGCGAAATAACTTTATTTGTGGCAGAAAGATGGAATTCATGTGTTTTTTCTTTATAACAAAACTCATTTTATCCTGAAATTTACCTTTACGACATTTATGGCATTCCATGATTTTTTTTTTTTTTTTGCTTTGTTTTTTTATTTCATTTATTTTAAATCCTGGATCTTTCCCTGCATTGTGCCTGTGTGATTTACAATTTATTAATCCTTTTTTTATGTCTTCTGAAATAATCTGTATTAAATTTCAGCCAGTCAGCTTGGGACTTTTCCGCAATGATTTCATGTTGGACAAACAACCTGACGGAAGTCAACTGCCGAAACAGATAGAATTCAACGCCATTGCTTCAAGTTTCATGGGCTCCGCCACAGCTGTTGTCAATCTGCACAGGTAGGTTTTGGTCCTTTTGTTGCCATTGGCAACATATTTTTGTCACGCTAGAAGACCAGTGTTGAAAAGATATCTCCACAAAAAACACTAGCTTAAGTAAAGTCCTAATATTTCACATGCTAGATGGTGTTGTGCAAGAAATAACTATAATCATAATTTTGTCTGTTTTATATACAGCAGAGATAAGATCAGGTATTTTTCACCAAAAAATAGGTGATCCTGGGATGTATGTGTTGCACCAAAGTCTGGCACCAAATGAATTAATTTTTCTTTATCTCAATTATCAATTCAGTATAATAATATTTTTGGTAAAGTAGGAGATATACATTTGAAAATGCAAATTAAAATAATGAATGGCATAATTTTAGATGTCATTTTCTGAAGAAAAAAAAAAGGAAGAAATAAAATTATTAATTCAAGATAATAATAATAATTAAATATTATATTTAAAGTCAGTTTTTTTAGAAGAAAAAAAATCATGGCAATATAATCATATTTAAGAAATCAATTATTTACCAAGTATCATAATTCAAGAGAACAACAATTCATGATATAGTTTGGAAGAATACAATACTAATAAATGTATATGAAATCATGATAATAACAATAATTAAAATTCCTGTTAAGACTTATAATTATTATAATAATACCATAATAATTAAAGTTTATCCCCAGATTATTGTAATTACAATTATATTGTAGTAATTAAGATAACTAAGATTAGTATAATTATAATTAATTACATTAATTTTAATATTTTTCAGATTTAGTTTGGGTCAGGTACAATGCCCTTTTGAATCAAGTCAGGTATGCACTTTCATTATTGTGAAATAATAATCGATTTTTATTTGACCACACTTGAATATATTCTTAATATTAAACTCTGGAGTAACACTACTGTAAACATTTATTTCTAATGTAATATCTGGTGTCTGGAGTATCATGTTTTCATCAGGTCCATACTGTTCCAGGGTATTAATTATCTAAACCACAGTTCAGTTTTTTGTTATGACAAATGAAGATACCCATATTGGTACCTATTGTTAGGTGGTAAAGAAAATATATATATATATTTTAATATTTTCAAGAAAGGAAGCCTGGTTCTACTTTTTTTAACAAGACATGCCATAATGTGAGATGCTTAAAAATGTTATTTAGAGAGTTTCCATCATGATAAGAAATGCTTAAGCTATATTCTCTGTACTTTTTTGTTAATAACTAAGTATAACAACAAATAAGTATTTCACTAAAACAGAATAAAATCATCTAACTTCAGCCAGTTTTCTGTAGTCAGGATCTCACTGAACACAAAATACACTGGTTTCATGTCAGATTTGTTCCAGTGCTGCTTTTTTAAAAATGTTTGTTTGGTTATCTATGCCCAGAAGAATATCATGACTCCAGTAAAGATGGTGACTTTAATATGTTTTGTAATAGTATTATTATTTTTTTTTTTTACCTTGATATGAGAAGTGATAGGTTGCTCAAAACAGTAAAATAATAATTTGCAAGCATAATGAATGTTATTACACCATTTATTTTGAACTAACATGGGTACACTTTAAAGTATATATATATGTGTTTGGTAATATTTATTTTTTGTACAGATTCCACCAAATGAACCAGCACATCATATGGCTCGTGGTTTAGTAAAAGCATGGGAGGTGTATGGAAATCCAAAGTAAATTTTTCCTACATAATTAATTTTTTTTTTTTTTTTTTAAGTTATAATATTGCTGATAATTTCAATAAATATCTTTTAAAATACCAGGAGAGTGAAACAAAAAGAATATCTGTTACTACTACTACTACTACTACTGCTGTTATTAATAATAATATTATTATTATAACTATTATTGTTACTATTATTGTTACTATTACTATTACTACTACTATTCGTACTACTACTACTACTACTAGTACTACTACTACTACTACTACTACTATTATTATTATTATTATTATTATTATTATTATTATTATTATTATTATTCATTCATTCATTCATTCATTCATTCAGGGCAGTAATCTTGTTTCTTGTCTCTGATGATGAAAGAAATATTATTGATCAAAGATGGTTAGAGTTCAAAGCATGTGATATTGAACCAAAAATCAGAGTTATTCGTAAAACATTTGCTGACGTCCATCAACAAGGTCAGCTTACAAAGGACAGAATCTTAATCATGTAAGTTACAAGTGTTGAATTTAAAAAGAAAAGACTGCCTAATGTGGTAAACCAATCCATTAACATGCCATACTCTGATGTTTTACTTTATCTAATAATAAAGAATGTCAGTATCTTGACTTTGCATGAAAATGTACTTTTTGTTTTTTTCGTTATTTTATTTCAAAAACAAAATGAAAATGAAAAAAACCCATAAAAAAATAAAAATAATAAAAGCATAAATAAATAAAAATCACACACACACACACACACACACACAATATTTATATATATATATATATATAGAAAATTTAAGGATTGGTTGTATTTTCTTTACAGTTACTGTGGAGAAAAATTATATTTGGATTCTTCTTTGTGGTTTTGGGGTGGGTGGTTTAACTTCAGCTATCAGTTAGTTTCTTGATTTTTTTTTACAAACAGTTTTCAGAAACCATACAGATTGTTGCATGGAAACACAATTTTTTTTTTTTTTTTTTTTTTTTTTTTATTATACTAATTACTTCTTTATTGTTTGGTTGTTTTGTTTTGTTTTTTTAAGAAACAAAGAAGAAGTTGCTGTGATTTACTTCAGATCAGGATACAGTCCAGATAGTTTTAAGTCAAACAAGGTTTTGGTTTATTAATTTAAAATGTATTTTATTTTTATCCTTGACATTTAATTTTATTCATTATCAAAAACTTACATTTATTTATTTATTTATCTAGTTATTTATTTATTTATTTATTTATCTAGTTATTTATTTATTTATTTAGTTATTTATTTATTTGATAAAATTAATCATATGATAATGAAAACATTTCTATAGAGGCAGTTTCAAAGTTAAGATATACCCCAAAAAACCATTTTTTTATTATATATTTTTAAAGTTTGAAATACATAAAGTAATATAAAATTTTAAAAAATAATAATAATAATAAAACACTTAACCTTTCATTTTATACAAAACAACTACAAAATAAATTTCTTATTATTTTTATCTTGCATTTTCAAATGTATATCTCTGACTTTTCCAAAAATAAATCACAACAAGACATGTTTAACACTAGTAATAATTATTAATCAAACTTGTTGCCTTTATAAACATTAATTCATTGTTTACAAGGACTGGGATGCCAGACTAACTTTAGAGAGATCGTGTGCCATCAAGTGTCCATCCATCCAGTACCATCTGACTGGAACCAAGAAAATCCAACAGGAACTAGCACGACCAGGAAACCTAGAACACTTTCTGTCAGATAAAGAAGCCATCTTGAGAGTGAGGCAGACGTTTGTGGGTCAGTACACGTTGGATCTGGGTGAGGAGGGAGACAAGGCTGTGAACCAGGCAGTCAGTAATCCACATAAGTATGTTCTGAAACCACAGCGGGAAGGAGGAGGTTTGTTTTTAAAATACGTACATACATACATACAGATGTACATACTTATGTGCACATACACAAACATAAACACACACACACACACACACACACACACACATACATAGAAACACATGCACAAACAGACCCTCAGATGTATACACCCAGGAACATACAGAAAGACATAATACAGATGGGCAGATAGATGAATGGATATATACATAGAGGGATAGATACAGAAAGATAGAGATTAAGATTGAAAGAGATAGGTAGGTAGGTAGGTAGATTGATGGAAATATAAATAAAGTGGCAGGATCATCATCATCGTCATTATTATCATCATCACCAAGTTTTAATTAAGAAATGAGTTATTTTTATGTTTCCAGGCAACAATCTCTATGGTGACGACATTCCAGCATTTCTAAAAAAGCATGAAAATTCAACTGAACGTAATGCATACATCTTGATGGAGCGGATATTCCCAGTTCCTCAGAAAAACTACCTTGTCAAATCAGGAATTCCTTTTGTTTTGTCCAGTGTGATCAGTGAACTGGGAATCTATGGAGTCTATATTGGGTGAGTTTTGTTTTATCATTGTTTTTTTTTTTTTTTTTTCATGGCAGTGGATATATTACTAGTGAACCTGTTAGGTTATGAATTAGTAGCGTAATAAAAATAATGTATACTTTAAAGCTATTATTTTGTTTTAGGCTGTCAATTATTGTTCACAACAGATCTTAATGCATTTAAATATTTTTCTGTCATCAGGTCCTCGGATAAAGAAATAATGAACTCAGAATGTGGTCACATGTTGAGGACAAAGGACGCATCGACTGACGAAGGTGGAATCTGTGCTGGGTTTGCTTGTATAGACTCACCCTTTCTTGTCTGTGACAAAACTAAAACCGCTTCATGAAACGTAATTATCATAAATGTTAAATTGTTGCTGGTCCTCCTGTTTACAAGAAGACTTTGTCGGCATCAGTTGTATCTCCGCACGTTATGTGATATACCAGAAAGATGAATAACAAAATGTTATAAAATATTATTTTTTTTTATCTCTGTTATTACTATGTATCATAATACTAAAAATTATAGTTGACAATGTGGAGTCTCACATATTTTTCTTCATTTTATTCTGACATTGTTTTCACCACATATATATATAGATTTAGATATATATATATATAATAAAATTAATTCCTCAAAGACTGAGGATTTTTAGTTTTTTTTATAATTTTGTTTTTAATATTTGTATACAAATTTTTGTTCTTGTTTTCGTTGTTTTAATGTTTAAGCTACCCAAGGATCTTCCCGAGTTGTTATTTTATTTTCATAATTTCGTATTAGCACAAATTGTTAACCAGAATTCAAACAAACTCAGGTTTCATTTCTTTTCTTTCTGTTGTCATATTACACATAATATACAAATGAAACAAACTATTGAATCAAATCTATACAATTTGTAATTTTTGTATAAAACTTCTAATTATTCCTTTTTTTTCTCTTTGATATTAATAAAAATAAATAATTGTCAGAAGAACATTTTTTTTTTGTACTTGTTTTGTACGAATTATTAATTAAATATCCTTTTAAATCAGAAATTACTGGTACTAGCAAAAACAGAAACCATTAAAATGTACTAAATTAAAACGTGTGGTAATTAATTTTTAAAATTAAAGGATAACCTTCCAGTGAACAGTAATATTAAAACAAAAATATAAGCAGGGTATCCATTAAATAAAATTATTCACTGTTTTTTGTTAATTGTTATGAATCATGATGTTCATATTTGAATTATTTCATTATCTGCTTAATGATTGTTGTATGATAAATTTTATTATATCAGAAATTTATATTTTCAGAGGTTTCTTAATATATTTTATACATATAAAATAATAAATATAATGCATAAAATAGTAATTGTTTTATGTTTTTATTATTTTTTTCATTAATTTTTGTTTTTGATTTTCATTTATATATATTAATTAGTTTGTATTACATGTAGACAATTAATTGTTATAATAATAAATATAGCATGCTGTAATTTGATTATCAAGTATTTTGTTTATAACACTACCAATCAAGATTAGTATAAATTTAGATATTTTGTTTTAATTTGCGTTTGAATGCTAGTATTTTGTATAATACGACATACTGTAACCGAAACTGAACGTATGGTAGACTTATTTCCCTTTAATTAACTGATATCATTGAGTGCGCTGCTCTCTGTTCGCCGTTGGGTTTAGAATGGTTTCTAATAGATGAAAAGTACCAGTTAACGATTTCATCTGATGCAAGACTTTTGCGTGTAAAATTGACGCAATTGTAGAGAAATATTTGTAAATAGGGCATTTCTTTTGATAAACCTAAAGTTTACATCATTTATACAGAACTACCACGACACAATGGCTGAAGACGAATTGGTGGGTATAAGAATAATGATAAATGAAGAATCGAGATGTGGTAGTTAACAAAAATATGGCGGCGACTTTCAGCATGCGGTACACTTTTGATCACCAGATTGCTTATGTATTAAATGCTTCAGAGTACCCCAGATTTCTACTATGATTATGTACAAGTTTTGCGTAGAGTAATTAATCGTTTAAAAGAATGAACACCAAGTGAAAGAGTAGCTATTTTCGTTCTAAAATGAACGACTGTGAAAATGAATCTGTATTTCACTATTTGGCTTTGATAACAGAATAATTTATGGTCGAAAAGTGTGTAAAAATACAAATTCATTTTTTTTAAAAATACCAAAATGTGTATAAATACTGCTAGACTATTTCTAAGCTCGCGGGCAGTGCAATTAAATCAAAAGTTTTCAGCTTGAACACATTGTCACACATGATCATGATGATGAAAATCAACTAAATGTTTTATATTTGAGATGGAACTATTAGATAATTTTTTAAAGTGTGCATTTTATAATGTGAATAACTCCTTGATCATTAGTATTCCTTAAGTACCCTCTGATAGAGAATAGCTCAGGGTTGTAAAATTGTATCAATATTGCTGGTTTTCTGTCACATGTTTGGTGACTACTTTTTTGACAGTCATACATTTGGCAGTGATTCCAGCTAAAATACTTAATATTATTTAATAATAATTTTAGTTTTATATACTGTTTGAATTGGTCATATTTGAGTTTGCTTCTAGCACAAAAGTGAGCATGTCGTTATACATACAAAAACACAAAATGTAAACTGAAAAGAGATACCAGTAAATCTCTATGCTAACATCATCAAGTAATAACCATTTGGCAGTGCATACATTTTTTTTTTTTTAAAGCTTTGTTGCTCAAACTGTGTTGTATATTTTTTCTCATCTTGTTTTTATTTATTTATTTATTCAAATCGTTATTAAATGATTTAATTTTATATGTTAACTCAATTTTGCAGATGAAAACTTTGAAAAACCAAAATTCTCTTTCATGCTTGATTCCTTTATTAAAATTGGCAATAGTAGCCCTTACACCTCATTGTGATTCACTATACTAGTACTTAAATAAATCAGACATGAGTTAACAGAACTGGATGCTACTTGTATTTTTGAAACGAGATTCTGCTAATCATTTTATTCAGTTAGTATTTTCTGCAAACAGAGTATCAGTGAGCAAAAACTTGAATATAACACTTTACTTCATTTCACGTAATTATTATATTGTAAGCTTTGATCGTGTACAGAAAGTGAACCTGATTAGTGTTAAAAGTTTTTGAATTGGTTTCATTATTTTGTTTCAGTTACCTTTTAATCCTGCCTTGAAAAAAAAGAAGAAGAAGAAGAAAATGCCGTTCGATCTTGCAATGGTTGACAGTGACGCAGCTGATGGAGCACCTTCATCTTCAGCTGTGGATGAACCCACTAGCGATGGTGGATCTGAGAAAGAAAAAAGAGAAGACAGATGTTGGTATGTTCAGATTACAAGTTTTCTTAAAATCATTTTTTCTTCTTTTTTGTTCACTTGAATTGTTTTGCCAAATGTTTTTGTAAATTGTTTTTAACTATGTTAAAAAAAAGATGGTGGCAACATGATTCATCTTGGGAAGAAAGTACTTTTGATGTGTGTGTTTGTATGTGATATATTCATATAATCTAATAAAGATCATTGTGCCTGTAGCTCATTTTCCCCATCAAATAACCGGCATTCACCAGCTCTCCCAGTTCGTAGTTGTTCATGATAATTATACTTCCAGAGATAGCTAATTCCTTCTGCCATAAATAATACAGATCACATACCATTTAATAAAACTGTGTATTGTTAATGAAACTGTAAAAGATTTAATGTATAGAATTCAAATCAAAATCATAATTTAGTCTGTTTATGCTTCATTTATGTTGTTTTAAGAAAGAAGCATGGTGAACTTACTGTGACTTAGTGTATTGGAGAAAATAAATGGGTCGAATTTATGTGAAGCAAGCAGATAATAAGTGTACCCTGTTGATTTGCAGTGGAAAATGTCTGTTTGCATAAAGAGATTAGAAAAATCATATGCTGAAAGTTACTTCTTTAACAGAATGATTACTCTAGAGTTGGCTGTTGCATCTAGAAGAAACTAGAAAATGATCCTGATAAGAACTGAAATATGAGAAATGTTGATGCTTAAAAATCACTGCTTATTCACACTAATATTTTTTTTTTCTCCAGATGTAGATGTTTCACTTGATTTTGCTGGTATGAAGAAGAAGAAGAAAAAGAAAACACCATTTAATTTAGATGAAATGGCAGAAGCAGTCCCTGTGAGTAATTTTGAAACAAAGATAACCAAACTAATAGTAATAATAATTTGTTTTTAGTCTCTAACCATTTTTGTAAATACATTTTAGTTTTTTTTTGAGTGGTGGAGGGGGGTCTTGGAATTTTTCTGAGGCACCATTAATTAATTTTAGATTGATTTGTATTTTAAATATTTCTCAATTTAAAAGTAATTTCTATTTTAAAATAGTTCTTGTTTTCACCAGTTGAATCTAAATTTGTATTTTTCTCCAATTAATTCTCATCTTTCATTTGTGGCAAACTGAGCAACTTTTGTGCCCACTTTCTTACCAGATACCTGTTTTGTATTCTGTATCATGTGTACTTTTATCTTTTCAGGATACAAACAAACCAGCACCCAGTCCAGCAACAGAAGACAAAGAAAATATAGCCGTTGTCGATGAGGTTGATGAAGATTTCTCTCTCGATTTCACAGCAAAGAAGAAGAAGAAGAAAAAAAAGAAGAAGGTTGACTTTGAAGAAACTGTTCTAGAGGATGAAGATAATGGTAATGTTTAACAAATATAGTTTTTGATTTAGTGTTACTTATGTTTTAACAGGTGAATATATATATATATATATATGGTATCTTCTAAATAGTTGTTTTATTTTGTTTCTGGTTAAAATACCAATGACTGTGCCAGAAATCATTTGCTAAAAATAAAGTAGGCAGTGACCCATATGATTCACACTTAATATCCTTTTGTATTAAAATATTTTGAAGCACAAAGTTCACCCTAAGTAAGAATAAATTTAATTATAAAATTTCTTTAATTCTCATTTTTAAAAATTTAAAACTATGTTGTTTTCAGAGGACGTAGTCGACTCTGCAGGAGACAATACACTGAATGCGAAATCATGGCATGGTTCAGATAGAGATTACACATATGATGAGGTATTTTGAACAATTAATCTCATTGCTTAGGTTTTTGATTTGAAGTAATTTCATACAAAACAGTCGATGATAAAGTGCATTCAGCAAGATGTCATTTGTTTTTAAAACAGAATTTGATCCATCTGTTACCGGTATGCACATAGTGATGTATTTGTTCAGTTTATTGTTTTACATGAGAAGGTGAATAAAAAAAGATTATTTACTGCTATGAATCAGTTTATTTGACTCTCTTTTTCTCTTCTTTAGCTGCATATGTTTGTGTGTGTGTTTTTCTCTCTATTCCTCACTTACATATATTACTGGGTGTTTTTTTAATTCTCTCCAGTTATTAACCCGGGTGTTTGACATAATGAGGGAGAAGAACCCAGACATGATTGCTGGAGAGAAGAAAAAATTTGTCATGCGGCCACCTCAGGTTCTCAGAGTTGGCACAAGAAAGTCGTCTTTCGCAAACTTTGCAGAAATCTGTCGTTTGTAAGTTGAATATTTATTCTTTTCATTTCGGTAGTGACATTTTATTTTGCCCTTATTTTATTCTCATTTGACTCCTGCAATTAATTATTTTTAATACTGAAATAATATGAAATTTACTTACGGTATATACTTAAGACACTTAGAATTTTATTTGTTTATTTTTTTCTAGGACAGCTAAAAATTGGCAACAAAAATGTTAATTATTGTTAATTTTGCTATTAATAGTAAATTTGTTTTATATATATATATATATATATATATATAATTGTATCTTTAATCATACAATTTATAATTTGATGGTTTAGGGTATATTGATATGTACTAAAAATACATTATATGTATTTCAAGGTTAATTTGTTACTTTAACAATTAGTTTTAAATTTTTATATTTATTATTATTATATATTTTTAGTCTTTGTTTTTAATTCATTTTCTTATCTTGAAATGTGAAAAATAGAAAGAGTCTGAATTAATAACTGAAACAAACATCCTCATGAATTTTTCTTAGATTTTTGTATTTAATGTTTAATTCTTTTCAGACTTCATCGCCAGCCAAAACACGTTTTAGCCTTTTTGTTAGCTGAATTGGGAACTAGGTGAGTTAAATATGTATTTCTTCACTGTAATTTATCCTTCATCTTTCATTTTTTATTTTTATTTTTATTTTTTTTAATTGTGCTGTATTGTTAAATATCACTTGCAGAGCTGTTAATTGATATTGCAATATTGTATCTTTTGTATCATTTGTATCTTTAACCTAAAGTATACTGAGGTTTTATGAAAATAAAAAATGCACACATTTTGTCATTGTGTAGTTGATAAGTGATGTTTTTTTTTTAATATATACTATTTCTTCCAAAAAATTATTTTCTTTTTTTAAATTGGCATTTCGCTGAATAATATTAAATATGTTTACTGGTGGGTTTTTTTGGATTTGAAATTTAAACTTGATGATTCTGTGTTTCAGTGGATCAGTAGATGGTAACAATCAACTGATTATTAGAGGAAAATATAACCAAAAACAAATAGAAAATGTTTTGAGAAGATATATTAGTAAGTATGAAAACATTTTCCAAAAATTGCAGAGAGGATGTGCTTTTTTTTTATAATGTACAGAAAGATATGTTAAAGTATTAATTAAACATGTTTTGTTGTATTTCCAAGTTTTTGACTTGTATCCAACCTTTTCTGAAAATAAATTCTAATAGCATCAGTATTGGTTACTAAAGATTAAAACTTTCAGAAAGCAGTAGAAATTTTTGGACATTATTTTTATTTGAAATTTACTTGCACACTAACATCTTATTTCCTTGTATTGAAACATTTCTATAATTATATATCTTGTATGTATGTTTATCATATGTGTGTGTGTATACAATATACAGGTGTATATAGATAGTTACTAATTAAAAATATAATAAGAAAGAAAGGCTTAAAATATATATATACATATATGTTTATTTTTCACTTTTTTAATTTTGCAGAAGAATACGTAACATGTCACACATGCAGATCACCCGACACATTGTTACAGAAAGACACGAGATTGTTTTTCCTTCAGTGCGAGACATGTGGCTCACGATGCTCTGTTGCCAGCATCAAATCAGGTTTCCAGGCTGTCACAAGCAAACGTGCAGCGATAAGAGCAAAAACTGCATAAAACACACCAAGAAGAAAAATATGAAAATAAACACAAAACAATGTAATGTTATCTTGCTGTGATTTCGGTGCTAGAGTGTATTTTAAAAAAAATAATAATAATAATACTAAAGGAATGAGGCAGAAGAAGAAGAAAAATCTTGAATCGCACAGCTTGTAAATACTGTTACTTATAAAATATAAGAAATAAGAAGAAATAATAAAACAAAAATTTAAAATGTTTGTTTCCGCATCTCTGAAATTATTTTTTATAAAGTGATGGAAAAAAAATCCAGTCTTCGACTGTAATTATTCACTATAGTAGTGTTATCTAACAAGAAAAAATAAATGATTGTTTGAGAACATCTAACAGTTCGATGCTTTAAAAATGAAATAATGGGTAACGGTTAATTTCACATCACAAGAAGAAAAACGTGAAATATTAATAGGAAGACGAATTGTTTTCAATAAGTTGGATTCCTATTAAATTATTGTTAATTCAGGCCAATCTTCTTTTCAAGTAATAAAATCGAGTTTAAAAAATATATAAAAAAAAAAAGATTAAATTGTGAATTAGGTGTACAGATGTGACGAAACCTTCTTATTCAACAGTATTAAAATATATTTTTAATAAGCACCTCAAATTAAAACCAACGACTGATAGAAAAATTGCCGAATGTAATAATAAATACACCTTTGTTTTAAAGTCTGTTCTTACATACATATTCTAAATTATCTAGGCAGAGACTGAAGTTTGTTATTTTACTAGAAAAATCCAAATGTCATAGATGACCTGACATAAACCTTTTTGGTTTGGTGGTGATTCAGATTCTTCATTCATTTGTTGGCTGCATACTGAACACAGACAGATCTAACAGGAACTAAAAACAAGGAAGAAAGCTGCTATAAAAGCCAGAAGAGCGAAATAGGGCAAGGTGCATTTTATAATTATTTTTCAATTGGGAAGTGCATATTATTTTGTTCTCCACAAATTTACAGTCTTGTGCTTTCTGAGATATTATCTTACGCTGAAACTACCTTCTGAAAATTTAATTTTGTGGATAATTAAAACCTGAATAGTCTGCTCTTTTTTATGAGTTGACCTACAGTCACAGAAACAACGATTTAATTAAAGATTCAAGAGCTGAGAGAAACTGAAGCTGGAAATATTAAAAGCTTTATTTACTAAACTTGTCTATTTTGAATCAAATTCATAATTCTTTTTAAATGAAGTAGAACATTTTTTTAATGTTTTTGACAACTGACAGAATTTGAAAGCTTGCTTTATTTGAATAGCTAGTAGTAGGAGAATATATGGTAACCATCTAATATTTCAAAACAAAAAAATAATTGTAATAAATGATGTGCTCAAAGTAATCAAGATGGGTCAATGTTTTTTATTGATAAGTCTGTGATTCATGTAAAACAAGTTTCCAAGTTTTAGAGAACTGGAAATTTCTGAGGATACAAGCAAAAGTCAGATTGTATTACAGCAGATGATAGTTTCAAAATTGATGGCAGTTAATGCTGCTTTTAAAAAAAAAAAGAACCCAAAAATAATGCTTTGTTGTTATTAAGTTTCACATGCCTTATGCTTTTATTTTGGAGTTGGAATTATTTTGGGGCCGTTTTTGTGTAAAAAGGCACATTCATCTATGTTACAACTTAACCTGTGAGATTAATAAATAAAAAATGAAGGGGTTTAAGGGGAAAAATAAATTAATTTAATTAACAATGGGTCACAAAATATTTACCTAAAATACAAGTTAATAGTCAAGAATTTTGAAAATTAAGGGTGAAAACAAAAGGTTAAACGCAAAAGAAATGGAAGATTTGAGTTGTTTTTAAAGAATTTCTTGATGAATTATGTCTTGTCCTGTTATTTGCTTCTTTTTTTCTTTTTTCTTGAAAAAAAAAGATTATTTTTGCTATTGTTCGTTGGTTTATTTTTTTATTTTTTTCTAGTTTCTTACATTTGATGTAGGGTAAATTAAACAGAAAAAATTACTGTATATTTTGTTTATAATACTGACATATTCTGTGTTTTGACTGTTGGGAGATTGTTGTATCAATTATTTGACTTCACTGTCATTTGGTTTGAGTTTCATGTTAATTTGTAAAGTTATTTCTGTAGGTATAGGGAATAATTATGTTTGAAATATTTAATCCAATGAAAAAGCATTTTAAAAAGTCTTTCAACCAATCATGCATAACGGTTACTTGGTCTGTAGGTATGTAAAAATGTTTTGAAAGAGTGTTATCATTTATGTTCTGTTTAAATTTTTATTACTTTTTTTTCTTTTTTTTTAACGTAACATGATTATTAATATATGTAGACTATGAAAATGAGAAAGCACAAATAAATTAATTTACAATTATGATCTGGGTTTTACATTTCGGTGTGTTTTTTACATTTGTATATAACACGCACACATAATGTACATAACTACTTTTCCTTCTTTCTTTTTTTGTTCTTGTTTGTTTCTTTTTGTTCTTTTTTTTTGTTTTTTTTTCTGTCTTTACTCAGATATATTCTTTGTTATTCTGGTACAATGACTTAATCTTAAAATAGAAAAAACATTATTTTGAAATAAATAATTATTTTTAAAAATCTGTTAAATAGATTTTCTTTTTTCTGTGTGTGTCATAAATTTTTCAAGTTAAACAGACGAATGTTTCAGTGTGTTTTATATTGTTTGTGAATTAAAAACTGCAATCAAGTCCTTGTTTCTATAACCAGTGAACTGTCAAAATAAAAAGAAAACGTTGTATGAATGAAAATAGACTTGTCACTGATTTAAAACTTTAAACCCAAATTATAGCTGAACTAACTACTGGATCATTGATGTATCCTTTAAAAGATGCCAACTGTGTTAGGTTAAAAATGGGTAAATGAAAACTGTTTAGAAGACATTGTTTTGTGATGTACAGACACTGAAGATGCTATATTGCTAAATAAAGATTGAGATATTTAAACATTCAAGATTTGTTTCCTGATATTGAAATAGGAAAACAACACATAATAAATGTGCAAGGGAAAATTATGTTTTAATTTGTGAATAATATGATTGGTTATAACCAATATAGAATGAGTTACAAAAAAATAATAATAATGAGATGAAATAAAATAAAATAAAATAAAATATGCATCAGATTTGTATGATTTAACTCATGTTTAGTTAACTGTTTACAGAGCAATTTTTAAAAATTAATGCAGGCAATTAATTTTGTAAAATACACTGCACATTCATTCATTTAAATAATAATGTTTTAAATTAAATAAACTGCCATTTTTTATTTATCTATTTCAGTCATTTACAATTTAATATTTTTTAATTAATATATTTTTTTCTTTTATTGATGTAGTGACATGGGAGGTGTTTATTTAGTTGCTCGAAAGTTTGGGGGTTTTTTAATTATTATTATGTGAGCTCTTTTTGTCGGAGAAAACAGATAAACTGATTTACTTTTTTTGAGAAAGCACTGTTTAGGTAATTTTTACTTTACGATAACTCTTGAGTTTGTTTTCGTTTACTGACATTTTGTTGCTTATGCTTATTTTTATTCACTTGTTGGCTACATGTCAAGTCCAGCAGCGACTTGGTACGGTTCTCTGTAGTTCACTTCTCGTGACAGATTCTTCTGGAGAGTTGTTGTAGCTGCCCGGGTAGTCGCCCTTAGCTGCTGTAGGGTTATGCAATTTTGGATGACAGCTACTTGTGACGGTTTTTTTGTTACCAATTCTCATTTTGTGTTCCACAATTATTTTTCAGTTTGCCCTCCATATTATTTCGGGTTCAGTTTTTATCGGCACCAGTTTTATATTTGTTTTTTAACAGTTAGCCTTCCTTAATTATCATTATTAATTTATTTATTTATTTATTTTTATCAGCAGGAATTTGGAATTCGTTGAAGACAATTGTAAATTACCGTAAATTGTTACAAGGTAATTCTGAATCTGTTCAGTTAGAATCCGTTGTCAGTGTTGCTAAATATATATACACCATTTCTTGACATGAAATATATATTTGTATCTGTTAATTTACAATTTACAACTCCACTGTTTCATTTATTTAATCTTTATTTATTATTATTTATTTATTTATTTATTTATTTAAAAAAATATATATATATAAAGGTTTAATCTGGAAGCAATTTATTAGTCATAATCGTAAATATAAATAACAAATATTTCATCTTTTTTAATCTTTATTTAATTTATTATTATTACTATTATTATTATTATTATTATTATTATAAAAAAAACAACATCAAAAAACACAAAATGAAATCTGTTTGTCATAACGGTAAATATTAATAACCACAAATGCAAAATATTAAAAAAACATCAACCTATTTAACAAAATCTTTCCACACTTTCCTAGTGAAGAAAAGCCACTTTAAGTACATGACCACTAATCACATTACTGAGAAATAACTAATCCATTCTCACACGTGAAAAGGCGAATATGTTGTTACATTTTAATCTTTGCTAAGTCTTAAGTCTCAAACAATTAGTGCTGAACTATTTGAACATTTCTAAACAGGATTTAACTAACCGAGGATCTGGAAACTGTTTCAGATGTAGCAATGTCAACTTATTTTCACTTCGCTTTTAACTGACAAATAAAGCAGTCAAACATAATTTTAATCATGTACATAAAATACAACAAAACTGTTAAGAAAAAGAAAATCTGCTGCTGACACACCATGGGTTATCTTTTTTAAAATCGGCACCAAGGAATCTTTTATATGCTTTTTTTTTCAATAGATTAGGAATAGCCCAGTAAACGGAAAGAACTGATGTCAGGGACTAATTTCCTAATTACCAAGTTGATTAACCAGATCTGATGAGTGAAACTTGCATCCATAATCACTTAAATAAAAATTATTTCAAATATCTTCTGAGTGAAAATTACAAACACATACGCAAAAAATTATATATATATCTATATCTAAAATAATCAATAAATAAATTTAAAAAAAATAAATAAATAAATTTAAAAAATGTGTAAGAAAGAAAAACAAAAAGAAAAAAAAAGGAACCAGCTTGGTCAAATGAAGCAGTCAACCATAATTTAATCATGTACATAAAATACAACAAAACAGTTAAGAAAAAGAAAATCTGCTGCTAACACCAAGTGATCTTTTATGTGCTCTTTTTTCAATAGATTAGAAATAGCCCAGTAAAGGGAGAGAACTGATAACAGGGACTAATTTCCAAATTACGAAGTTTATTAACAAGATCTGAGGAGTGAAATTTTCATCCATAATCATTTAAATAAAAATTATTTCAAATATCTTTCGAGTGAAAATTACAAATACACAAAATTTATATATATATATATTAAAACGTATATAAATAGATAAATAAATAAATAAATAACAAATAAAACAAGTAAAAAATATATAACAAAAACAATTAAAAAAACAAAAAAAGAAAATTTTAATTGATCATTGACACAAAAGATTTAAATCGCTAAAATTTATAGTATAAAAACAATTTAAAAAAAAAAAAAAAAAAAAAAAAAAAAAAAAAAAAAAAAAACTATCAATTCTGAATTTCAATTTAAAAATTTTAAATTCTGATTCTGTAATGCAACGCCCTTCATCATAATTTTTTACAAAGTAGCAAAATGCAAAAACTTTCCCTAGCAGACTAAGTTATTTAGTATATTATTCCAAAAAAAAAAAAAAGTGAACTTTAAAATTTAATCATCAAAATAACGCCATGAAAAAATGTCAGTCTTGCCAGTTGTTAATTTTTACAACCAAACTTTATTACATGGAATGATATGTCATTAGGAAAAAAAAAAAAAAAAAGTAAAGCTAAACATTGTAACATTTTTTGTGTTTGTATACCTAGCTGCCAGTATTAATGATTGTCCTTGGTATAAAATCCGAAAGGTCGATTTCAGCTGGTCTATTCTAGTAAACTTTCTTTATCTCAAGACTAGAACAGTCTGGAGCGGGCATTTCTTCTGGTCTCCGATGTCTCTGTGTTTAGGTCATGGACATTGTGTGAATCAACTTTTTTCTTTTTCAGAGGTGTCAGTTCCCAACCTGATTGCTTCAAAAAACAATAATACTAATAATACTAATACTAATAATAATAATAATAATAATAATAATAATAATAATAATTAAATAAATAAATAATCAGTGTGTGTGTGTGTGTATATATATATATATATATATATACACACATATATATGTGTGTTTGTGTGTGTGTGAGTGTGTGTGTGTGTACATAGATATATAAAAAGAATAATAAAACAGTGAGTGAGTGAGTGCGTTTTGATTCACCCAGTAATTACATATAGTCCATGGAAGTTTTCATATAAGCTTTAACAAGTGAAATTATTATATTCAAAAACATGCGTGCGAACACACTCACGCGCAAACACACACACACACACACAAACGTACACATTCATATATATACACACATACATAAACATGAAATTAAATCTGTATACAAATACATATTAATACATACACACACATTCATACTCACAAACATACATACTTACTTACACACACACACACACACACCTTCTAGAGAGAAACAGATATATAGATCTACATCTTAGCCAGCCCTTTGGGTAGATTTTACAAAGATTATACTAAGAGTAGGTTTACTTTTTTTTTTTGTCTGTATGCTGCACATAGAATTTACTGTTTATTATAAGATTTAATAAATCTTGATAAAAAATAAAAAAATATTATTTCTAGTTTTATTTTCTCTTCTCTTACCTTGGGTGCTGCCATTTTGTTTATTTCACACCAGCGAGTAAAGCATCGAGAGGCGATTCCCAGTTTCTCTGGATTGGGATCCTTACAGTAAACCAAGATGCTTTTATCTGCGAATTTGTCTGGCAACAGTTGTGAAATCTAAATTAAAATAGTGAATGAATGAAGATTTTGTTTGAAAACAAAGACCAACTGTTCAAAAGGCACGGGAAAAAGAAGCGGAGATCGAAATCCAGAATGAATGAAAAAATAAATAAATAGGAAGCAGATAACATAAAGAAAGATGTCTTGTATTTATTTTAATGAATTGTACACTTTGAATTGTAATTACGCATTTCTGATTCAAACATCAGGATTTTAAATTTTTTAAAATTTTTATTTTATTTTAGAATATAAGCATATAGCCCAAGAATAGGATCTAATTCTAAATATTAATTCCATTTATGAATCCTTAAACACATACGTTCCAAAGAATTTCGGATTTCCTTCATTCCTTTTTTTAAAATCTTTAAAGTTTTTCCTTTTTTTTTTCTTTTTGTCTGTAGATTTTTTTTTTAATTTTTCTACAGGATTTAAAATACCAAGATGATGAACTTTGTTTTGTAATACAACAAACAAAAGAAAGAAAAAAGAAATGATTTATCTACGTAACTATTTAAAATCAAAATGATCCAGTATATCCATATTAAAACAATTAAAAATAATAATAGAATAAATAAATAAATAATACAAAATAAAATAAAATACCAAAAGTGCTGTAAATGAATAGTAGCATAATATGATATATTTCGTGTTAGTTAGCCTGTTTCAAAACTGAAGCAGATTACTGAAAATAATTTGAAAAAACAAAACAAGCAAAACAAAAAGCATTTTAAAATGTAGAGATGAATTCTAAGCATTCAAATAAAAAATTATAGACAGTCGCATGGACTGCAAGACAAAATTCATATCTATAGAACTCCTTTAAAAAGATAATATCTCGATTTGTAAGTATATGCTATCTCAGATGTACTCTGCAGTCCAAAGTAAAGTAACTGGCCCACTTTATCCAAGGGTAAAGCAATCTCCAGCAACGCTTATATAAAATGATGTAATTTTACTCTATACAAGTTCCTAACTTGAAACTTGAACTGTTGGTACTAATAAAGATTGCGAAAACCCAAGTAAATTTCACATTATTCTAGCGTACTGTATGGCATAAGAATATAGTTTACTCAACAGGAAAAAACAAAATTATTTATTTATTTATTTATTTATTTATTCTAATTAGTTTGGTCTAAACCACTGAATGCCAAACCCACAAATAAGGTGGTCCAACTTTAATGTAAAACATTTCAAATGGAAATATCTCAGAATTTAAAAATTAATTTTCTGTGAAACAAACATGTGCTAATCATTAAACAAACCTGGTTTTTTCTCAGCTGGACAGCTTGATTGATGTTATTTTTGTCATAGAATCTCACATAGTCTATGGGATTTTTGTCTTTCATCCCATAGTCGACATAAACAAACTATCAGAAAGAGAGAAATAAATTAAAATTAAACATACAAAAAAGAAAGAGATTTTATAACAGTGAAATATATAACTAATTGTCCACACAAGCTTGCTTCTTATTCTCTCTCGCAAAAACACATTCATACAAAACTGTTTTTCTCTACACCACCTTCGACCTCTCAAACACAACATTCTCTATACATCCATCTCTCTCTCTCTGTGTGTGTGTGTGTGTGTGTGTGTGTGTGTTTATTTTTCTTATCTTTCTCTTTGTGATCACCAATTAAAAGTGATTACATTTGCAGATTTATTCATAACTGAAAGCTTGTGTTTCGGAGTATTAGAAAAATCAGGGAACAGAAAAGAAGTCATTACATTAACAACAAGATCTTCCAGTTTTAATGGTGATTCTGCATTACTGTCTTCTTGCAACATGGCGTCAAAAATCTCCTGTCGAAGATCTCTCTGCAAAATAAAATTGTTTAAAAAACTAAATAAATAAGTAAAGTCTTCTACAATGATATCTAATAACAACATATAATTATACAGCAAGCACAAACTCATTCAGTGCAGTCAAATTCGAGTTAACTGAATTGAGTAAACTAGGAAAAGTAAGTCATTATGAATTTATTTTCATGAACTCACAATAGAGTAAAGTAAAATGCGGCCTCCATATTTACTCGGTCTTTCTGGCTTAGTGTCTTGTTCCTTTTTCTCAACTGAGATACCGATAAAACACATTTGGAAATAAACAGAAAGTATCATGATGTTTATACTTTTTAGAATCTCATGCAAATATCAAGGTGTATGTGTGGAGTGTTATATTCTGCACACTTCAGTGTTTTGATTATCTTTTTATAACTGTTAAAGCTTAATGAATAACAACCAGTAAACAGCAAAAGAACTGAGTTTACAAATACAGGTGTATCAGCCTGATTCTAATAGTCAGAATATATATATATATATATATAATGCTTTTTTAATAAATTAGATAACAGTCACTTAGACACATATACAGTGACTTGTAAAGTTCAATTGTAAAGAGATAAATGGCAGTATTCAAATCTTTGTAATAGTATTAATTTTACTTAATTATCAGCAATCATAGGTTTGTCTAAAATAATCACTTGGTATGTAAAATAATTTTTAAAGACCATTGATTCCTGCTTCCACAGATATGCTTTAATGATAGATCTCAAGATAAAGCTATCGAATGTTAAAACTTACATCTTTCGCTGAAAAATCCAGACATGATCCGCTCTGGCCTACACACTTGTATAATTTACGAGTCTGAATATTTCTCAGAATCGTCTGCGATTCCTTCAGTTTGGGGTCCGAGGACAAAAGGATTTGCTGGAAAATATCATCTGTAAGCTTGGTATAAGCTTCCACATCATCAATACATTCTGACATCTTCTTTTTTTCACTGAAAAAAACCAAGTTGTTATTTAACAGTGGTACGTGCAGAATTGTTAGAAAGAAACAAATTTAGCCTAAAGTACAAGGAATATGCTGCTCTGTTGAATGAATGTTAACAGTGATGAAATGGAGAATGGATTTCGTCATGATGTAAGGCGTGTGAGAACAAGGACTAATGAATGCTTCAAATGTTTTACTAATAAGTTTAGTAAAACAAGGATCTGTGAGTGTTTAGAATTGTTCATTTTTAAGTTTATTAAAGCAAAGATGTATAAGTGTTTCAAATATTTTATTGTTCGTTAAAACAAGGATCTATGAGTATTTTATTTCAAACCCACACACACACATCTGTACAGATGTTTAACATGTATTTTTATATGAGTAATTAAAATTAAAGAATGAAACGAAACTTACCCATCTTTACCTGAAAAGAAAAGAAAATCATTTGCCAACACAAGTGCCTCCGCCATCCTAAAATTAAATAAATATGTAAATACCAGTTCATACTTGATTTCAGTATATTATTTTAAAATAATAATAATATTTTTTTATTAGACCTTTTTCTTTTCTACTGCTACAGGTATACTTAAACCGTTTATTTATTTATTTTTATTTTTATTGTTGTTATTATTATTATTTTATTTTTCACTTACATTACTTCCAGAGACTTTGTGACTTTGTGCTGGTAGGCCTGTCTGTGAAGTACACTTCTCAAATAGAACATGTCGTAAAGATTTCCCACTTCCTGCAATTTCACAGTACATCTTTAATTTTGTAAATGCCGAACTACAGAAATTGACCTTTAATACCAATAAGGAAACCACACTATTTGATAAACACGTTGCCATGTTATCAAAAGATATGAATGAGATTATGTACATCAGAATATACTGAATAAAAGGGTCTATGACACCAAAATAACATGCGCAGTGATAACGTTCTTGGTGCCTCAGCACATTTGACAATGTCGTCCTGGTGGGAGAAGACAAACAAAAAGGCAATGGATTTAAAATGTACCAGACTACAGATTTCTGGTTTTCAAAGGTAATGTTTTAAGAATGGAGTTTATACTTTTAAAATATTTCTGATTGAGTGTGAACGACGCTGGTCAGCAACTGGTCGCTAATGTCAGCCATTGGACACCCTTTTGGTGAATGGTGAATGTCTGACTTAAAACCTTAACACATCAGCTTATTTTTTCTAGTATGTTAACGTATGTCATAATCAACATTTGGATATCCACAAAAAAGAAGGAAGTTTTGTTTCACTTGTATCTTTGTTCTAAATTTGTGTAGTTAAAAGTTTAATGAATAATCAGTTAAATTTTAATAAATATTATTTGTTTAATCCTTTGATTCGAAAATTATTGTCAGCTTGGTGGGCATTCCATCTTTACAGTTTTTGAGTGTAGGTAATAGAAGAAAAAGGTTGCTGGCCTACTATGGTTGTAGCAAATATTTTACATACTTTCCTTGAAATCTTACCTTGTCCCTTACGCAAATCTGAAACTGATCTTCAACTTCGACAACTCTGGCAAACTTCATAAAACGCGTGTGGTCAAAATTGTGTTTAATCCCAAGCATGTAACAGTCGCGTGCAAAGTAATCCCACTTGTCAACATCAATCCCATTCCTTTTGTTTGCCACTATCTGACAAATAAATTAACTACCTCACAAGATGGATATGTTTGTATGTTTGTATGTGTGTCTGTCTGTGTACGACTATCTATTTATGTGTAAACGTATGAGTTCGTGTAGGTGTATGACTGTTTAAGAGTGTATATATGTGTGTGTGTCCGAGTGTGTGTGTGTGTGTGTGTGTGTGTGTGTGTGTGAGAGAGAGAGAGAGAGAGAGAGAGAGAGAGCATGATTGTGTCAGTGCGCATGGTTCAGTTTTTTGTGTGTCTATTTAAATAATGTTACTTACTTCATACAGATAACTTTTCTCTTTTTTTCTACCTTTGTATGGCCAGTTCTACAATAATTAAGATATATTCAGAATAAATAAATAAATACCATATGGCTTATCATATGAAGTGTTTATTTTAAATGTTATTACATGTCTGAAGTTGCATATTAACTTAAATACACTATGTCTGAATATAATATATATTTACATGAACATTTTAAGTGTATATAAAGCACTGATAAAAAACCAAAAACAAAAGACAAAAAAAATACCATAGGGATATATATATATATTTATAGGTAAAATTTAAATAAAACATATCTAAATTGTTAGTATTTAAATAAAAGTATCTAAATTATATATAGATATACATATAAAAATATTTTTAGATAAAATATGGGTACGCCCAATATATATATAGCATATTTAAATAAAATATACACTAAAAGAGCTTTTTACACAAAATATATTTGCTGTAAAATGAATTTCAATGAAAACATAATTTTGACAGTTTTTTTCACCTGTTAAGAAGAACAGATCTTTCAAAATCATTTTAACACATCAAGGACCTTGATAAAACTTTGAACCAGAATTACACAGTGTGACAACGTTTATCAAGTTCGTAATTACTGATATAACCTACTTCAGATATGCAAGAATCACTTAATGGTCCTTTTATCAGCTCTTTGATGAAGTCCATGTCACAGTCTGTTAATCCATACTTTCTAAATTCCTCTTGCAGATTGTTTTCCTTTACAAGGTGTTCAAACACAAGTACAGAACCATCTTCATGCTAAGGTAGAAAGTAAATTCATACTCAATACGAAATTGCTCTTTCTTTTGCAAATAAATAAATAAATGATTAATAGGACATAGCAAATAAAACATATGTAAATATGAGTGACAGAAATGGGTTTTAGGAACAAGAGATGAGATGAATTCAGTGAGGCTGAGACTGGGAAGTACAGGCAGACATGTTGTAAATCCCCATCCATCTACATAGATCAGGAGGATCTCTATATTGTCTTGTGGGTGTCAAAAACTTGTATGAATCAAAGATTATGCTAATACATTTTCCAATATTTGTTGTTAGTAATTCGTTGTTAATATCGATATCAAAATTATAAAGTTCATAAGCATATAAAAATAAAAATATAAATTATCACAAGCAATAAATAAATAAATAAAATAAAATAAAAAATAAATTATTTGAAAACAAAATTTTGGCTCTGGATCATCAGTCAATATCTGTACTAATTTATTGTTAACATCATTATCAAAATAGCAACGTTAAATCACAACAAACTATAACAAGCAAATAAATGTAAATTTCAAAAAGCAAGTTTAAACTGAAATTAAAAAGATTACTTTATGCATCACTTCTGCTAACCTTTATTGGAATATTAGATGAATATATACGTAAGCAAAAAAATTATAATAAATTGAACAGATTTAATAAATACCACAAAGCAGAACAAAGCAAAATGACTAATTAAAAAATATATTTAAACAACATTTATTTGCAATTATTACCAACCTTCCACATTCTGTCAGGTCTCGTTCGTGGTATAAATTCATTATCAAAAAGGTGTGAAAATGGACCATGACCTGAAATTTTTAATTATTATTTAATTTTTTTTTTACCCAGTAATAACTGAAATATTAAATGTTCTTTTTTTTTTTTTCTTTTTTTTCTTCCTTTTCTTCAGTTGGTTGTAAAACACAACAATATAGTTTTTCTACAAAATATATTTACTATTTACTTTGGTAACTAAGATTCAAAGGTTGTTTATAAGATATATTTACAATCTGTAGGTAACTGAAATTCAAAGGTTGTTTAATCCAGTTGTTTGACAAAATATATTTATAATCTAGTGATTGGTAATTGAGATTCAAAGATCGTTCATAAATTATATTTGCTGGTTGGTAACTGAAATTCAAAGGTTGCTTAACCCAGTTTTTTTGATAATATATATTTGATTAGTAACTGAGATACAAAGGTTGTTCATAAACTACATTTATTGGTTGGTAATTGAAAGTCAAAGGTTGTTTTACCCAGGTCATGGCAGAGTCCAGCTATTTCCACACAGAGGATATCCTGACTGGTTATGTTCAATTCCGGCTGTCGAGCATGTAAACACTGCACCAACTGACCAGCAAGATGGCAGACTCTGCATGGAATTTAAAATAAATAAACAAATAAATAAATAAATAAACTATTTTTTTTAGAAACATTCTTCAAAATTTTCACAACAATGATAATAAGAATACAACAATTTAAACGCAAAGAAGCCAGCATAATGATAGTCAGTATGTTTTCTTTGTTTCTCTGTTTTTTTAATGATAATAAATACAAATGTCACTGCAGTGCCTTTTATTTATCTGATACTGAATTTGCATATACGGCCGAGTAATGCACAGATAGCTGGTTATCTGAAGGATCGTAAAACCAAGTGTATGAATAACCACAAAAATGCATTGTTTTACTTTTGTGATTAGTGACAAACAGTTCTTGTAATTCTGTAAGCTCGAACCCTCTGTGTGTGTGTGTGTGTGTGTTTGTGTGTATGTGTGTGTGTGTGGTGTATGTGTGTGTGTTTACATACATATAAGAGTTATTAAGAGAAAGACAGTTATCACTTGCCCAATGCTGTGTTCGAATCTGTTATGCGAGGCCCCAGGATAGACAAAGTAGCACATACCAAGCTGTTTCAAAAAGCGAAGTCTCTGGAACTGTGGTGTATCTATTATCTTCACGCACAGTGGGTGTACTTCAATGTGGCCATGGATTGGGTCATTAAAAACCTGTAATTAATAAAAAAAAAAAAAAAAAAATTAAAAATTAAAATAAATTTAAAATTTAAATAAAAACAGAAACAGTTGAATGAATGGACTCTCCCCTTTCAAACAGTAACATCACTCCTCCTTTTCTCACCCTTTTCCATTTACTAGGAATAGGAATAGGAAAAAAATTAACGTGCTAATCAGAGCAAGCTGTTGTGAAGAACGTCTGCGACGGGCACGCTTTCTGATAGGTCAGCGGGCGTGTCCGTCGCAGAATTCCATTTACTAAGTCTGCACTCCTTATATACGTACTGCCTATATAGTTTTTATTATGATACCTATATAAATAAGCAATATTTGTTGATTAGAAAGTATTATAGTGAGTAAATTTCCATGGTTCTGGAACAGATCCAATTTATGGAAATTACTGAAGTAGTTTTTGAGCAGCTTTCTGGTATGGATTAAATCTCATAACTTTTATCAATTCACGGACAGGAAAAAAACAGCTAAGAGGGACAAACACACACCAAGTTATCTTTTATAGGTAAACTGAGTCCTAACCCAGCATTAAACCATTTCACTCTCATTCACATTCTTCAGTTTTTATCACAAAAATTTAATTCACCTGCAAACCAATCCCTTAGTATGTTTTCGTACATTTTTATCTTACTGTCCCCCAGCTTGAAAACCATTTAAGATGAACTATTTACCAGTTTAATGAA
Organism: Chrysomallon squamiferum; assembly: GCA_012295275.1. Lineage (NCBI taxonomy): Eukaryota > Metazoa > Mollusca > Gastropoda > Neomphalida > Peltospiridae > Chrysomallon > Chrysomallon squamiferum. The sequence goes on along the minus strand of CM022667.1, from coordinate 10,106,864 downwards.
TGTAAAATAACCAAATAATCTTTACTTAGATTAAAGGCAACTCTCTACAGAAGAGCCAGTGGTGATACAAACAAAGAGTCTGAATATATTTTATACTGTCGTTGATTATTTTAAATATCTTCCTAAATGCTGAACATTGCCTATAACATATCACCTGGATCTGATTTTGCAAAACCCAAAGAGTTAATATTGATATGTTATAGTGTGTTAAATAATACTGTAATAACACACCTTGTCATTTCCAAGATTTTTAGCAATCACTTTTGAAACGTGGTCCTCCTGCAGAAACTGGTTTATCTGTGGAATCTGATCCATTCTGAAATAAATTAGAACAATAATAGAGTGTGTGTTTGCGTGTATGTGTCTGAGACAGAGAGAAAGAAAAAAAGAAATAGACAGAGAGAGACACGCAGTGAGAGACAGAAAGAGACGTACAGAGAGAGAGAGAGAGAGAGAGAGAGAGAGAGAGAGAGAGAGAGAGAGAGAGAGAGAGAAATTACTTAAACTCCATCTCTCTCAATCTACCATCATGCAATCCACAGTCATCAGTCTGAGCACCTGAAAAACAAAGGAAGAAAGAACTATTTAATTTAATGACAAACTGAAGCACTACGTGGTGCCTTACTAACTATGATTAAAGACGATAGAGAAAATATTGACCAGCATCATGCCATAGACTGTAGCTTTTATAAATGAAGAACTGGCTGCATTAGGAAATGGCTTAATAAACGTGTTTAGAAGGATAAATAAATAATCTACATTAAAGACACATGTTTTACTTTTGTACACAATATACATTGTTATCTGATCCGTTTTGATGGTTTTGTAAAGTCCATGGTATGTTCTGTTTTGCTGGTGTGAAAACGATTTTGAAAAATGTGTTGCTCTTCTGAAGAGTATATGGTGCGTAATGTTTTGTTTATCATAATGAATGTTGTGGATTTTCTTTCTCAGAATTTTGCCTAATAAGCATTAATATTAAAATCAGTTTATTTTTGTCAAACATTATTCACACCTTTACGATAATATTATGTGGGTATTTTAAATAAACAAATATTTATACGACGGGCGTTATTAACCATATATTAGCATCTTTCCATTTCTTATATTCCCTTTTCTACTTGTCAAGAAATACTTACTTTAATTCTCTTCAAAATGTTCTGAACTTAACTGTCACAAAATATTTTGGTTTTTTTAATTTTTAAAAATATATTAAAAACAGAAAAGAAAACAAAAGAAAACAAAAACAAAAACATGTTGTACCTTTGAATTTTCTGATTATTTCTACAAGACCCTTGTCAACAAGAGCTTTGTATAAATCTTCTCTTGTCCAATTTCTGCAGTGATCAGTTTTCAAAGAGTCATCTGCCTCACCTTCGGATGATGTCTGAGAAAACAAACAGTCGTCATCATCATCCTCTTTCATCTGTTTAGATGGTGGTGTGTATTCCTCTTGACAATTTGAAAAGCCACGTTTCTCAGCCATTTGTTATATGACTAAAAAATATAACTACAAAAGAGTATACAATTATATTAAATTAAAACAATTATATTACATAAAACCAAAACAAATTTAGATGATTAATTCCCATATTCATATTCACAGATTTATTTCAAATAAGGGTCATAAATTAGCACTTAAACACCAGTAATAAAATATGGATATTTTATTTATTATTTACAGAATAGAATGAAGACAATTTCACGTGTTAAAGAAAATAAAACGAGTCTTTGATGGACATCTACTCAAGAATAATTAATTTTCACCTGTTTAGAAAAATAAATATTTGAAATTTTCTTTAACGTGGCATTAGTAAATTAGTGCTTTAGTAATAGTACACATACCGAAATATGTTTTTGTTTAAATAGTAAAATCCTTTTTTCATCAACTGTGAATGTCTGCAGATGAAACTGTTTTTATTCCACCGAATTGGACTCACTGAAACCTTCTTAAAAAATGTCAACACATTTGATGTACGGAAAATCTATCTATATTATTTATATCTGAGGCTCTGCTCCTTTGTCATGTGACTCCTATGACATATCACGCCTTTGAATAGAACCGCACGTGGGTCTGTATCAGAGGAGTGACATTTAATAGGAGTGACATAAATAATGTATTAAAGGAGTGACATAAATAATGTATTAAAGGAGTGACAAAGTATAATTAAAATTTTATTTATAAAAAAATTTAAAAAAATAAAAAAGATAAAAAAAATTATTACGATTTTTTTACTGAAATGAAAATTGTGCGCAATTCCACGAAGGGAATGGTTCCATGACTTCTGACAACTGTTGCAAGCCTCTCTTCTCTTTGGCTTTGTCCACCTACCACTTGATAGAATGGTTGTCACTCCTTTGAAATTTATATCTTAGGATTCATTCCTTTGTTATGTCACTCCTATGAAATGTCGCTCCTTTGAATAGAACCGATATGTGCAATTAAGCATGATCATATGTATTTAAATATCTGAAAAACATGTAAGGTACCCAGCTATACTTAATGCTGCTGTTGTTGTTTTTTCTGTTTTGTTATACTTGTTTTTGTTACAAACCTTAACCATATCTGTTACTTATCTCACTTTTCCAACTAAACCATTTCGCTTTTTTAATGAATCCAACAAAGTGACCTGTATAAAATTCTTCAAATATATGATAACTATCCAACACCAAACTGCAACACCGTAAACTGTTGTAATTAGAGTTGTATCATTTTAGCAGTAATTCAATCGCGCACAAATCCGCAAGTAATCAAAATTCGATTACTTTCTCAAGTGTCACACTACCTTGAGGAATGAACTAACATTACAGATATCACGTCACCAAAATGACATTTTATCTAATCTCTGTTGATTCTGTCGTAGGGCAAAATAAAATACAAACAATAATCATAATGAAACTCTCACTGCACATTAGACAAAAAAAAAAAAAAAAAAAAAATGTCGACGTGACGATTAGCAGAAAGAGACAATTTATAACCCGATCTACCAATACAATAAGCAGTTCAAATTATAATAAACATGGCAATGATATTGTCATATTCTCTAGACATAACTACTTAGCATTGAATTTTATGTTGATATATTTGCTACGACATTATGTTTTCTTAAAGTAGACTGCTTACTTGAGGTGATAGATTATTGTAAACCATGGGTTATTGTAAGAAACACGCAAATAGATTATTTAGAGATGTCAGAAATACGATTTATTACTGTTATTCTATGTACTGTGTCTGAGTTATTTGTTTATGATTGTTTTATAATGCACATGAATACTGGGTGTGTTTAGTACAATTATCACAGTGTTCTAGCATATTATACGGGATAATAAGAATACAATTTATTGTATATATATATATATTTATATATACATGTGAAACAAATATGTGCTAATCGGTAAACAAATTTGTTTTTTTCTCAGCTGGACAGCTTGATTGATGTTATTTTTGTCATAGAATCTCACATAGTCTATGGGATTTTTGTCTTTCATATTATAGTCGACATAAACAAACTATCAGAAAGAGAGAAATAAAATAAAATATAATAAAATACCACACCACATACATGAAATAACACGAAGCCAACAATCGTTACAGCTGGACCACCACTGTCAACAGATCAGATGTATGTTAACATTTGTTATCTTGTAACTTCCCTGTATTCGGATCAGTTCTTTTAAAACAAACATTTGCTAATGCAATTTATTTTAGCAGTTCAAAGGGCTGAAATGATATCTTGGGAGTACGATAAAGAGAGGTTTTCTCAAGTTGCAAACTTGATGCAGTTTTCCTTCCTCCTTTCTCTTCAAGGTCAAAATTTAAAATAAATGAATAAAGCGACGATAAACTACACAAATATTAATATAGACTCTCTCTGCACGACAAAAATGACGAATGAAAATTTCGTCACATTTCCTGTCATCAGTATTGATGTTTTTATTATTATTATTATTATTAATTAATTAATTAATTTATTTATTTTTGTTTTCCTTGTTTTGCTTGGCATGTTTTACTTGTTTACATAATTTTATTGTCATGATCGAGATGTCAGTAGGAAATACTGGAATGTATATTTTATTAAATATATATATATATATATGGTTTGTTGAAGTTTCAAATGTAACAAAATATTATTGATTTTCACGTTTTTGTCAGTATAACTCTACATCTGGCAATTCGAACATTTTTATAATTATACATAAAATATTTTTAAAATCTGTCTGGTGCAAAAAGCCCAGACTTTTAATTTACGTGTCCTTGTTTATCCTTGTCCACATACAAAATCCGTGTTTGAGACACTGATGGTCCATAAACTTTTATAATTAGTATTGAACAATTTAAATTCACTGAATTATTTAATTCATGTTTAGTTTACTGTTTATTGAGCAATTTTATAAATTAATGCAGGCAATTAATTTTGCAAAATATACTGTGCATTCATTCATTTAAAATATAATTTTTAAAATTAATAATCTGATTTTGTCGATGTATCTTGAACTAACAAACTGCCTTTTTAAATTTATTTCTATCAGTCATTTAAAATTGAATATATTTTTTAATTAATGATCTGAATTGGTGTTGTTGTTTTCTATTTGTTGCTAGGTGGGTTTTTTTGTGTTTTTTTCGTGTGTATGCGCGGGGTTAAGCCTGTACTAACAAACGTGTACCATTTATGCTGATGTATTTCATTTAATTAATTAATATTTGTTTAAATTAAGTTTTGAGAAATGCTTAGTGATCTAGAGACATGGGAGGTCTATATTTAGTTGCTCAAAAGTTGTTATTTAATCATTATTATAAGAGCTCTTTTGGTCAGAGAAAACTGATAAACTGATAAACTTTTAGAAAGCGCTGCTTAGGTAATTTTTACTTTACGATAACTCTTGAGTTTGTTTTCGTTTACTGACATTTTGTTGCTTATGCTTATTTTTATTCATTTGTTGGCTACATGTCAAGTCCAGCAGCGACTTGGTACGGTTCTCTGTAGTTCACTTCTCGTGACAGATTCTTCTGGAGAGTTGTTGTAGCTGCCCGGGTTATGCAATTTTGGATGACAGCTACTTGTGACAGTTTTTTTGTTACCAATTCTCATTTTGTGTTCCACAATTATTTTTTAATTTGCTCTCCAAATTATTTGTGGTTCAGTTATCAGCACCAGTTTTATATTTGCTTAAGACTGTAAACTGTAAATTGCCGCAGATTTCTAACCAGGTAATTCTCAAATTGCGTTCTGCATTCACTTCTGAATTTGTTGCCAAAACTGAATTAGCTTTCCTTAATTATCATTATTTATTTATTTAAGAAAAAAAAAAAAAAAAAAAAAAACCACAAAAGAAAATAAAGGTTTAATCTGGAAGCAAAAACAAATATATTAGTCATAACGGTAAATATTAATAACAACAAATGGAGAATATTAAGACAACACAACCACCTATTAAACAAAATCTTTCCAAACACATAACACAAACACTCCTAGTGAAAAAAACAAAAAAACAATTGTGATTTCAATGGAAACTGGCATTGGTCTAAAAAAAAGGAAAAAAAAGGTCTAACATGGCTTTGAGAAGCCATGTTAGATCAGTATCAGTTGATATGGCTACATCTGACCAGTCCTGTGACTTTTGTCTGGAACTCAGTGAAATCACACCTTGATTCAAATATTATCTGGGTAATTCAATAAGAAATATTTTGTGCGTGAATATGTTATTACATTTTAATCTTTGCTGTCATTTGGCTCTTAAAACTCAAAAAGTTCAACCTAAGATAGTGCTGAACTATTTGATGATTTCTAAACAATATTTAACTACCTGAGGATCTGGAAACTGTTTCAGATGTAGTAATGTCAACTTATTTTCACTTCGCTTTTAACTGACAAATAAAGCAGTCGAACATAATTTTAATCATCTACATAAAATACAACAAAACTGTTAAGAAAAAGAAAATCTGCTGCATGGGTTATCTGTTTTTAAATTGGCAACAAGGAATCTTTTATATGCTTTTTTTTCAATAGATTAGGAATAGCCCAGTAGAGGGAAAGAACTGATGTCAGGGACTAATTTCTTAATTACCAAGTTGATTAACCAGATCTGATGAGTGAAACTTGCATCCATAATCACTTAAATAAAAATTATTTCAAATATCTTCCAAGTGAAAATTACAAACACATACACAACATAAAAAAAAAAATATATATATATATATATTTATATATCTCTATCTGTAACTAAAATTAAATCAATAAAGAAACAAAAAAATAAAACAATTCAAAAAATGTGTAAGAAAGAAAAACAAAAAGAAAAAAAGGAACCTGCTAGGTCTAAGAAAATTCTAATTTATCATTCAAACAAAAGATTTAAATTGCTAAAATTTATAGTTTAAAAAAACAAAAACATTATCAATTCTGACTTTCAATTCAAAACATTTTAACCCTTGAATCTGTAAAGCAATGCCATTCATTGTGCAATGCCCTTCATCAATACTGCTTGACTATTTTTAAACTCACAAGCAGTGCAGATAAATCACAAAAGTTTTCAACATGAACACATTTTGGTCATACATGATGAAAATCAACTAAATGTTGTTATATTTATTTGCAATACATTTGAGATGGAACTGTCTGATAATTTTTTAAAATGTGCATTTTTTATGATGGGAATAACTCCTTGATCATTAGTATTCCTCGAGTATTCTCCGATAGAGAATAGCTCAGGGTTCTAAAGTTGTGTCAGTATTGCTGCTTTTCTATCAAAAGTTCGGTAATTACCTTTTTGACATTCATACATTTGGCAGTGAGTCCAGCTAGTAATAATTTTAGCTTTGTATACCAATGTAATGCCCTTAGCAGATTTACATTCCACATGATTAATTTGTATAATAAAAATAACTTTTGTCATTTTCAAATGCAAAAGAGCATTTTTTTCTCTTTTTCTTTTTTTAAATTTCATTCTTTTTAAAAATTTAACAATGTGCATAAAAACATTTTAGGATTTCATTTTCTATGTTTACAATTAGCTTTAGTAAAATGTCAAAAACAGTGATTGTCATCTAAACAAACAAGGCGGTAGTTTTAATACTGAATACAGTGATTACCTTTTTGACAGTCATACATTTGGTAGTGATTTCAGGTAAAATATTTAATATTATTTAATAATAATTTTAGCTTTGCATTGCCCTTAGCAGATTTACATTGCACATGAAAAAATTGTATAATAAAAATAACTTTTCTCATTTTCATATGCAAAAGAACATTTTTTTCTTCTTCTTCTTCTTCTTCTTTTTTTTTATTTTTTTTTTTATAAATTTCATTCTTTTTAAAAATTCAACAATGTGCATAAAAACATTTTTGGATTTCATTTCCTACATTTACAATTGGTTTTAGTAACACCAAGTTAAATATGACATTTTCTGTTCTGAAAAACAAGGCAGTAGTTTTAATATTGAATACAGTGATGTAAGTATCCTTCAATGAACAACACAGTGGTTGTAATATTGAATACAAAGATATAATGTACATTGCAACAAACATAGTAATTTTAATACTGAAAACAATGATATGTAACTTGTATATATTAATAACAACATATAGTGCAAACCTAATTAAAAATGGATATCATTTAATTGTGAAAACATTTAATATATGTAAATGTGAATATATATAAACACACATACATACATGCTCTCAATGTTTTTCAACTAATCTTTACCTATGATAAACTTGGCAGTGGTAACATTCAATACAGAGAAATGCCAAAACTTTCCCTGACAGATTGAGAACATGACAAATTTAGTACATCATTCAAAGACAAAAAAAAGAAGAAGGAAACTTTAAAATTTTGTTCTCAAAATGAATGATTGTCCCTGCTACAAAAAACAGAAAGATGGATTTCAGCTGGTCTATTCTAGTAAACTTTCTTTATCTCAAGACTCGAACAGTCTGGAGCGGGCATTTCTTCTCATCTCTGATGGCTCCGTTTCTGGGTCATGGACATTGTGTGAATCAACTTTTTTGTTTTTCAGAGGTGTCATTTCCCAACCTGATTGCTACACACAAAAAATGTGTATATATATATATAAAACACATTCATATATATATATAAACATACACACACAAATACATATTAATACATACACACACATTTATACTCACAAACATGCACACCTACTTACATTTACATGTGTAACTACAATCACACAGAGACAGAACTACAGACCTACATTTTACCCAGCCCCTCAGATAGGTTTTACATAGATTATACTAAGAGTATATTTACATTTCTTGTCTGCATGCTGCACAAACAGTTTACTGTTTATTACAAGATTTAGTAAATCTTGATAAAAAAAAAAAAAAAAAAAAAAATCACTTCTAGTTTTATTTTATTTTATTTTCTCTTACCTTTGGTTTTCCCATTTTGTTTATTTCACACCAGCGAGTAAAGCATCGAGAGGCGATTCCCAATTTCTCTGGATTGGGATCCTTACAGTAAACCAAGATGCTTTTCTCTGCAAACTTGTCTGGCAACAGTTGTGAAACCTGAATCAACATTGCGAATGAATGAATAGATTAGCAAAGGAATGAAGATTTTGTTTGAAAACAAAGACCAACTGTCCAGAACGCAGTGAAAAATGAAGCTGAGGTCAGAATCCAGAATGAATGTTAAAATAAATAAATGGGAAGCAGATGGCGTAAAGAAAGATGTCTGATGTTAATTTTAGCGCTTTTAATGACTGGTGCTTTAAAATGAATTGCACACTCTGAAGTACTGGTTGAGAATAATTAAGAATTTCTGGTCCCAAACATTTCATAATTTTTTATTCTTATTTATAATATAAAGATAAAGCCTAAGAATAAGATCTGTGACAAAATATGAATTCTCTTGATAAATCCTTAAACACTTCTGGTCAAAAGCATCAGATTTCTGTTTTTTTTTTTTTTTTTTTTGATTTGTAACATAAGGATATCGCCTGAGAACAAGATTAAGTCTTAACTTGTACAAGAAGTCTGCAATAGTTTTAATAATTTTGTGCATAAAATAAAGTCTGTGTATGCAAAATAAATCCAAAAACTGTAAGATACAACTATTTCTGCTGCTCAGAAAAAGTTTTGGATTTCAGAGCTTTAATCGTTAAACAAACCTGGTTTTTTCTCAGCTGGACAGCTTGATTGATGTTATTTTTGTCAAAGAATCTCACATAGTCTATGGGATTTTTGTCTTCCATACCATAGTCGACATAAACAAACTATCAGGAAGATAGAGAAAGAAAATAAAATAAAACACCACATACAAAAAAAGAAATATTTTATAAGAGTAAAATATATAACTATTGTGCACAGAAGCTTGCTTGTTACTCTCTCTCTCTCTCTCTCTCTCAAAAACACATTCATACAAAACTGTTTTTCTCTACACCACCTTCGACCTCTCAAACACAACATTCTCTATACATCCATCTCTCTCTCTCTCTCTTTCTCTCTCTGTGTGTGTGTTCTTTCCTTATCTTTCTCTTTGTGATCACCAATTAAAAGTGATTACATTTACAGATTTATTCTTAACTAAAAGCTTGTGTTTCGGAGTATTAAAAATATCAGGGAACAGGAAAGAATTCATTACATGAATAACAAGATCTTCCAGTTTTAATGGTGATTCTGCATTACTGTCTTCTTGCAACATGGCATCAAAAATCTCTTGTCGAAGATCTCTCTGCAAAATACAATTTAAAAAAAAAAGTATTATATGGAAAAAAAAAAAAAATTAAATATATATCGGTAAATATATCAATACATATTTTATACAGTACTACTATTTACTCTGCAATAGTTCTTTATATATACAGTCAAACTTTGATAATTACAACTTGAAAATATATATTATGTAAAGAGACCCAATGCCACGAACAGACACTGAAGTAGGTGTATTTAATTCTACTTTATCAGCAACACCTTGTTCAATAATTACAAAGAGAAACAACAGCTTGGCCATTCCAGTGTGTTGGCTTTTCAAAGGCTAATTTCTGTCAATTCAATACCCACACAATCACTTTGAATAATAGGGGTTTTTGAAAGACTGAAGTTTATTAACTGTTTATTTATACAGGAAGCATTCACTCAGTGCAGTCAAATTTCATTTAGTCCAGCTGTTTATATTTTTTAAATCTCATGCAAATATCAAAGTGTATGTGTCGAATCTTATTCTGCACACTTCAATGTTTTGATTATCTTTTTATAACTGTCAAATCTTAATGAATAACAACAAGTAAAGAGCAAAAGAACTGAATTTACAAATACATGTGTATCAACCTGACTTTAATAGTCAGGATCTCACTATGTGGTTGATCCATTTTCTCTAAGTCTCTTTTAGCATAAGACAAATACTTTAATGATAGATCTCAAGATAAAGCTATTGAATGTTAAAACTTACATATTTTACAGGAAAAGCCAGATATGGTTGGCTCTGGCCTACACACTTGTATAATTTACGAGTCAGAATATTTCTTAGAATCATCTGCGATTCCTTCAGATTGGGGTCCGAGGAGTAAAGGATTTGCTGGAAAATCTCATCTGTAAGCTTGGTATAAGCTTCCACATCATCAATACATTCTGACATCTTCTTTTTTTCACTGAAAAAACAAATTGTTATTTAACAGTGGTATGTGCAGAATTGTTAGAAAGAAACAAATTTAGCCTAAAGTTAAAGGAATGTGCTGCTCTGTTGAATGGAAGTTAAAAATGATGAAGTGGAGAATGGCTTCTGTCATGATGTATGATCTGTTAGAACAAGGACTAATGAATATTTCAAATGTTTTATTAGTAAGTTTATTAAAACAAGCAGGTATGTGTGTTTCAAATATTTTATATTAAAAAAAGTATCTATGGGTATTTCAAATGTTTTATTTCACACACACAAACACACACGTACAGATATTTAACATTTAATTTTAAATGAGTAATTAAAATTTAAGAATGAAACGAAACTTACCCATCTTTACCTGAAAATAAAAGAAAATCATTTGCTTTCTTAAGTGCCTCCACCATCCTAAAATTAAGTAAATATGTAAATACCAATCCATTTGCTTTGTAACAGAATAACTTGATTGTCATAAATTATTCAGTATATTATTTTTTTTAAATAATTATATTAAAATAAATATCTTTAAAAAATGTTTAACACGTTAACATCATAATAAAATGTCAGCCGTACCAGCTTTTATAAAAGCACAGTAAAATAATAACTTGGATGTGAAAATGGTTTTTACTCAGACCTCTTACTTTTGTACTACCACAGGGAAATGTTAAGAGTGTTTTTTTTGCTGTTTTTTTTTGCTTTTTTTGTTTTGTTCACTTACATTACTTCCAGAGACTTGGTGACTTTGTGCTGGTAGGCCTGTCTGTGAAGTACACTTCTCAAATAGAACATGTCGTAAAGATTTCCCACTTCCTGCAATTTTACAGTACATCTTTAAACTTGTAAATACCGAACTACAGAAATTTACCTTTAATACTCATAAGGAAACCACACTATTTGATAAACACGTTGCCTTGTTATCAAAGATATGAATGAGATTATGTACATCAGAATATACTGAATAAAAGGATCTACGACAGCAAAATAACATGAGCAGTGATAACATTCTTGGTGCCTCAGCACAGCTGACAAAACTACCCTAGTTTGAGAAAACAAAGCAAGGCAACGGATTTAAAATGTGTCATACCATCGGTTGTACCAGACCACAGATTTGTGGTTTACAGAGGTAAAATTTTATAATTACAATGTTATGCTTTTATGAGTGTTGACTGCTGCAGGCAGCAGCTGGGCACTAATGCCAAAAGTGAGCACTTTTTTGGTAAATGAGTGGGTGTTTGACGTAAAACCGTAACATTTCAGCTTATATTCTTCTACAGCGTTAACGTACATTATAATCAACATTTGGATAACCATAAAAAAGAAGGAAGTTTTGTTTCTCTTTTATCTTTGTTCTGAATTTGTATAGTTAAAAGTTTAATGAATAATCAATTAATTAACCTTTCATTTCAACTTTAATAATACTGTTTATTTAATTCTTTGTTTCTGTAATTATTTTGATCTTGGTCAGCATTTAAACATTACAGTCTTTAAGAGTAAGTAAAAGAAAAGAAAGGTAGCTGAATACTGACCTACTGTGGCTGCAGTAAATATTTTTACATATTTTCTTTGAAATCTTACCTTGTCCCTCACACAAATTTGAAACTTGTCTTCAACTTCAACAACTCTGGTAAACTTCATAAAACGTGTGTGGTCAAAGTCATGTTTAATCCCAAGCATGTAACCGTCACGTGCAAAATAATCCCACTTGTCAACATCGATACCATTCCATCTGTTTGCCACTATCTGATAAATAAATTAACTACATGGAAGTATGGAGTTATAAATAAATTAACTGCATGGAGGTGTGTGTGTGTGTGAGAATATGTATTTATGTGCACATATGCAAGATTGTGCTGGAGACTCTGTGTGTGTTGTGTGTGTATACATGTTTGAATTTGTGTGTATGCATATTAAATAATGTTACTCACTTCATATAGATATCTTTTCTCTTTTTGTCTACCTTTGTATGGCCAGTTCTACAATAATTAAAACAAATGCAGAATAAATAAATAAATTAATAAATACAAAAAGCAGAAAAATTTAATTTATTTAATAAGGCACATAGGAATATTTAATTTATTAAAATAATAAAATATGGCTTATATCATATGAAGTATTTATTTTATTAATGTTATTAAATTACATATTAATTTAAATACAGTATGTCTGAATATTTAAAAAATATATCTAAGTTATAATAAGTATTTAAATAAGAAATATGAATAATATATAAAAATTATTTTGGTTAATTCCAAAGAATATAACATGTTAAAATAAAATATATATTACAACTTCTTTTTACACAAAATATATCTGCTGTAGAATGAATTTCAAAGAAAACGTAATTTTGAACAGGCAGATATAGTTGTTTTTTTTCTCTGTTAACAATAACAGATCTTTCAAAATCATTTTAACATACAAAGAACTTTGATAAAACTGTTAATCAGAACTACGCTCAATATAAAAGTTAAAAATAAAATATACCTTTAAAATAATGTTTATCTAGATTTAACATTATCTTAAAATCATCTTTTTACTCTTTTGATCTTGGTTAATTTAAACATTTCAGTGGTTGTTGAATACCACTTGTTCAGACAAAGTTTGAAATCTTTAAACGTCTTTCATGTATGAGAAAATAAATGGAGCAAGCTAGTTTGGGACAACAGAGATAATAATGTTTATCAAGTTTGTGATTATTGACATAGCTTACTTCAGATATCCAAGAATCATTTAATGGTCCTTTTATCTGCTCTTTGATGAAGTCCATGTCACAGTCTGATAATCCATACTTTCTAAATTCCTCTTGCAGATTGTTTTCCTTTACAAGGTGATCAAACACAAGTACAGAACCATCTTCATGCTTAGATAGAAAATAAAGTCATACTCAGTACAAAAATTTCTTTTGCAAATAAATAAATGATTAACAGAACCATAGCAAACAGAACATATGTAAATATGTACAGTGATGGAAATGAGTTTTATGAACAAGAGATGAGATAACGAGGTAAATTCAGTGAGGCTGAGTCTGGGAAGTCGAGGCAGACATGTTGTAAATCCCCATCCATGAGAAATGCATCGTAATCTGAAAATACAGTGTGTTATTGGCAGCAGATAATAGAAAAGGCATCTACGTACTAATTACCAACCCTAGTTCATGATTATCATGACAGTTTCTAATTAAAGAAGGTCATCTATAAAAATTATTAATTCATAAAAGAAAGTGTGTTTTTTTTTGTTGTTGTTCACAATATGTTAATATATGTTTTGATTATGAGAGCTGAATAAAATATGCAAGTAAAATTACAGAACATATTAACAAACTAATTTTGACTGCTATAAACATGATGGAGGCAAGCTAATGAACATCTTTGATTCTTTGCAAGCACATGAACTGGAAATCAAATATGCTGTCTCCCTGCATGTCCCATTTCTGTCGTTGCCTGAATAAATCCTGCTTATCTTTATCCTGACTTATGCAGTGATTCTGGTTTACTTTTGTAATTAAACAATTAATACTGTTGTCTTGCTGATACTCGGATCATGTATAAATTATGCTACAACATATTTGGTTTCACTTGTACCTTGTTTCACTGAACAATCCATCTAAACTGATCAGGATGATCTCTAAATCAAAAAATGGTACATCTCAATATCATCATAATGCCAATATGTTATCCATATTTTCTGTCAATAATTTGTTATTAGCACCGATA
>CM022667.1:10012537-10087537 GCA_012295275.1 Chrysomallon squamiferum | reverse complement strand
GTTTAAATACATTTTCATTTTATTATTATTACTTACTGGTATATCAAATAGTCCCTTCAGAGCTATTCGCAAAATATCCCGATGACAAAGACCGAACAAAAATAAAGATTAAATAATTTAAAACTTGTCAGTACATGTTGTGGGCACTATTTGTCTTTATCAGGGACAATGACAGTAAGATACACAATTCAGATATTTATCTTGATTGCATATTCTAATTTATTACTGTATATTGGATATTTAAATGCAATAAAAACGTGCAAATATCTAAATTAACCATGACATATAAAAATATTCCTTTCGTTTTTATTTTTGCCGCCCAAAGTCTTTCCATTTTCAGAACTTCAACCAATAAAAGCGTGCTATTTCTACTTACCCGTATTGCTTTATTTCCGTCTCTGCCATAAGCGGAACTGTTGATTATTGTTTAGTTCAGTTCTTCGGAAAGTGTTAATACTTCCTTTGTTAGAAGGCATTATTCGTAGGCACAGTGATGACCAATTTTAAAATCAGTAGATATAACTGCAATAGGTATACTGCTTATAGTATTAAAAAACAAATTAACATTATCAGTCTTACTGCTTCTCTGTGTCTAACTGACACGATGCAGGCTTTCTTTTTCTGACTGTTGTTGTGGGTCTTTCCACCACTACATGGCTCATTGGTATTGGATTTATATTCATCCCTCCTGGATGGCCCCACTGTCTTGGAATGCTCGTACATCGCTGCTAATCTGGAACTCATGTTAAACAGTGCCGCTTGAATCCTTGTAAACAGGGTTCGTACGCGTTTTGGAAAGTTCAGGAAAATCACGTTTTGAGCCATGGAAAATTATGTCCTTGTCGTAAATAAAATGTATGAAAACCTGGTTTGTTTCACCAATATTTTAACCCAACCCAACGCCCCCCCCGTTTTAGCCAGTATAAAAAGGTGCCGTTATAGCCTAATCAAGAAGATGATTCCGTTTTGGTGATGGTTCAGTTTTAGCCTGATCCCGAAATATTAACCCGGGCTATCTGCGCTAGTGCATTTTAAAGATCCCAATTGTTGCAAAATCGAAAAAATGTCGCAACATTAACCCTATTTTAACCGGGCCAAGTTTAACCCGGGCTATCTGCGCTAGTGCATTTTAAAAGTATCAGAGTAGTGCCCACAATTGTCAAAATCGACCAAAAATGTCGCAACATGATAACCACAAATGTCACAATTTACATTGGCGTTTTTGTGATTTTTCTTCTTTTGTCGTTTTGGAGCGATACCCTTAGGTCAAATATAATGTCTCTTCCTCGGCACAGGTTCAATCCCATTGTAGCATCTTCTAAAGTATTACATTATTAGCACCAACTCTGAAAACTGGATAATAAAAACAATATTACATTGAAAATAAATACTCTTGTACTATGTTCAGCACTATATAAGTAATGTTCGTGTGAACAAGACTGACAGGTTCGGCTGAACCTGTTACTTGGATATCTTTATTTAACAGCCGCTTCTCTATAGCGGGCAGTTCACACACTGCGTTATGCATCTATTTTAATTGCATATAACGATCACAATAGTTGGTTAATTTCACTCTGACCGTGAAATACGAAAATCTATACTACTAAATCAGTGTGGCGTTTTTGCAGTTTATCAGTATGGTAGGTGTCTTTCCCGAAAAGCCTAATATATCTGTTCTATAGCCCCAGTGGGGGAAATAGGAATAACCAGCAGCGTAACAGTAACTTTTGGGCATTGCTCAGTTTAATTGTGCGAGAGTAAGTTAGCAGTTTTGATAGGAATTTCAATGTCGATACATTGGAAAATACCATTGTTGATGAGTATCAATACACTTGAAATTCTTATTATTAATGGAATAAGGAGAAAGAAACACGATAACTTCTTTTGTGACGCAATACTTTTGTATTCATTTTTCTGGCAATCTGCCTTACAAATCATGATAATCGTGTCCACTCCAAGATTAAAACTGCATTTTAAAATGCCAAATTAAATGACATTAATTTGTTTATTACTAGTAATCCTACATGTATACCATGCAGCTTCGTCAAGAAAAAAGATTTAACTCTGACAAACATGTCTAAAAACTGCAAAAAAAAAAACCTCATTTTCTTGTGATCGAGTTTGCTTGAAAATGATTTTGGAAATTTGGATTTGTGGGCTATGGAAAGTTTTGGAAAAGTTATGGAAATTTTGACAGCCGAAGATGTACGAATCCTGTGTAAGGTTTTCAAGAGCTCAGTAATGTGTGAGCAGTGGCCACATAGCCTGGAAGTACAAAAAGAAAGTCGTTTTTAAACATGAACATGTTTTCAAATATTAATAATACACACCATTGATATTTAGCTACATACGAATTACATAAATATGAATAATATACATGTCCACAGACATTCATTGAACAGAGAAAAAAAAAAATGTTTTATTTCATGACACACTCAACACAACACATTTTATTTACGGTTATGTGGTGTCGGAACCACACTATATGAAGAGAGGAAACCCGCTGCTGCTACTTCATGGGCTACTGCTTTTGATTAGCAGTTACCATGCCAAGGACAGGTTAGTATATACCAATCATGGTTCACTGATTGGAACAAGAAATGGACCTACAGACAGTGTAAAAAAACAAAAAAGCTGTGTGTTGTGTGTGTGTGTGTGATGCATATGACCAAAACTGGTTGTGAGATGAATTCAAACTAAACAGCTGGGCGATCTGTTGTAAATGTTTAACTATTACAGATAGTCTTGATAATGCAGCTTTAAAGCTCGTGTGTCATTTGTTATATTCTGGTTTGTTTATTTTCTTTTTCCTTTGGACTAGAATGAACCATTCTGCAGTATCAGTTAAATATCAAAATATACTCACCCGGATTTGCAGGAGCAGTCAGCCTCTGATAGGTGTTTCGTCTCTAAGCAAACTTGAATATGCAGTTTGTGTGTCGAGTCGTTTTTCCTCATGGAATTCCAGCATCTTTTGTTCACTTTCGGTTGATTTTCATCGGAAATTTTTACATCGTGGATGCACCCTTGCGTAAAATAATTGAAACATTTCTCTTGGGGTTTTTTCTGGAAAGGCCCACGGTCTTTTGGGTGAACTACGCTGTCTGCTACAGATCGCGCCATTTTGATCGTTAGCTTGTGGGACATAGTAATAGTAACTAAGGGGGCATGGCTTACGCAGTAAATGTGGAAATACAAATTGCAATCTGTCTGTTTATCTATCTATCTATCTACCTAACTATATCTAACTACGTACGCCTCTCTCTCTATATACATTATTATTAAACAATGAAATAAAACAATAATGTTAGAACGACTAGCATTATTTATATCATGAACGAACATGTAATTATGTATCCCAGGGGTCGGCAACCTTTTGGAGAGCGCGAACCAGACAACTATGCAAAGTATTGGAGGAGGGCCAAGATATCAAATGTATCACTGATCTCTCTCTCTCTCTCTCTCTCTCTCTCTCTCTCTCTCTCTCTCTCTCTCTCTCTCTCTCTCAGTTCTGTCTTCAATATTGTGAACAAAAAGGGATGTTAGGAAGCAAGGCTGCGTTGGTCTGGAGGTTTAAAGAAAAACAACAACGAAGTTACTGTAACAATTGGTGTCCAAGTGTTCAGTTGGTGGACCGGTCTAAAGCCTTCGCGGGCCAAATGTTGATGACCCCCGATATATCCAGTTATATTATTTTGACAAATATATTACAAATAAAAAAAAATTATAGAGTAAAATTATAATACGCTAGATAGATATATCTATTGTAGTCACCACTCTGGTTAAGCACGTGCCGAAGCTTTCAGCATCCTATGTTTCAGTGAAAAACAATTATCCTTTTATTATTCTTATTATTATTATTATTCAATTTATTGCTGTTGTTGTTATTGTTGTTTCATTATTTTTGGTCTCTCGCTTTCCCCTAATTAAATCGTTTTTTAAATTTATTCTTAAAAATTGATTTGTGCATTTGTGCATTACAAATGAGAAAAAAATGTATTTAACAAAAGTCGACGAAGCGAGTCGAGGAGTTTTATTATGTTAAACAAGTTAGAGTGAACTCCCTTGTATTCCGTGAAAGTTCCAGAAACATACACACAGCGCTGTAGTTAGTATGTTTTAGTGACGTCAGTATCAACCTCGTGTAAGATGGCCGACACAAAGTTATACGACATTTTGGGTGTGGGGAAAAATGCTTCAGATTCAGAAATTAAAAAGGTATTATAGAAGAATCGTTGATTACAATGATTCATATTTTAAAAGAACCCACTGAGTTAATTTTTATAGGAATTAAAAATACCTTTTGAAGGGTATAAGTGTTTTTTATAAAATGACAAAGACATTTGATTTGATAAATTGCTTCCGTTTCGTCATAACTTATTTATGGTTACAATTGCTTTCGTAATTGGATAATTAAGATAAAATCATATTACATATAAATATTTTGTTTCCATGATATTTTATTTATATTCGAAACCGCCTGTTTTGTGGGGTGGTTTTTTTTTTTGTATGTTTTTTCAGATGTTGAAAAACGGTCGTTACGCTACTTTTTTTTTTTTTTTTTTTTTATTATTTTTTTTTTTTTTTGAAAGACAAAATTATTAAATTATAAAATAATAGGTATGTTAGAAAACGATTCAATTCGGAGAAACAGAAAATTTCCTGTTTCATTGGATAGACACTTGAGAAACAAATCAAAGGAGACCAAATTTTTTGGATATATTTTGAAAATTAAATTTTAGTACTGGAAAATGTACCAATTTTTGTTTCCTATTGTTTTAATATGTTAATTGGCCAAATAATGTGAATCAGTGTCAACAGAAAACAAAAAATTCCTGTATCTCATTAATGTTTAAACAATTTTTATTTAGTTGAAGAGAAAAACTGAAAAACAGAATCAGAGAAAAAAACAAAAGCATTCACGTAGTTTATAAATACATTAAACAAATGTTGTTGATTAGTTAGAGGCACCATTTTGTTGATGTTACTCATTCCCCCAGAGATGACCATTATCACAACAAAGAATTGCAAACAGCATTATTAGCAGTCAAATAAACCATCAACAATATATTTAAATAAACTTTGGCAGAACTGAAGTTAAATAAATGATCTAATGAATGCATATATATATATATTTTTAAAAAGATTACTCTCATGCTAAATTTACTTGGATGACTTGTAAGACTAATTTTCACTTTTTTGGGAATACTTGAAGTTAACAAACTAAAATTTCGAAAGCAAGAATGTTCTGAACACAGTCATAAAAGGTTTATTCATAGAAATCAGCAGGTTGTTTTCTGGGGGTCTTTTCATCTGTCCACTGCTACTCAAGAACAACGTTAATCAGTTATCTTCAGAAAAGCTGATATAGTATAAAGTGTGTAATTGTAACACTCCTATAAATACCATTACTTGAATTGTGACTGCAATCAATACTGTAACAAAAATATACATAAGAAAATGAAATATAAGGGAAAAAAACAACAATTCAAGATCTATGCGTTCCTAATGTAGAAATCTCATACCAGGATATTAATAATCGTATTAATAATCGTCCAGATATTTAATTAAACCTAACAGTGATTAATAACAAATATATATTTCATCATTTTCAAAAAATTTCATTTTTTTTTTAATTTTGAGGAGGTTTTTGACTTGATTATTTGCTCAGAAATAATAAGTAATAGTTATAGTTACCCAGTTAAATCTGTGGTTGCCATGACATATTTGTCAGTAACTATGACAAATTAATTGGGGATATTTCCTTTATTAATTTTCAGGATGTAAATGATTTGTATTTTCTAATGTATAAGGTCAGAAGAATATAGATAAAACTAAATTATTTTCAGGCTTACTACAGGCTTGCCAAAGAATACCACCCAGACAAGAATCCTGAAGCTGGAGAGAAGGTGAGAAAGCTATTTAAATTTGTAGTACATCTAATGATATTACAAAAATATATATATACTCTAAAAATACATTTCTGAATATATTCAGATTACTGTTGCCATTCTAGTCCAATTTTTGTGAACGCAAAACAGCAATTCTTTTCAATAATTGTTTGAAAGTGATGTCTTCAGCAGTGCTAACAAAAAGAACCAACTGAAAACATTTTTGTATTTTTCTTTATGATATGTTCTGTTGCCAGAAACAAATGAAGGGTAACAAAATAAGGAAGGTGGTATACATTTTCTTTTATCTTTGTGATAATAACCACCGTTAGAAAAATATTTTAATATTTTTATTTTGTATTATTTTCCAGTTCAAAGAAATAAGTTTCGCTTACGAAGTTTTGTCGAGTCCAGAAAAGCGTGAAACATACGACCGATATGGGCTGCAAGGTCTCAAAGAAGGTGCAGGTGGAGGTAAATATTTCTTTCCTTTTCAAAATTACTTGTAAATTGTTTTTTTTTAAATTTCAACTTCATGGTAAATTAATGACTGCAATATCCGTCAGAGATTTTAATTTTTTGCTACTTTTATTACTATAATTGTTACATGTATATATTTATTTTTCAAAGGTCCTGGTTTTGGAGGGGGTCTCTTTGATGACTTGTTTGGAGGCTTTTTCGGCTTCCCTGGGATGAGTGGTATGGGGGGAGGACGGAATCGCAGAAAACGAGGCGAAGATACAATGCATCCACTTCGGTAAGACCACTATTATTAAATTTTATAATAAGTTATTTGGTATGTATCTGCTTTAAAAAATACTCCTACACAAACAGAAAAAAATTGTTATCTTTGGTACTGTTCAAGTTCCCAGTAAATAACACTATTATTGAGAAGTTATTTTGCCTGATTATTTTTGAAATATATAATCTTTGATGTAAATTTGGTAGTATTCTTGTTTTTATTCTGTTACACAGTCCAAGATACATTTTCCATTGAGATGTTTAACAAAATACTTTGAAGCTAACTAAACTTTACAGCCACAATTGTTTTATTCTAGAAAAATTAATAGAACAGAATATGATTATGAGAAAAAGTGGAAATGTTAATAAAATTAAAAACAAAATCAGATTCAGAGATGATATGGCAGGTCTGCAGTGATTTACTGAATGTTAGCTTTTGTTATATTTTTGTCATTTTCATAATATAAACAGTATCTTTTAAATAATTATTAAAAACAATTGCCTCAAACTTTCACTTAATTTTTTATCATTATGTGTCAGCAAATGTCAGCTAGCAATGATAGTAATTATACACTTGTATTTGACACCATCTTTTTATTACTATTATTGTTATTATTTACCAATGCTAATTTTGCTTTCACCACAAACTTGTTTCTAGGGTTTCCTTAGAAGATCTGTACAATGGTAAAACGGCCAAACTACAGCTTAGTAAAACTGTGATTTGCAAAAAGTGTAATGGGTAAGACAGATTCTTATTTAATGACAGTGATAGAACAATTGTATTGGGTTGAAACTGTTGTTATTGCTACATGACTACAATTAATATTTGTGTAAAACATTCTGTTACATCTGACCTGCTAACTGGTTGATACCACATAAATTGTTGCTTTTATTTGGTCATATTGTGATTTTAAAATGTTAATGTACAGTCCAGTTGGTAAATTGATTTGAAGATCCCACAGAAAATGCATAAAATAAAATTCATTCTTAAGATAACATTCTTGTTTATTACTAATTTTGTAAAAATGTTAAAACTAGTCATGTTTGTATCCGTCTCACTTCAGTTTTCTAGTCCTGAAGACAGTCACCACAGAATCATAAATTTCTTTACACAAAAAGCCTTGAATTTCTTTTATAAAAGACTGCAATCAACATTAAAGTTTAATTTTTCTTTCAGTCTGGGTGGAAAACAGGGGGCCATGACCAAGTGTCGCATCTGTCAGGGCCGTGGGGTCAAAGTGACCATGAGACAGCTTGGACCGGGCATGGTTCAGCAGATGCAGTCTATATGTCCAGAATGCCACGGTGAAGGTAAGCAAATTTACAAACACATATTATAAATCATCAAATACGGTGGGATTATAACATATTTTTTTTTTTTATTATTATTGTTGTTGACTTCATATTTAGTTTTGGCCTGTGGCAAATTTTGCTTGAGCTAGATGTTAATCAGTATTATCATAAACATTCTAGACAGATTCTGATGATTACGATATTCGCAAATGTCATCAAAGTCACGGTTTTGATTGTGTGCAGAATCAGTATGTAGTGACCGTTTTGAAATGTTCTATTGCAGGTGAAATGATTAATGAAAAGGACCGGTGTAAAGAATGCAAAGGCAAAAAAGTAACAAGTGAAACAAAAATACTAGAGGTTCACGTTGACAAGGGTATGCGTGATGGACAGAAGATCCCATTCAGAGGAGAGGGGGATCAGCTGGTAAGAATAGTTGAATAATTTTTGTGATCCTAGTCCTGGTGTCGATTAAATGAATTTTAAGCTTTTAAAAATGATAACAACAGTGAAGGGGATAAAATGGTAGGGAAAATTAATAATGAAAAATTGTAGCTTTGGCATTTGTTTATATTTTGAAATGAGGGGTGAAAAGCCAAAAAAGAAATACAACAATCTTGAAAATGTTTCCTTGCTTACATTTATTTTTGGTATTATCTTTCTTTTTTTTTTTTCTTTTTTTTTGTAATCTCTGTTTAACCACCTGCATTCTTATCTGCTCTGTATTCAGTATGCAATTACAGTAGTATTCTAAGCACAACAAAAATAACTTGTTTCCTAATTACTGCAGTTTGGCTTCTTCTTCCATAATTATTATATCAATCTGAAATGGATACATAGGCTTTGATTTTCGTGCAGTGGATATACTGATAATAAATTCATTGTAATATTAATATATTTTGCTAACAGCCTGACATGGAGCCAGGTGATGTGATAATAGTTCTGCAGCAGAGAGAACATGACTTTTTTTCACGCGAGGGCAATGATTTGTTCTGTACCTACACAATTGGTCTAACAGAGGCTCTGTGTGGGTTCCATTTCACATTAAAACATCTCGATGGTCGTGATCTTCTTGTGAAAAACCCACCTGGCAGTGTAATCAATCCAGGTATGTAGTAGTGTGTCAACTGATCACCCCAAAAATAACTTACACTACTAAATGCAAATCAGTATTTTATTAGTTGTGTGTTGTGTGTATTTAAAGTAACAACATTTAACTTTAGTTTAAAACATTTTTCTTTGTGAATTATTTGAAAATTATCTCTTCTGTTACTGCAGATTTGTGATGAATAATTGTAAAAACACCAGTGTTTGACTATAAATCATTTGATAGTGTATACAGTTTCTACTGTTAGTGAATAATTTTTATCATCATTTGCCTTCACTGGATGCATCAGTTTCAGTGTGTATTAGTTGCATGTTATTTCTACTGTTAGTGAAAGTTTTTGATGAATAATTACAAGATACATCAGTGTCTTGTCTTTAAAACATATTTGTACATTACTAGCATACAATCTCTGCTGTTAGCAAATCATTTTAAAATCCCCAGGATTTTTCTTCACTGAAAGCATAAGTTTATTTCATTGTGTATAAATTGGAAATAATCTCTGTCAGTGAAAGTTTGTTGATGAATAATTATAATTTTGGTATAGTTAAACATTCATTCATTACTTAGATATAATTTTTGCTTTTGGGGAATCTTCATTAATGAATACTTATAAAATAAGTGTCTTGACTTCATTGGATTTATCAGTTTATAATGTTTTTTTTTTTTTTTTTTTTTTTCTTCTCTCATCTGTAAGGAAGATTTTGTTATTGAACAATTATAAAAATACCAGTCTCTTTACTTTACTAGATGTATCAGTTTAAAACATTATTTAGTAAATTACTTGTATGTTATCTTTATTAGTGAATAATTTGTTAAATACCAGCATTTGAAGTCAAAGGATGTTTCCATATGTATTACTTGCAAATAATCTCTACTGTAAGTAAGTTTTTGATGAATAATTATAAAAATACAAGTATCTTGTCTAGTATATAGTCTCTGCTGTTCGTGAATAATTTAAAACAATACTTGTGAAATAAGGATGCTGACTTCTCTATTTATCAGTTTACAATGTTTCTATGTCAGTTACTTGAATATATTCTCTGTTGTCAATGAGATTTCATTATTGATTACTGTATTATAAAAAATCCTCTGTTTATGTGTGTTTTAGGAAACCTTCAAAAACATTGTTTCAAATGTACAGTTGTTGAAGGTATTTAGTGTATTAAATTTGTTTTTTTTTAAGGAATGATCCGTGCAGTAAGAAATGAAGGAATGCCGATCTATAGAAATCCTTTTGAAAAAGGAAATTTGTATATCAAATTTGAAATCACTTTCCCAAAACAGAACTTTATATCTGATGAGAAACTGAAGGTAAAGCTTATCAAACAAGAAACCTACCCATGTGCATATATATATATATCTATATAATTTACATATGTTTTGAAATGCTTTTGTTTGTCTATGTACAAGTGGCACTTAGCGAGGACTGATGTATTTTAAAAATATAAATTACATGCAATATATATACATCTTTAAAATTACTATATTAATCATGTTGTCAAGGAGATTCCCGTATGTTGTAAATTTATATCTATCTTGGGCAGGTTACTGCTCGAGTTGGCTTGCTCTAGGGATATCCTATATGAGATCTATGTATACATTTATCTATTATAAATATACCGAATCATGTTTTTGTACACTAGACTACTACAAACACAAGACACTTTTAAAAACTGTATTTGCACTAGTGTTGAACATTAAATATAGTAGTAAAGACTAATGTAGATGAATATAAATATTGTAATCTATCACATAATCCACATGTGGGTTAACACAGTGAAATAAATTAATGAAATTATTTTCACTAAAAACAGGCACTTGAAGCGCTACTCCCACCCAGGACAGAGGTTGAGATGTTGGATGGTGAGAATGTTGAGGAGGTTAATCTTGTGGACTTTGAAGACACTCGGGGCAGTGGGCGCATGAGGGGTGAGGCGTACGACGAGGATGATGAGGAGGATCACCATGGACCACGTGTGCAGTGTGCCCATCAATAATAAACAGACTTAGATAATAAACCCTTTAAGAATAAAAAGAAAGAAAAAAATTAAAGATTTTACGAAGAAAAAAACAAACAAAATTTTACAACAAAAACAAAAAACAAATGCATAAACAGGTTAAGATGCTGTATCCCTGGATGGGTGAGCTCTTAGCCTTTTGTGATGTAGCCCAGTGTTCAGCTGAGAGCGGCTGATTGTTGTGTCCTGTTGGTCAGAGCTTGGTTCAATCAAGTAACTATTTAGACTTTATAAATTTTGAAAACCGTATTTATTTCTAGTAGAATTTTATTATTATTTTTAATGTTTGAGAAGTGAGCAAGTCTGATGTCTGATGATGTGCTGTTTTTTAAAACAACAACAATAATACAATAAAAACAAAAGAATAAAATATTTTAAAGTATATGCATATAACGAATTTTGAGTTGGAACAAATTTGCTTCATGTCATTCATTGAGTGTTTTTTTTTTTTTTTTTAAACCCATCCCTTCACATTCAGTATTTGTCTTGGATGTTTCTTCCAGTAAATGAATTAGACATTATTTTTCCTCTTTTTTTTTTTTTTAGTTTGTATGTGTGTAATAGGATATTCAGTTATTTGAGTTCGTTAATTTGAAAGCAGATTATTAATACTAGTGTTTTTTAAAGTTATTTTGTCACTGATGTAGAATTATAAACCAGCACAATACAATGGGCCAGTAAAGAAAAGTCTTTAAAAATAATAAAAATAAATAACTTCTGATGATCTCAAGTATTTATTAGTTTTTTCTGAAAATATAACATAAGAAAACAGGTTAATAAATTCTTCAATTTCAATTTTCATGTCTCCTTTTGCCACAGTAAAATATCAAATAAAAAAGTGAACAGAAACAAATAAGTAATAATAATCGATGTAACAAAGGCTCATCCTGTTTGCAATTCTCTTTCTGTTTTAAGTTTTTATTTCCTGGCTGCTTGTCAGATTTTAAAATAGTTTTGATAGTGATAGTTATAAAGTTTGTCAGTGTAAATGTTCAAGGTTGCAGTTGTCTCTGTGTGTTGATTTGAACATTTCACAAGTGTGTTGTATAAGTGAGTTTGTTAGGTCTCGTGTTTATTTTTTTTTTTTTTTTTTTTTTTTTTTTTTTTTTTGCTCTGAGCTGTAAGTACTGCTACTATGTATGTGTACACAGCTTTGAAACAAAGCAAATTTGTTTTCATAGGTATACATTGTAGTGTCAGAATGTTTCTAAAAATGTTGAATAACAAAGATAAATGCTTTAAAAGTTTAAGTACAGTTTTAAAAATATCTTGGACAGCAGAAAAGACAGAAATTCTTCAGGTATATGTTGGTAGTCAGGTTGAAAGTGGAAATTTAAGGTTTTTCTTGTTTTTTTAAAAATAATTTACTGTTTCGTTATTTTTAGTATTTATTTTTGTATTGTATATTTAAAACATTAGCTGTACAAATTTCAGTTTAGATTTTGAGTTGTGTACTTATTAATGTTTATTATGTATAAATATATATATACACATAATGAAATACAGTTTTAACAATAAAATGTTTGATGTTTCACCTTACACAAAAGAAAATAACCCCCAAATCTCTTACACCAGCCTTTAAATTATTGCAGTATTCATTTAAAAAACACTGCACATGACTCATTGTGTCCAGTTTCTTTTGTGGGCTTGAGGTAATAATAAACCTTTTTTTTTTTTCTCTTTTTTTTTAGTTAGTATAAATAAAGCATATGAAGCAAACATATTTTTAATCTAAGAAACCTTGGAACTGTGATTAATAAAAATGAATTCTTGAAAACGACTTTCTTTTATATTCATATCTGAGAAATTTCACAAATCTTTAACAGTAAAAGTAAAATGAATTTATGAAAGACAAATCTTTACAGATGGTGTATTTTCTTTATTTCTATATTCATAAATTTCCATGTGGCATTGTGTGTGTGTTTGTGTGTGTGTGTGATGTTTTGTTGAAATCATCCATGGAGTACTAGTACAGAACTGGTGAACCATGTAAGGGTGAAGAAAACTAAACTGATAAAAAGCGGGGGGTGATGGGGAGGTCAAAAATGAAATTTTTATAGGTGAATGAAAAAAAATGTCAAAAAACAACCAAAACAAATGCTTGAGTTTTGTTGCACATTCATTTGTACATTAATTCATTCAATCACAAATTGTTAAAAGTGAAGGAAATGTTCACCAAAATTTTTACAGTGGATCTTTAAATTTTACTTTATAAATGTGTAAATATTGGCTCCATCGAAAAGTTGGCTTCTTAAATACACATCCTGTCCCTCAAAATATTCTTAATCATTTTAATATCACATTTAGTTTGTGTTGTTAGTAACTTGCCTATTCTGATTTGTAATATATATATATATATATAGATTATAATTTAGTGTTTGAGAAAAAGAAAGAAAAAATATTAAATGCATTTATCATTTGTGATAATTGAGATTTTGGTTTGTTTTATTTATTTTTTTATTTTTTTTTTTTTTGAGCTTTATGGAATAACAAATATATATAAAATAGTTCAGATGTGTAACAATAACATGACTAAATCAAACACTAGTAATATATTAATGTGGATAAAATTTTTTAAAAAATCTGAACAATGTTGGTTAATTTTGATATGAAGCAACAAAATTGCAAACAATTCAGGTGTATCAGTTATCTTAATTAAAAAAATAATTAAATGTACTGTAATATTAAACACAGACAAATATATATTTATTTTGGGTTTGACTGGAAATTTCTTTACTTAATTCAGAAAAATACTATTTAGTCTTGAAATACTTAAATACATTTTGGATTTCAGCAAGTATATAAACTTTTGTGATCTCGTACCACAGAATAGAAATTTCTAACCTACAGTGATAAAATGAACAACAAAGATCAATTTTTATGGCTTTATTGAGAATTATAAGTTTTGAAAAACAATTACTTTAATTACACAACAAAAGAAAACATTCTTTGCCAAGCTGGAGAATTGAGGAAAAAGCATGAGATGTATAAAAATATTCATTTGCATAGCAGCAGAGCATTATTTATCGTCTCCAGGACAGAATATTATAGTTGAAGTGAAGCATATTCAAAAATATATATTTTATAAAAATTATTTCCTCTAATTCTAAAATTAATGCATATTGCATTATTTTACAAAATGATAAGATAAAAATACCAGCAGCAAAAGAATTGTCCAGATACATTTATGGGATGTAGTTTAGTTTTCAAAAACAAATTTAATCATAACCTATCATAAATTATTGTCATTAAAAATGTGGAAATTTTTTTTTTTTTTTTTTTTTTTTAAGCAATAACGGTGTTATTAATCAACTTTCAATTACATTTCATAATTTACTAAATAATGTTGAAATCAAACTGATTAATAACTGATTGAATGAGACACTGATTTGTTGCTGGTAACTCCTGCAGATCCTGCCTGAAATTATTTTACAGTAGTCTTCGATAACACAAACAGAACCATGAACTTTTTATTTCTAGTTTTTCTGAAATAAACTCACACAGGTTTTGGCCTCTCCTGAGGAAGAGGTGGTTGAGTGGATTGTCTCCCTTGCTCCATGAGGGCCTCGATTTCCTCGACAGTTCTGGGAACGCACGTCAACAGTTCCATTCCATCTTGAGTGACAACAATGTCGTCCTCTATCCGCACCTTTCAACACAAACAGTTTGGTCACATTAATAAATACTTAATTCAACACTATTATCTGCATATAGCCAGTCTTGAAATAAATAAAATAAATATATCTCTTTAACCATTAAAAAAACTGAACAAAAATCATGCAAAAAAAAAAAAAAAAAAATACAAATTTAAAAAAACTTCACAGCTCATTATTTTTTTATATATTTATGTAGTTCATTTCAACATTTACGTTACAAAATTATTGTACTTACTCCACCAAACGATCGATATTTTTCTATCTCTTCTGGAACCAGGAATTTGGCTTGTTCTTCATTTTTCAGTGCTGCATCAAGAAGCTAAACAAATTTAAACACAAGACAAAAGATTGACTGCAGTTTTTTTTTGTTATATAACTATTACTATTTTTTTAAAGAATTGCTTCCTGCAAATCATTTTAAAACAAATTATTGAGTGGATTAAGTTTATGTTGTACCAGATGTACATTCATACAAACTTTTTAAATTTGTTCTTAACAGTGATTTCATCCTAATGTTTTCTTCATATTAAGAAGAAAAGTACCATAAACCTTACTTCTACATCACTGTTAAAATGTACCAGTATTTCTTTTGGTTGTGTTTAAAGTGCAGTCTTTTGAGGAAAGACTATAAAAGTTTTTATTTCTTCAAAAAAAAAAAAAAAAGTAAGTAATGAAGATAGATGTGAAAAAACAAATATAAAAAAAATATATTTTTGGGATGATACCTTTTACTTTTTTATTAATATCAAAATCTCTAATAATAATTTTAAAAAAAGTAATAATATAACTGACTATATAACATCCAAAAATCTTAAAATATATGAGTAATCATTCTATGTAAACTTACAACATCAATAAAATAACATCCTGGTTCTATAGTGATCACCATCCTCTCTTCCAAAACCCTGGCAGTCCTCAAACAGCAGATTCCATCACCTTTTGGTCTTTCTGTGCCCTACGGACAGCAACAACTGCAGTTAAAAACTAGAGCCAGTGTCATGAAAAAATATATATATTTAAATTATGTCATTAAGCAGACCAGAATTTAAACTGTATGGGGAGAGATGATTAACAAAAAAAACAAAAACACAACCTATTATGACATTCTCAGCCTCAGATTAAATGTTCAGGATATTGCAATTTTTTGGACAGATGTTCATATTTTCAACTTGCAAATCTATTGTTTCTTTTTTGAAAATGTAATAACTTCATTTTTTTATAATCATCTGAAGAAAAAAAATGACAATAAAATCTAATGACGTATATGTGCCTACGTACAAATACACAAGTTCTGAATTCAAATGTTACCTCGGGATATCCACCGACGTCGTGAGTATCAATCCCCATGAAGTGGCCGAGGCCATGCGACATGAACACAGCCCCCAGTCGGACTTTCATCATGTCATCCATGTCTCCCTTGACCAGACCTATTTCCTTCAGTTTCTCCAGCAGTGTCCGTTCTGCAAGCAAGTGCATGTCCACCCAACTCACCCCTGTACGCACGAGAAACAAAACAGTAAGCACTCACTGTGAACTACACACACACACACGCACGCGCATGCACACACACACAAACATGCACGCGCGCGCACACACACACACACACACACACGTAAACCTCAGTTTTCTGGTATCAAAACTTTGATAGTTTTGTAACAGCTCTATTTTGAAAACAATTAAACTATCCAGCATATATGAGCATGCAACTCTGTATGCACATGCGCACACACACACACACACATTGCCAAATAAAATGATCGTATTACTTTGAGTTGTATAAATACTTAAACGGATCAGTTGGGACAGCCTTCATGACAGTACTGATGGTACTGATAAATCTGAACAAAATATCCAAGACCCACATATAACTGATCCTACCAACAAGAACACATGAATCTACAATGAAAAATGGCTGAGACATACATATAACTGATACTACCGATAAGAACACATGAATCTACAATGAAAAATGGCTGAGACATGCACCTGGTTTTACAGCTTTCATCACAGCTCTGTTGGCGCTGAGAACAGCTTCGTAAATAGCACGCTGCTGTGCAGTGAACTTTCCGTTAGCTGGGAACGAACACGTGATGTCTGAGGCATAGCAATAATACTCTCCACCAAGATCAAACAAACTAGTAAAATAAATTTAATTTTAATTTTAAATTATTTAAAAATTAAATACTGTTATTTCGAAAAGTTAAAATCAAAGATACTTCAAAAACAGAACTAATGTAATCATTTTTTCCTATAATTTAGAAGTAGCTTGAGGGTATGTAACAGCCAACTTTAACATTTTTATATCTCCCCAACAAGCCTGAACAACACTGCCAATATAAATTTTACTCATATCAACAAAATGTTAACCAAATTAAATATTATTCATTATTTTTAAAATCTGTCATTGATTAACAATCTTTGCTGATAATAAAGTACGATTATTAATGAACAACATGCTGATGAGGATGTTTTGCGGTCAACATTTTTCTGTTTTCATGATGCAGTTTTGTATACTGAATTCTATTTGGTTGTCTGTCAGGGTTGGTCTTTTTTTAGGGAGGGGGGTTCTGGTTGTTAATTTTCTGATAAAACAATGTCAAAACCATACAACTTCATTAATAATAAATGTTAAATTTTCTTACCACATGTCCCCATCGTTTATAACTTTGGCATTTGGTGCCCCAGCATGTCCATAGTGGAGAACAGCTCCATTTTGTCCACTGAATATGACAACAGAGTTAATGATTTTAGATAAACCTTAGCAATGAGAATAACCAAAAATACAAATAAATAAATCAAAACAAAAACAGTCAAAACAATAGTTTATATATAATGAATTTGTATAACTTGTTAAATAAAAAATAAATAAATAAATAAATTAAAAAAAGAATAATAATAATTAAAAAATATGCAAAAAAAAAAAAAAAAAGAATTAAACAAAAATCCCACATAAATGTGTTGTTTTATTTAATCTCAGTCTTTTTTAAATTTAGTGTTTATGAAATGGAGTAATATACTGGTAATGCAATTAAAATAAATGAAAAACAGAAAATTCATCTCTCCCCCCCCAAAAATAAAATAAAAAAAATAAAAAAATAAAACAAATAATGATCATTATCAGTCATCATCATGACAAAATATTAACTATAAAATTTCAGTTATTATCCATTAATGATGTTAATGATGAAATAATAATAACAAGGAATGATAAATAAAGATAACATTTTGTTACTAAATAACAAATTGTTGAAGGTTCAAATAAATACCTTCCACAAACACCATGTGCCCATGCCAAAATTCGACAACCACCATTCATGTGGATGTAATGTTTGAATAAACTGGAATGGAAAGTTAAAAGGTAGAGAGACCTTCATCTCCTAATTAAATAAAAAAAACTACTTGCCTGGCACAAATACAGGTATATGACATGTTGCGAATTCCTCCATTGAAATACGCATAATGCTGGAAAATACTGGAGAAAAATAAATAAACATAATAAATAAAGTTGATTAAGAAGCAAAATAATAGCAATTTTACTGCAAGTAATGTGCACTTGTTATGGTTTTTAAATACATTTTCTGTATTCTCTTAATTCATTTTGTACATTTTTCTAAAATTTCACCATTTTGTATATTTCTTTAAATACAAGTTATAAATATTTCTACAAGTACATTATATATATTTTTGTTTTGTTTCTTTCTCTCCTTCATTTTTTATTTATTTATTTTTTAACTCTTTTTAAATTAGTGATTTTGAACATACTTGTTTCTAGAAATCTATTTATTACTCGGGTTTTTTAATTTATGGTGAATTTTTGGTCTTGAAAGTTAAATTTACCTTTCTGCTTGGTATTCAAACATCCCAGGTTTCATACATCTCATAATCTGTGAAATAAATAAATAAATAAATAAATAAATAAATAAATAAATAATAAAAAAGTAAAATAATAAAACAGAAAGAAAATGTTAAAAAGTAGAATAAAATAATAAGAAAATATAATAATGTATGCAATTTGAAAATATTAATATTTGAAAATCATCCCTTTTATTACATCTATAAATAACATTAACATATTTTAAAACTTCAGTTATTGATTCAAATACCTGACATCCAATCTTTGCTAACAACAACCTGACATATTTGTGAAAAAAAAAGTAATAATAATAATAATAATAAAAAAATAAGAACTGAAATTTAATAAATAATAATAATAATAATAATAATAATCATAATAATGAAATCCACTTGGGATTAAGGATGTAGGAACTTTGCAACAATGTATCAACAATTTATTTACTTTCTTTGATTTTATTATTATTATTATTATTATTATTATTTTTTTTTACATTTTTATGAGAACATCCTAACAAAAGAACCTGCACATGAAAGTATAAAAAAATATACAGTCTTAAACAACTTCAAAAAAATATTTTTCTGTTTTTTTTTACATATAAAACTTCATATAACAATTCAAGTACGTCACAGAATAGTATAGAGTCTACATAACCTCAAACTTCATACCTCTTTATGAGCCTCACTGCTGATGCGATTCACATAACGAAGAACATCTAGCTCATAGTCAGTTTTGAATACCCGACTGAAAAAAAGAATTAAATTTTATTTTATACACTAAAAATGTTAAAATACCGTTAATGAAACAAAGCATTCTGGGAAAGGTTTAATTGATCAGATTAACACTGAACGTGTATGGATCAAGAATTTCAGATATGTGGATAGATTTATAAAATTAATTGAGATTAAGAAGACAATGAATAATAATAATAATAATAATAATTTTAAAAATCTGTTACATAATTGAATGTCATCATTTTTCAAACATTCAAAGGATCTCACATTCAGATTCTCTGAGTGAACTTCCTTTATTCAATCACTGGCAGTAGGGAATCTTTTACTTACAAACAGTGCAGGACATACCATACATTTTCATATGAAAGTAATCAAACTTGAAAAGAAGTCATAAAAGGTACATTGGTGGCTAAAAGTAACTCACCATTCAGTTATTTCAGGATGAAGAAGTTTGTTGTCAACGTTGAAACTGATAAAATAAAAAATTAAAATTAAAAAATAAAATATGTAAAAGAATCATATAATTTTATTCCCATATACAATTTTTTAGTTTACTTTTTTACTTTTTTTTTTTTTCATGTATGACATTAACTTGTAACTGTCACCTTTAGGAACATTTCTAAACATCAGTTCTGATATAAAACAAATGAAACACCAGTTATGAAAATAGTGGCATGATTTGCCCAAGTACTGTGTTTACAAGTTACTGATGCATACAAAACTTACTCAGCAATGCCATCAAAAGCTGCTTCTCTGCTGTAGTTCCCACTGTCTGTATTTAAACCATGCTGTCAATATAAATAATAGTAATTAAAAAAAAAAAAAAAAAAAATTGTAGTTTAAGTAGATATTGGTGTGGGGTGTTGACATGTTTTAAGATAAAAATAAATTTAGATAGATATGTGCTTGCTCATGATACAGCGGCATTTACCACACGCAATGGAACCTTTATTAGAAATGTGATGACAGACAGCACTTACCATACACATACACTTCTGCTCTGACAGCTATCCTACTGCTGTCTGGTTTCTGACAGTCAAAATGACATGGTCACAGTGTTCTTACATTTAGAACACGCGACCTCTAGAAAAGTATGGAAACTAATAAGGGCCATGCCCATATTTATTGACAACTGAAAGAATACACACAACTTTTAATATGTTTTATTGTTTGTTTAATTCAATAAATACTGATTATGTAACTGTTGAATCTTACTAATATGATGAACAATTAAAAACTTAAACTATAATGACAGTATGTAGTGTTTTCCCTAAAAATTTGACAATGCATGTTATACAAAACATTTTAATATAACAATTATAAGTTACTCCAAAATAAATGGCTTATTTTTAAAGTTTTTTTTAAAGCATTAAATATGTATACTTGTGCATGTTTGTACTAACACCTAACAATTACTGCCAGTACACAAGTAACTGGTGTTAACCTATAAGGAAATAAATGGTTCACGTTTCCTTCATAAACAAAATATTTAATTAATCATGATACTGTATGTTTTGTTTGTTGAACATAGCGTGTGACCATGTTGACAGTGTTCAGTCAGAGATGTGTCTGCAACAAAGGTGTAAATACTCTGGCTGCAAATGGTATCACTGCAAAGACTTGATGAACAAACAAGTTATTGTCAATATTTGCAGTGCATCTGTGGGGGAGGGGCACCTGCTACCCTTGATCTGGACCTGAATTGTTTTGAGAGGTGGTTTTTCAACTATACTGAGTGTGTGTGTACATAAGCATTTAAGTTCCCATTTTTGTAGGTGGGGGGATGGCAGGCTTGATAACAGCATTTGTCTATATTGATATTATGGTTATGTATACATACCTAGAGAATTTTTTTTATATTTGCATGTACATGGATAAATGTGTGTATATGTATGTTTGTAGTTATTTAGGGTGGGTATACATATACATACACACAAACCCACCCACACACATATACGTCCTGATATTTATATCTTTTCAAACTTACAAACACTCACATGGAATCCTTGTCATATGTTTTGTTTGTACTAGTCTCTTAATCTTGTGTAATCAAAACCTCAGGTGTGAGTTGCAGAGATTTGATATATGTACATGTTAGTTGCCAAAGTTTAAAGTGACCTACAAAGCTATTCATGTCGCCCATAACAACCTATCTGTCACAGCTCCCAATTTGTAAATAGACTGGTTTCAATCTATTTTGTCATGGGACATTAGTTTTTGTGTGCATGCCAACAGGAATACGAAATACCTCTATTATATTGTAGCAGCCATTTTACAGACATTATTTCATTCCTGAGTACTCAAATATTAATATTAGTTATTTTAAAAGTTACTTACCAATGTTAACAAAACAGATGGTTTCAATTTTTTAAGAATTTCAGGCATCTGAAAACAAATAATTTTTTTTTAATTTATTTATATGTTTTAAAATGATAATTATCAAGATTTATTTATTCTGATTTTTATATTACTAAGGTTTAGGTATATTCTTGTCTATGTCATGATTGTTCAAATTCTTTTAACTGCTGCTGTTGTTGTGAAATTCTGGACCAAAACAGTCTAGCTATCAATCATTCTATCAGTAAATATATATTAATCAATTTGTTTATCAGTCAATTAGTCTGTCTTTCAGTCTATCTACTTATCGATCTAGGTTACCTTGTCTATAGTGGTTGGTCAAAACACTTACAAACTGAACTTTGGTACAGAATAAAAACATGTAATAAAATACTCTGAAGAGAAACATCAAGAGGTACTATTTTTTCCTCGTGATCTAAAGAAGACACTGGGGGAGAAAAATCACAGTTTAGAACTAATTTAAAAAAGTGTGTATAAACATACATCTGGTACAAAATAAACTTCATCCACTCCATAACGTGTTTTAAAATCATCTGCAGAAAGTAATCTATAAAAAAAGTACAAAAAAACCCCAACATTTATTAAGAAAAAAAAAAACTTCAATTACTAAATTAGAAATTGCTCTCTCTCTCACATATGCACACACACACAAAATTAAACAACAAAATATTTTTTTAGCATGAATTGAAGGTAAAAATAGGTAATGAAATGAATGTACAATTTCCATACAACAATAATAATTTTTTTAAGAGAAAGTGTGTCTTCACTACTCATCATTGATTAGCAGCAAGGAACATTATATGCACCTTCTTTTACACAGGAAAGAACATTATGAGAAAGTTTAATTACTCAAACTAGAAAGAGCTACAGTGCATTGATCCTTCTCATTACAGGAGAATTTTTAAAATACATATTTATGTAAACATATGCAACTCTATGTAAAGACTTATAGATGTATAAGTCTGTTTATTTATCTTTACATTTATGACAATACCCACACATAAATTTCATATAGACCAAGATGTAGCAATAATTAAAGATTTACTTTCCCATCCAAACAGCATAGGAGTCTGGAAGTTTTGGAGGAAACAGAAAAGATTTTCCAGTCTTCACATCCAGGGCTCCATAGAAATCTGGTTCCTCTACTCCAAACATCCAGTGAAAGAAAGACTCCTGCAAGATAAAGTATCATACTAGTACTACTCAATATTCATTCTTGATGAACTAATAGCATAGATGAACAAACTTGTTTGAAATAAGAAAGTATAAAAAAAATATCAATTTACTTTAATATAGAAATAATAATAATAAAATAAAAAAAAAATTTATATAAAAGTAATAAAATAAAATAAAGAAAAGTATTTAATTATAATAAAAAAGCTTCTAATATACATCCGTGATCTTTATTTAATTTGCTAGCCATGGTTTTGTCAAAAATGATTTGTGAAATTCCATTTACATAAAACCAGAAAGCAAGAACTTGTATTCCATCAAGTTACAGATTTAACATTAGACAATGATATAATTAATTCAAAATTGTTCCATTTCTATCTAAAGGAAGGAATGAAATGTTTAATTTGACAACAGACTCAACACATTTTAGAGTTGTTTGCTTTGGAAATAGACTTAAGAGAGCACTGGCATAGCATGTGTTGCCAGCAGTCTGGGTAAAACAAGTACTGAACCCCCTAACCTGTGGAAATTAACTCTTCCAGAATATTTTCCATCATTCCAGCAGTGAACTCATAAATAGATGTTTTTTAATTTAAGAAAATACTGACATAATCTGCATGTGTTCACCCATAAAGGAACAAAACAGCAGTTGAACTCAGTACATTTTTACTGTTCACTGTTGTTTTATTACTTCAAAGCAGCAATTTTGCACTGTTATGGTTAGGTACAATACTCAAAATTTGTTGTTAGTGGTTATGGAAGGGACCGGGACAATTATATGAGTAATTTTTATTTTTATTTTTATTTTAAATTTGTGTCCATAAGAGTTTTGCAGAGGAAATCCAGTTGTTGGTATTTTTATAAAACAAACCTGTCTAAAGAGAGGCTCATGGTCAGAGCAATATCGTGTTGTGTATTCTCCTCCCTGTAGCAGAACCACAGCTCCTTCTGGGATCTGTTTGTTTTTTCTCAGTCTCTCACACAGTCGCTTTCGATTTTCTTTAAACAGCTCCATTGGTACAGAGAGTGTATGGTCACCTCGACAAAATGTAGGCCTGCATATATATATATATATATATATATATATATATATTTTTTTTAAATTAAATAAATAAATTATAAAATAAAACATTTTTGATGTGTTTAAAATAACTATTAAATATAAATTGTTTTCCTTCACTTAAAAACTTTCAAACAAAGAAGAGTTTTCCTAATTAGAAGAAGCTCATGACTCTGTCCTAGAAGTTATTCTGAAGTGTAGTGACGTATGCTTCAAATTCAGTGTTGTTTTCAGTGGAATCTTCCCTGTTGCCCTGGAAACAAATATTTCCCCAAAAAACAAATTTTGGTTTTGCAAATCTTGATGCATTAATACAATCAGCCATGATATTAATAACCATGAGCTAATTTGATTTGCTG
Organism: Chrysomallon squamiferum; assembly: GCA_012295275.1. Lineage (NCBI taxonomy): Eukaryota > Metazoa > Mollusca > Gastropoda > Neomphalida > Peltospiridae > Chrysomallon > Chrysomallon squamiferum. Next base: position 10,063,293 of record CM022667.1, on the reverse strand, counting down.
TTTATAAATAATCTTCTTGATTTTGTCATTAATCTTTTTATAGGCTTGATAAACAACAAGAACAATGTGAAGAATAACGATGATTTGAAAATGATGTAAAAATATTAGTTTGACACCAAAAATTATTTTTAATACCTTTAACATATTTAAAACAGGAATTTTAGTAAAATTGTACTGTTTATTTTTTTCCTGTTTCTTTCTTTCCTACAACCAAAAATGAATCCCTGCAGGATTTTAGCTAATTACCATTAGTTTTTATCATATGACAACATTCCTGGAGTACCTGCTGCTTTTTGTAGTCTCTCATCAAAATAATCAGCCAGTTAGCAGTTTAGCCACTTGATTTTATTTATTTAATTTATTCATTCATTTAATTTATTTATTTATTTATTTATTTATTTATTTATTTTGTTGTGGGTTGTCTTTTATAAACAAAATTACATACTGGTGCATATTGTATCGAATGTTTTCTTTTCTTTTTCTTTTTTTTGTCTTTCTTTCTTTTTTTTTTTTTTTTTTTTGACAGTCAAAACCATTTCTAATATGTCACTGTGGAATTTTTATGTAAATATTTTATAACAACAGTAATAATACTAATATCAGTAATATACTTTCAGATTTATAGTTTAGATTTAATTTGCTCGTCTTAGAGTTAGATATAGATAAGCAGTTTATATCTTATATTAAATAAGATCATTTAGTTTCTAAAAAATTTAAAAAAAGCTGATTATGAAATCGAATGATACAAGATTACATTTTTCTTTTCTTTTCTTTTCTTTTTCACAGTGACAACAGCTAGTTTTACTTTAATCCTGAAAAACTCAAAGACAACTCACTGTGCTCGTGCAGAAGCCATTCTTATTCCAAGTCTACAAACTTAAAATTACAATTCTTCTCGTGACACACCTCTTAGCTACTCTTTTCTTTCTGTGTACATTCTGCCTCTTCAACAGGTACCAACACGGTCAACACAGTAGTGAGGTTCTCGGGAAGAAATAAAATCACACAACCAATCAGCTATGGCTGACAAACGAAGTTCGTTGGATCATGCTGATCTATTAAAACAGTTTATTGATAATATGGAGATTGTAATTGCTCAGATACAAGGTTATTGTTTTATGACAACTGTTACATTGTCGTTTAAGTTAGCTGCTTTTGTTTGGGATGTTACAATATTACAAATCAAATACAAAACGAATAACAAATATTGAAATAGTAGATTACCAGAACCACTAAACCATTACTCTGAAACAGTTGAATTACTAGGCAGTAGCCATGATTAGGCAATAAAAGCCACAAACTGACGATGATGGGTTTTTTTTAGTAATCTTGTAGTTTGGGCCTACCCCTTGTTTTCAACAGTTTTACGCAGCATTTTACTACGGTTTTTGACCACTAAAATCCTTTTAACTTTTTCAAGAAATTTTATTTTTTAGTAATACATAACGTTAATTTGATTAAACTGTTTTTACTAATGAAATTATAAAAACAAATTAAATAGGGTTTCATGTTAAATAGTGTTAAAAGTTAACAGTTATAAATGTATAGATTAAGGCATATAGTTTTAAGGTTTGAAATAACATAAGTTAATATTTTATCATTTATTTATAACTTGACAGATGATTTTATCATTTATTTATAACTTGACAGATGATGAAAGTATTAGGCCAGAAAATGAAAAAGAAGTATTTAATGGAGATACATACTGGACAAGATTGGGTAAATATTCACTCATTTTTATATGAAAATTATTTTAAAAAAACAAAAAAACAACAACATTAAAATGGAAAAATGACATACATAACTCTTTTAAATATAGAGAGAAATAATTTAAAATTTAATTTCTGTTTATAGACACATATTATATTTTTTGTTTATGGAGAAGAAATTTAAGTTTTAATTTCTTTTTATGGAGAAATAATTACAATTTAAATTTACAAAAAAATGTGTTAATAAAACTATAAATAAATTAAATTTTTATTTTTAGGTAAAATATATGGAAGTTTGTCGGCAGAAGCAACAAAATTATCCCTAGCATTTTCTTCTGCTCCAGTACCAACAAAAGAGGTTAATGTACTATTCTTTTACACCTTCTAATTATGATCCAGAACTGTCCACAACTACTACAAAACTACTGAGAGTTAATACTATATACTTCAGGAATTGAAGGAATTTAGTTTTTATTCTTTGTGAGTTTTGTCTTCTGTTATAATTTGCCTGCTGTCTTAAAGTTTTACTAAGCAGATATCCATTGATATTATTGCTATGAGCTGTAGCTCTGTGATAATTATAGCTGGTCATAGGGTCCATTCATCAGAAATAGTCCTGTTTGGTTACTTAAATGAGGGCCTCATGATTGGTTTAAAACACTCCTTGATGTCTTTTGAAGAATAGAATAGTCCTCTGTATGGTTTCCTGTGATACTATCAGTTTAGTCCTCAACTATCTGCAAAAATTCAACGTAGATAGATGTACATTTGACAGCAGTACAATTTTTGTGGATTTTGCTGGGAGCTAGTTTTTAAATAAAGTGTTAAATAAAATATTCTTGCCTACCATCCCTGTTTAATACTGATATTGACTTAATTTTTTTTTTTTTTTTTTTTTTTTTTTCCAGCAATGTGAACCTCTGCTTGGAAGTCTACAAGGGGTTGTTCTGGCCCTTGTGTCTGCCTACTATTCTCTTCCACAGTCACAAGGTCAGTGTATTAACTAATTCAACAAATGTGACCCTGATCAACAAAATGAGTCACATGCATACTTTGGTGAAATTTATTATTATTATTATTATTATTATTATTATTATTATTATTATTAATTTATTTATTTATTTATTTTTTTGTTAGGATTAACACTACGAAAAATGCTGAAGAAGTCAGTTTTAGAAATTATTGAACAAGTGAAAAGTTTGGTTCAAAATGTGTCTGATTTTACTGCAGGGTAAGTATATATTTAAAATCTGTTTTAACCATTTACATTTATTTCAATACAGTATAAAAAATTACATCAAAATATATTATAGTAAGTGAAAGTATGCCTTCTGTTTGCAGTATGCATAATTCTTTAATTTAAAAACAAATTACATACATATATTAATGTAAGTTAAAGTACCTTCAAAGTGGCTCTTCTTATTTGTGTACTTACTTTTTAATCTAAAAACAAAAACATAGAAATATAAATTAAAGTATAGCTTCAAAGCGGATGTTTTAATCATTGTAATATGTGTGTGTGTGTGTTTTATCTGATATTATCTGTTGATGTAAACAGATCTTCTGAGCAGCTTCAGACCACTGGACAGGTGTGGCAGCAGGCAGATTCATTTTCTTCTCTTCCTAAAGGTGAGCATTTCACACACATTTGTCTTAAATAGCAGGTAAATTTCCTTCTTGTTGCATTATAAAGATTTTCAGTCACATTAGCAAGAACAAAACAAAAAACAAAATACACATAAAAAAAAAAAAAATCAGAATTGGCCAGGTTTTATGTTCCAAGCAAAATTCATTCCAATTTATACACAAAAGATGAAAAATTGATTTTATGATTTTTAACAAGGTGGAATAAATTTATTTCTGTTGCATTTGACAGATTAGTAGAAATAAAATTAAATAAAGCCAAACTGGACACATTTAACACTAAGCTGATGGTTTCATACTCCTAGATAATAGTGATCTTTAAATTGATTATTTAATGATTGATTTTATTTATTTATTTTTTATTTGGTTTTTTTACTTTTTTATAGTCAACTTTAATTTTTAAGTTTAAAGAAAAGTAATGTCAGAAAGCTGTTATTTTATTTGTTTTTCAGACAATAAGGAGGCATGTTTGATTGTTCTTACTGAAACCTCAGAACTTGTGAATGATGCATTACAGGAATTACAGGAGGTAATTATTAATTAATTGCTTTTTAAAAAACATATAAAAATATATTTCATGTTTAACTAATACTAACTTACACTTAATGAAGCATTTCAGGAATTACAGGAGGTAATAATTAATTGTTCTTTAAAAAGTATACAGTATAAAAAACATATCTGCAATTTAACTAACTTATATTTAATCCAGTACACATTTAGCCATATCAGAAATTTTGAAATCTGAAACTTTCTTGAGGAAATGATAGCTTTTAAATGATTCTGTAGCCACACACTTTTGTTTTATTAACCTACATTATTAAAAATGTTGTTTTAAACAATCTCTAGGCTGTAGGTCATGTGTTATGTGAGCTCATTGTAATTGAACCAAAAACTGAAATATTTCAAAATATAACCTGTTGTTTTGCCTTATGCATTTTGGATACGGTTGTTTAACCTATATTAAATTTCCATATTGTACTTTTAGCATAGAATAAAAAAATATATTTTTTTTTCAGCAATTTAAAAAAAAAAAAAAAAAAAAAATTTATTTATCCATACCTGTAAATTGTAACCAACCCAATAAGAAAATTGTTCATGATTCTACAACAAAATAGAATGAACTACACAAATGTTCTGGCAAACATTGAGTCAAATGCTTCCTTTTTGTTTTCTCATGTTTCTTATAAAATAACTATTAATCAGTGACAGAGGAATATTTTCTAAAATATGAAAGTTAAATATGTTATTTTAAAACGAAGAAAAATAATATTAAATATGAGTATGTTAAAACAAAGTAAAATAAACATTAAATGGACTGCTATTTCAATGTTATTTCAGGCAGCTACTGGAAGCAGTGAAAATGAGGAGACTGATGAAATCATGGAGCTTGGTGAGGAAACCTCAGAAACATGGACACCTGATGAGAAAGTTCTTGTCCTGTCTTGTACAGGTTTGATAAAAACTGTTAAATCATTACTGAAAAAGACTAAAGAATCAGTCAGAAGCAATGGTGACTGTAAAACCAAAATGGCCATTGAACAGCTGGACAAGATAGTGGAAATAGCCAGCAGACTGAGTCCATTGGTTGATGACATGGCAGCCAGTTTGTATCCCCCCATTTGTGATGCAATTGTCAGAGAGCAGGTAATTATTTTTGTAAATTTTTTTATTTTTTAGTCTTTTAGTTAAGAAATTATTTTTAAAATTCATCATGCAGAATAAATTAAAATTGTTAAAGTGATATTGTGGAAACATCATGTAAATGAACTGTTGCTTTTGTCAGTGAATAATATGTGGTTCAACAGCAATTAATTTCATATTTTATAGTGATGATTTTTTTTAAATAAATGAAGAAAAGAAATCATGTATATTTGATATGGGATAACCATTTCAAATTGTTGAATAACTACTGAGTTCAAAATAAAACACAGATTTTTAAAAAATTTTTTGTGTGTTTTTTCAGAGCACCATCCTGTCTTCAGAAATTGCAAACCATCTAAGCTTTATTAGGTAGGTTTTGTAAATGATACTGTAAAGAGTATTTACAACAGAACATATATTATTATCTAGGTAAATTTTCAGTTAGTTATAAAATACTCCAGCTTTACCATGTAATTTCTAATTTTATAGTTTTCATAATAAAACACTTGTGAGTTACAGTCATCAAATATGACATCTACTTGTTTGCTTTTGGGGGGGGTTGGTGTGGCAGGGTGTGTAGCACTTTATTTTTGATGTTGTTTTTCAATTACTGTTATTTATTTATTTATTTTGTTTTAATAAAACTGAGTAAATTGTGAATATTTCGTTTCCAGGCTTTCCCACCTCACAACAGAAAATGACCAGCAGTGGGTAGATTTCATTTTTAAAGCCAATGAACACAACTTCAACAAAATTAGTAAAATAACATCTAATGCCATTTGACCAGAAAAAGGTCTTCCATGCAGTTCTTTTTCAATAAAGAAGAATAAATTTGTGATATTTGTGTATATTCTTACATATTAAAGTATTAATAAAATGTTGTTTGGATACTGTTTGTACTGTTATTTATTAATTGAAAAATAATGTTTTCACCCATTTAATACAGTTCGCCTATCCATGATTCCAACATATTTAGACTGGATCATTATAAAACAGTAAATTCTAATAGCAGTCAATTTTTCGTAAATAATATGCCTTCATTTAATTTTCAGAAACAAAACATTAAATACCTGTATACCTTTTTTCATTTAAATATTAGATTTTAAGTGAGGTTTTATAAAGGAAACAAATTTCATCTTCACTCATAGAATGTCAAGAAATAAAACTTTAAATATAAATATATATATATATATATATATATGTGCAAATACCAACAACCCCACAAAATTCAGTGTTGTCCTTCAGCACCAACCTTGGCTAATAATAAAGTTTTATATTAATACAACAATCATATCACATGCCTGGAGCCTTTCCACTTTTTTCACAATTATTTCACAATTATTTCACACTCACAAACTATTTTGTTGTAAATAGTAAATTGTATCCACTAAAGACAATAAAGACTAATTTCTTATCCACTTAGTATTTCAGTTAAAAAATAATAACAAATACACCTGTAATGACAACTTTTATTTCGTTGTACGTGTTCATCTGTAAGTACATGTATTAAAACTTTTATCATGTTTTTTAACATATAATATTGTTAAGTGTAACAGAGGAAATTACATTAACCTTTATTTGAACTAATGTTTATGATGAAAGTACTTCTGAATAAATAAGAAATGTTTTCAAAAACTTTAAAAAAAAATTCCACATTGTTTAACACAAATGAATATTTAATAAAAATAATATATATTTTCAGAAAAAAACAACAACAAACAAATAAATAAATAAAAGATATGAAACCTGCTACGGCTTTTGTTGTATATAAACTTTAGCTAAAACTTGTAAATCAAAAATATAACTACAGCTAGATTTCAAAATTACTGTATTTCAAATTAATGTGAAAACAAAAACATTTCGTTGCGGATTTTACAGGTCTTCATCTTATCTATTCGGCCATTAAAATAAATACATGATTGCATGATCTGAACACTGCATTCTTCAACCTGAGAATTTCAACAAAATGTAAACATTTAATTATTATATTATGCCTTATAAACATTATTAATTATGCATAGTAATTCATCAGTAGCTGCATTATGCATTTGCATATAATTAAAATGATTAACATGAAATGTGTCTGAACAAAGTAAGACAATGTTCTGAAAACACTTTGGAATGTCTTTTAATAAAAAAAACGTAATAATAATAATAAAAAATTTAAATAATTTCTATCTGAAGGGCACTAAAAGATTCTTATTTTTCTCAAGAATTCACTCAGAAAAATATTTTGTAGATAACAGATTCAAAGAGCAGTTTTAAGTGTATTAGAAAAAAAAACTGAGCAAAAGTGGTAACAGAAATTAAATATTTTATCACCATCTGGTTCCCCAAAATACACTAAAAATTTAATTTTTACAAATTATTAAATTAATAAAAAAAAAAAAAAAATTTAATAGTCACAAGTAGTGGAGAATTAATGGAATTCTATTAAAATTAATTTAAAAACAAAACAAATCATAATAATGATAACAATAATAATAATAATAATAATAATAATAATAATAATAATAATAATAATAATAATAATAACAACAATAATAACAAACAATAATAATAATTAACAAACTAAAACCCAAGCACTAAAAGATATTTACCTGACTAATTCTGAGACAATGATAGTGAAATTCCTTTTTCAAAATTTAGAACAAATATTTATTTTCATTTTTTTTGTTTCTTGTCCATAATTATGGGTGAATTATTTTAATAATTAATAAATATTTAATTTCACCAATGTACCTTTTATATAAAACCATTCAAATATTTACATTTATTTTTAATCATATACTGATAGATACTTTTACTGAAAGAATAATAAAAAAACTAAAAAATATTTAAATATTTGGTAAAATATACAAATAACTTTAATATTTTTTCTAGTGATTTTTACTAGCAGTCAATCTTTGAAAATAATAAAGTAAGGCATTAAAATGTTGAAACTCTCGAGAAAGAGAAGTCTGAAATTTTCTCTTTTATGTTTGTATAAAGAAAGATTATACAAATAAATATAAATAAAAGAAAGATAATCTTTGCGAACTTATTTATATCCTGAGTCTTTTTTGTTCTTTTCTAGTAATTAATTGCAATATTTTCTTGCTCACATTTCATTTTATTGTAAAGCATTTTATTTTACATCTATCGTTGAAGAATATTTACAATATTATCATTATTTTAATTTCTTGTAAAAGAGGTAAATATTTCGTGGGATTTAAGTACTCGTTGAAGGTTCTGAGACATTTAGAAAAAAAACCAAAACCCAGCATGAACACAGAAATAAAGCTTATTGCACATTATCAGTTGGGTGTGTCATCTACAATGGCATCTTCATATGTTCCCAGGTACCAGTACATGAGAAGATACACACCAGCAACCAAACCAAACATTGCTCCAACTATCAGAATCACTTCCTGCAAGCAATAAAGGAAAAGAAAATTATATAATTTTAGTAAGAGAGAGAGAGAGAGAGAGAGAGAGAGAGAGAGAGAGAGAGAGAGAGAGAGAGAGAGAGAGAGAGAGAGAGAGAGAGAGAGAGAGAGAGAGAGAGATTGGAGGTGTGTGCGTCATGAGTATGTGTATGCTTGTGAGAGAGAAACAAAATATGTCTCTGCATGAGTGTATGCATGTGAGAATAAATGACAGGGTGTATGTATTTGTGTGTGTTTGAGAAAGACTGACAGAATGTGAAATTATGACTTCTTAACGTTACAACATTCTGCTCTAAGTGAATTTTAAAATATGTCTGTCTGTCTGCATTAAAAATGTTTTTAAAGTTATTTACTTGAATGCCTAAAGCAGACTGCTTCTGATCAGCATGTTTCTTAACTGCCTTTGTATCTTTCTTAGCTTTTTTATAGTCCTGTTTCCCTGAAAAGTTTAACAAAAAAAGATTTTTTTTATATACACATACACACACCCTTGTAAAGTTATATATAATAAATAAATTAAAATAATACCTATTATGTATTCATGCTCAAACACACTACCTTTTTTTATTTACTTTTAAACTCTGTACAGCGACCACTGTATGCATTTTATTTTAACTGTATGCATTTTATTAGCTAAATATACTCATCAGAAATTAATTAAACAATAACTTCGTTAAACTTAACAAGTAAACCATTAGCTTCTGAAGGTAAACAGAATGTATTTTCGTTATTCACAGATATAGATTTCAAATATAATCTGACAGAATCCAAAAACTTTGTGACAGTTGTTATGACAACAATCAGTATTACCTATGTTTTTCCTGTACTGGTCAACAGGTGTATCATGTGAGTGGACATTAGTTGCATCTTTCTTCCCCATTTTTTGTCTGTCCAGATGTAATTCCCTCTGCAGGACGGAAATGTCTATGGTTTTTTTTATATGGTTTCTTACATTCTTAATCAACTGCATCCTGAAAATGTAATGACAATGATGTCAATGATGTGGTAGTAATAGCAGTTGTGATATGAATAATATTATATGGTAAATAATGATACCTGTGATGATAATAATAATAATAACAGTACTAGAGATAGTAATAGTAATATAAATAGTAATAATAATGATAATAATAATATAACTAAATTAGTGAAAATAAATGTCAGAAAAGGGTGGCAATTACTAGAATACATGGTGTTAATAATATGCCTAATGCTACACTTTAAATTATATTAATATATTACAAGAAAAAATATATTTAAATCACTGCTTAGTTTTGGTATTTTAGTAAACTATATAGCAATATAACAATATAAATTGCATGAACAACTGACTGTGAAACAACATATATATCTCTCTCTCTCTCTCTCTCTCTTGATATTTTATGATGTAGATATGGGTTACTGACTAATAATTATTCGTTTAGCCATTTCGAACATTCAAATATTTACTCATTTCATTCATCCCAAACAAATGTTACAGCCGTCAAATACTCAAACAAAAGCTGCTTCGTGATGATTCAGCGATTAATACTGTAATGCTGCTACATAATTATTTTCCTGTAAACCTCAGTTTGCAGGTGTTCGGTTATATCTTTTTTTTTTTTCTTTTTTTTTTTTTCTTTTTTCTTTTACTTCATTATGCATCTTATTATCTATAATAATAATAATAATAATAATAATAATAATAATAATAATAATAATAATAATACGTGCATAAAAGTTTTTGACTTTCATTCTTCTTTATACTACATGCATATCAGTGTTATATAAATATCGCATTATTTGATCATCAAATATTTTTTTGTTTACTTTATTGGCATTTGTTATTTTTATTAATATTATTATTATCACATTTTTGGTTGTTTACGGTAGCAGCTATGTTTTAGCATTTTAAAATTAAAATCATCATAAAATTTAACAGTGTAATTTAAGATTATCAGTATTATGCAGGTTTACTTTATGCATGGATTTGCAAAGTAACAATTAAAACATTAGTTTCTGAAAACAAAAATTTACCCACAGCTATCATCTACTGTCAAAAGCTATACGTACCACAATAACAGGAACGTAACTCTGCCAAACGGTCTCACGCCACATTTATTGACAGCTTGCGAAAGTAACAAGATAGCTAGCTCATTTTATTATTCTAATGATCGTTATAACACATGATAAATATTAGTTTTAGAAATAAATCAGCTGTTTAAGATTTATTATTATTATTATTATTATTATTATTATTATTATTATTATTATTAAGTCAAATATTTATACTTGGTTACTAACATAATCCAGTTAAAAATACCGTACGAATTTAAAATATTTACGTTGAAATTATTTTGATAAAATTTTAGAATTATTATTATAATATAAATTATGGAATATTCATGTGGTAATGAAATAATAAATAACTAAATAAATAAATAAAAGGAATAACTGACAGGAACCGTTTGAAGCATAATACATTATATTGCAAGAGAAATAAATAAATAACAATTAAGTCTGAATATACAAATATGTTTAGAATTAAATTAGTAACAAAACAAATTATACATATATATATATATATATATATATATATATATATATAATATATATATATATATATATAAAATTATCGTAGATGTTTATTTCATAGTTAAGCAGCCTTTAGGAAATTTCAGAGCTTATTATAATACGAAGCAAAACAAGTATCAGTTACACATAAACAGATTAATTATTTGTTCATATAAGGAAGCAAACGTCCAGGCCAATCGCTGCTGAAACATGTATGATGTATTAATATAACGTGATGTAAAATGTTATTTGGTAATTCAGGTTAGAATGATCTCCCTTTTAATCATCCGGAAGTGGTGTTTCCCAAGAAAATGGAGGACAACACGACACATCGGAGAATAAATTTGCGTAAATGATTCCCTGGTATACAATGAACGGAAAATAACACAACAACGGAGCAATGGCGCAGTGCAAACAGTCAGCTCCAGAATTTATTCAGAATGCTTTTAGTCCACATATTGCGGTGTTGTGTAGTGCAGACGCTGAAGTTTTATGTAAAAAGAATAATCTGACATTTGCTCAGCTTATCCAACCCTTTTGTCGCTTAGGCACTGAAGGTATCCATTTTCTTACATTCGTGTTACTTACTTAATACTTATATGTTAAAAATATAATTAAATTGCCTTTTAGTCGGATTAAGTTAGTGTTACAAACGTAAACAATATTTAATCAAATTATAGTTTACCAATCATATTAATATATTTGGAATCGTGTTTTTATGTTCATTTTACGTATTAATCTTTTGTTATTATTTTTTAACACAATGCTTAACATAATAAAAACAAACAAAACAATAAAGTAAACAATCATTGTACATGAATTAACATTTTCTAGTTTTTTGTTTATGGAATAAAATGTAAACACGAAATGAAGACAGTAAATTGAGTAATGTAATATTTATTATTTGGTTAACTGCCAACATGCAGTTTAAATTTAGGATTTAATTAAAGCATTTCCATCATATTATTATCAAAATTTATTGCTGCTATGAAAGTGTAAAGAGGTAACATTAATAATTTAAATATTTTGGATAGCTAGTAATTTCTATTTCATGTCTTCATCATGACCTGAATTAGGTTTAACTTCATCTAATCTGATTTTGCTACTTAACTCCCTTGAAATGGAACAATAACAAACAATAATAATTTAAAAGAAAAAGATGATTTATTAGCCATGCTAAAAAGGGGCTCAGGCTGATCGTCTTTTGCAATAAATAGCTAAATCATGATTGAAATTATTTTGAACCTAATTAAAAGCACACACCCTCACACATGCACACAAACACACACACACACACACAACAAAAACTATCTTTATAATGTATTAAGACTTAGAATAACAGATGAAATTTACATTTTAATTTTCAGTTCATATTCGAGATCCCAACAATGCTCCTCATACAGTACATTCACTGCGAATCAAAGTCTGTGATATGTCGAGTACACCACCGCAGCAAGCAGACATTCGTAAGATGCTCAATGACGCTGTGTCTGGTGCACAGTTACAGACCGGAGAAGCTGGCAGGTGTAATGTGAAAACAGTTGGCAGTTACGATCTCCAGCTACATGGTAATAATATATATATATCTCTTTCTGACTCAGTTTTTATATTTATATTTATATATATGTTTATGTTTATATTTATTTTTATATTTATATTTATATTTATATTTATATTTATATTTATATTTATATTTATAGTTTTATGTCTATCTATCTATGTGTGTTTGTGGGTATGGGTTTGGGTTTGGATGTTGTTTGTATGTGTAGTGTGTCTACAGTTCTAAAATTTATCACACATTTCCACTATCCAAAATTTTAGTGATTATTGCTAATGACTATTTTGAAAACAAAATGGGGTGTGCGTATGTTATCTTTCTTTTATTGTGAGCAACTATATATTTGTTGATAATGATTATAAATTCATATTATTTGTATCTTGTTACAATAATGTTTCGTTGTCATAATATAAAAATGTTGTAGTATTATTTTCCAACTAGTGGACAGAAAACAATTTCTAAAAAAATAAAATTTAAAAAGAGAAAAAAAACCACATTATTATTATTATTACTGTTATTTTTAAATTTATTTTTATTTTATAATTTTCAGAATCAACGCCTTGGTTTGAAGCTTACAGAGAATGTTTCCTTGATGTCATAACACCATCTGACCACGAGTACTTGAGTCACTGTTTAGCATGTATCCTTTGTTTTTAAATATTCCTATTTCCCATTCCAGACCGGGTCTCATCCCAGGTTTATCAAAAGCTGTGTTGTTACTTTCCACATTTAATGAGCAAATTTGCTTTAACATATTACATGATAATAAAAAATAATAATAAATAAAAAAATAACTGTTGAAATTAAAAGGACTTGAGATGGAGTAGTTATAAGAGTTTTCTTAAAGGCTACTGTAATTTAAAAAGTAGACATTAAACAGACCCCAGTGTGATTTAATTAGCTATTTGTTTAAAAACATTCTTCCTCGAATTTTATACATTTGTCATTTGACAATACGATAATTGATAATTTTTCAATTTGTTTTCTGGGCCAGAATGTGGCTAAAATTCATTCATTGGTCCTTCAGGAATGTAATTTTCACACAAAAAAAATTAGATATGTAATATTAATTACAGTTGCATGTAGTAAAATGTGATGCTTTCATTAACTTCTTCTTTTCTTTACCATTCTGACATCATATATAGTCTTCTTTAATATTTTGATACTTTTATACACCCATTACAGTTCTACATAAAAACTTTAAACATTTTCTAAAATTAATTAATCCTTAACTTGCGTCAAGGTGCTTTCGTTGTGTCTTCAAGCAATCCTGATCCTATCAATGTCTTCAACAATCTGCAGAGTCAGCAACTGCAGCAACAGCAGCAGTTTCCAAACAAAGTGCCAAGGTGGTTTTGCCCAGGGATTCTGAATTATTATGTTTTACTTCATGATGTGGTGGAGGGAGAACAGACCAGGTATATTTTTATTATTATTATTATTATTATTATTATTATTATTATTATTATTATTATTATTATTATTATTATTATTTTCCTAATTGTTATTATTATTATTATTTTTTGTTGCAGTTGTTGTTTTTNGGGGGTTATTTTTTTATTATTTTTTTCTTTATATATATATATATATATATAATATTTTTAAATAGAATGTTTGGTATATTTGGAATCATGGCTGTTCATTTTAACCTTGATACAGTGACACAGAGATTTATTTACGGAACTTTTCAAAAAATATATTTTTTTTACAGAAACAGACACTAGTGCTGAGATAAAAATGTTACTTTAAACATTGACTGAATAATTCATTAATTTTGTTTAATGTTTTTTAATATATATATATTTATTTATTTTTATTTTTATTTTTATTTTTTTTTTGAAGGGCTGAGGCTGTGTACCAGAGCATGAAGTCGACTTTCAAGCCTCACTGCTGTCACTTACTACAGATCAATTCACGATCACTGCAGACTGTCGAAAACATGAAAACTGAGACATCATTACCTGACCCATGGAGTCAGTTCCTACCACAACCCCAAGAAATCCAGGTAAACAAATTAAAAAATTTAAAAAATTCAAACAAAAAGTCACATTTAGATTAGTTATAGTTTATAATAAAGATTAAAAAAAAATTAATTTTTGTTATTGGTAATTTTTTAATTTTTATTTATGGGTTATTTATGGAACTTTTCATGCTTGACAGAACATCTAAATTTTGGTGTGGTGCTTTGAGCACTGACATACATGCATACACAATTATCTCTTGAGGTTGCCAGCAAATTTTAGTCAGAAAATAAACCAGTTCTCAGTGTGTGCTTACCATATGTGTTTGTATGTTAAGATAAAGATTTAACTGTATCTATCTTGGTTTCCATTTCAACTTATACAAATAATATTGTACAGCATTTCTGGGTTTTGTTCTTTGTTCTTAATAATGAAAATTGAGAACAGTAACTCAGTGTTAAAACATAACTTGAGGTGAAATGAATTTCAGGGAACATTTTATTTTCAGTGTTTTGATTAGTGATGATGTCATGTTGAAAATTGTTCAGCAGTTACTGGTTTTGAATCACAAAATGTTCCCTATTGATATCTGATTATCAGTTACTGGTTTTGAATATAAAAAAATGTTCCCTGTTAATTGATTAGTAATTTCTGGATTTGAATCACAAAATGTTGCCTATTGATAATTGATTAGCAGTTACTGGTTTTGAATCACAAAATGTTGATTAGCCATTAGTAGTTTTCATGTCTGTCATTATTATCAAGCCTGTTGAAATCCTTTCCATTTTGAGCTATATTAGTCAGTCAGTGAGATAACCAATGAGTTAGCTAGATTTTATATATATTTATACATACACAAGTATATCACCAATTTTCTGGTACCCTTGATTCCTCAGTCTTTCCTGATTATCAGTTTGCCTAAACCAGAAATAATAATAATTCAATAATATATCTCTGAGCAACAATATTTATTCTCCATGTCTCAAAAATACCAAACAGTGCTAGAAGTGTATATTAGTACAATATTAAATTAAATATAGTAGCATGCATGTTGGTACAAGTTCATAAGTACAGGCTGCATCAAAATATTAATTAAAAAAACAGTTTCAAATGCCCAGTTGAAATTTTATTTAGTGTGAAAGAGTAATCAGTTGTGTACCAGTATTAGGAATTCGTATTTCTAAATATTAAAATATAGCATTCAGAAATATATATATATATTGTTTTTTTATCATAACAAAACTGCACAATTGGCTTAATGTAATTTAATTTTAAAAAAAAAAAAAATTCAGTCATTTATTTATTATTTAACATTGATTTTATATTATTTAATATTATTTTATTTTTTTAAGTTTGATTATTATTTTTATTTTTTAGTGTTTTTATACATAAATAATTGGTAACACGATAATCTTACTACAGATTGTTGTTAAAATTAATATATAGATATTTAAAAAAATTATTTTCTGTATCTTATGCATTTATCTTACTGTCTGGTGGTGAATTGTGTAAATATTTTATGTCAGTTTGAAGTTGTGTATGTACTTAATGTTATGACAGCTGTTACTAATTATTGATTTATTGACGTTATTAAAGCATAATTAATTTGGTTTTTGAACTGGATATAATTTAGTTATATTTGGGTTTTCATACATCTTTGTCATTATTATTATTATTATTATTATTATTATTATTATTATTATTATTATTATTATTATTATTATCATTATTATTATTATTATTATTATCATTATTACTTATTATTATTATTATTATTATTATTATTTTATTTTATTTATCATTATTATTATTATTATTATTATTTATTATTATTATTATTATTGTTACAGGTATTTTTTATTTACTATTCTATAAATGATTTTCAGCCACCCAATCCCCACAAACCTAGATACTTCATTACATGGGTAAGTTGTTGCTGATAATATGCTTTTCTGTTCATGCTGATTTTTCACGTTCTTGAACATTCTCTTTTTGCAGGTTTTGGTTACGTTTGCATTTGCAATTTATTTGAACAGTCTTCAAACATTTGCATGTCTTCTGTTTTTCTTGGTTTGTTTTCAAAAATCCTCATTTTCTCTCTTAAACTGAACCTTAATTTGTGTCATTTTTATTGTGTCTTGTTTAGTTAAAGTCACATTACTTTTTAATTTTAATTTTTTTTTTTTAATTCCATAAATATTTTAGCATGTATTTTAAATTAATTTTCTATTTTTTATTATAATACTTGGCATGCATTTTTATAGTTTTTCACCAATTCTAAAATTATTTTATTAATCAGTTTTAAAATCAAATTTAGTTTTATTTTGAATATAAATCTATAATAAGGAGTTGTAAGTTGCCAAATCTAACTTGGATAATATTATTGGTCTATTTCCTGTTCCAGCCAGCATTCCCAAATTGATGTATCAAACATGTGGTCTGTGTTCTCCTGTTTAAGGGAAAGTGCATGCTTACAAAAATCCATTGCTAAGAAAAGTTTTGCTTGTGAGAGTGGTGAAATATCTTTTTTATTGTCTTCATAAAATCAATAAATATAAAACATACAGAAGTCTAATATATTTACATTCTTTCCTAACTTAATTTCTCAAATAACTGAATAAATGTCAATAATATTATTACTGTTAAATAATATTAGTATTAAATATTCAGTTTTGTAATTATCATCATCTTCTTCTTTTTATTTTTTTTTTTTAAATGTTAGATTATTATTGTTAAAATATTTATTTAACAAAATTCAAATGCTATTAATTTTTTGTTATATTGAAATAATTTTATTATCCAAAAGATAAGAAATTATCCTGAATTAAATAGATATTTTTTGATATATTTGAGTGGTCTGCATCTTGTAAAACAAATGGTATGACATTTGTTACCTTGTTTATTTTTTAATTCGCACAGACAGCTTCATGTCTGTAGGTCTGCAGTTTTTCTTTTATATTTTTTGTATAATCTCCAACACTGACACACTCAGTAATGTAGCTAAAATATTTGGGGTATACTCAGTCTTTCTTCGATATTTGCATGCATTAAGTACAATAAATTATGTTGTCAAAATAAAATGTCCATACACTTTCATAAGCTTGTTATAATACTGCTATACTTTATTGTTAGCAAAGATTTGTAATGAGAATTAAAAAATAAAAAAAATTCGATTTAGAAAAGTTCAGAATTGTTTATTCCATCACTCATAGACATAAAATTACTGTTGAATGTTCTTTTGAATTTTTTGAAGCTGTTTTTGTTATTTTGTTGTTGCTGTTGTCATTGTTGTTAACTTTTAATCTGTACTGGTATCTATTTCTCTGCTTTGGAAATTTCATTGATTTTTTTCAATTTTTTTGTGTGAGGTGTTGTTGTCATCTTGCACATATATTTATGATAATAAAAGGAAATGAAATGTTTTGTTTCTTATTAAACCAGCATTTTGGACTATGAAATGCTAGTAAACATTTATCAGACTGAAAGTGTCAGATAAAAAACAAAATTCCAACCATAAGAATGAAAAATGTTTTTATTATTATTGCTACTATCATTATTGTTATTGTTGTTTTGATTAATATTAATATTAATATTCATATTTCCTTAAATTGACTCTTTTTTATCATTTACAATACACCACACTTATAATATACATATTTCGCTGATGGTGTTGTTTAAAATGTTTTATATTGTTTTAATGGCTGTTCAGGTGCCTATTTTAAATCTATGCTATTTTAATAACTAAATGGTGTGAAAATGTGTATTGTTTTAACAACATTGTGGGGAATTGTTTAAAACGGTGTATATTGTTTTAACACGAGTACATGAATAATTGTTCAAAATCCTGTATTGTTCAAATGATTGTGTGACAGGTTGTTTGTAATGTTGTTTAATGATTGTATGTCAGATTTTTTATAAAATTATATATATTATTTTAATGACAGTGTGAAGAATTATTTGAAATGTATAATGTTTTAACAGCTGTTTTGAGAGGTTGTTTAAAATATTGTATTATATATATTTTTTTCCCCCTACAGGAAGGAGTTGAGTACGACTATCTCCAGTCTCAAGATGATGAATCCATCTTTCCATCTCATTTGTCTGAGCCAGATCTGACCCAAGGCCAAGATCTTGACTCATCGTCCATCATGGAGGGCTCCATAGAGACCGGGATGGAAGCCACAGAAAGCAAGTTATCATGTAGTGTGTCAGGTCTGTTCAGAGTTTTCGTTAGAATGACTGTTCTCTTTTTCTTTTTATTTGGTCTGTTTTCTTTCCTTTTTGCCTCGTCATTCTTCTTTTCTATTCTTTTTTTATCTGTGACTTCCAGATTTTCACTTCAAGTGTTTAATTTGCTGTCCAAGACTAAAAAAATAGACAAAATGGATGTGTATCATACTATAGTCAGACTTTATTATGAACAAAGGTTGGATTATAAATAATTATTGCTGGGAAGTATTCAGGAAGTTGTATATTTCATTGTTTTATTATAGAACAGGTTGTTTCTAGCATTTAAAAAAGAAATTTAAGAAATATAACTGACAATTCTTTTTAAAAGAGTGTGTATATATATATATATATATATATATATAAGATGTTTGTTAGCACCTTTCGCAAGTGCATTTTAGCAACAAATAAATAAAACACTTACTTGAAATAAACACAAAAATATTTTAAGTAACTGTTTTTTCAGCTTAGCAATTACTACATTTTTACTGTTAAAGAACAAAAAACAAAAACAACAACAATAGAAGTAACAAAACAAACACACGTTTCAATTTTCAAAAAAAAAAAAAAAAAGAAGTAGCAGAACTGTTTCTTTTCACAACCTCAGATACACTTTTTAAGAAAAAGAAATTATTCCTCCAGCAAGAAACTAATTTAAATTTTAAGATATTACAGTTTTAACTAAATTTATTTATTTAATTTTTTGTTTCAGAAAGCAACTCCACCAGCAACCTACTCATAGACCACCCGCTGGCTTTCACAGCAAACGTAAACGTGAACCTGGAGTCTGACGTGTCTCGCGAGGGGGACGGGACAGCTGCAGCCAATGGGTACCAGGATTCTAAGTCCTCGCAGAGTTCCACGGAGACAAGAGAGAAGGCAAAGCTTCGAGCGCACGGAATCTGTCTGACGTCCAGCGACATGGACCGGCTGAAGATCTTCATGCACGAGTTTGTCGTCCGAGCCCTGATTCCTTGGGCCGAGAATCAGATGAGAGTGTTCAATGACCAGGTAGGTGTTACGAGATGGCCCTTAGATTAAACAGATTAATTAAGTTGTTATTTTTATTATTATTATTATTATTATTATTAATTTATTATTACTATTATTGTTATCAGCATCATCATCATCATCATCATTATTATTATTATTTTTTTTTTTATCACTTACTCAGTCAGTCAGAACAGTTCATTCAACCCGACTCACTGAGTGATTCATTCATTTTTTTCACTCATTTATTTTGACTTCTGTTGTTTCTTCATCCCTTCATTTATTCCTAAATTTAGTCATTAACCATTGCAGCAGAAAGCTACTGTTAATAATATATATTTGTAATTTATTTAGTATTATATTAAAATGCAAAAGAGCTTTTTAATTTAATTTTTTTTAATAGTTATATTTACATATTTTTTAATCATTTAAAATATATATATATCTATATATATATTATCTTAATGCCCACAACTTGGTCATCTAAAATCTACACACTGTTGTTTGTGGAAGGTTTCATTAAATAGTAGTTGATTTTTTTCTTTCATACTTTATCAATAAAACCCAGTTATCTTTCACTTAACAAACAAACAAACAAACAAACCAAAACAAAGAAATAAATGAATAAAAATTAAATAAGAACAACAACAACAAAGAACAAAAGGAAAGGAAAAGAAAACCACAACAAATAAATAACAAATAATCATCATCATCACAATTATCAGCAGACTCAGATCAGTATCAAATAACTAGTTATCTATTCAGCTGAAATCTCTAATAACTTTTATTTTATTTTATTTTCAGTTGACGTCAAGGAAAGGACTTCATCGGTCATTTTTCAGTGCAACTAAGAAATGGTTTGGCAGTAACAAACCGGCAGGTCCCATACAGGCCAACCAGAACACTTCAGTTGTGTGAGTTCACACTTGTACTCTCCTACACACACGTTCTTTCTTTTTAGTTACTTTAAATACATCACTGAATATGTGTAATCTGTTACTAAATACATCACTGAATATGTGTAATCTGTTACTAAATACATCACTGATTATGAGTAATATTTTTATATAGCATCATTTTAATGTTGAATGATCACTGATCATGTGTATATTTTGTACATCTTATTTAATTTTGAAATGACTTTTCACTTTGAGTTCCTTTTTTTAGATACTTTTCATTATGAATCATGCTTTAAAATATTATCATAACATAATACACAGATATTTTTTTTTCAAAACTAACATAAGTAAATAATTAATCGATTATTTCTACTCTATCATTTTAGCATCAGAAATATTTTTTTATGTCAAATGTTTGTTATGAACACACATCTACATTGTTTCGTTTTAATTATGAGAAATAAATTCTCACTTCATGCAATCCTGTTTTCTACTTTTTAGTCAACTCACACTTGCATATTAAAATTTAAATATTTTTTATATACAATTTTACTGCTGAACACAAAATCCTATTTTTGTATTGTAACTATATTCACTTCATGAATTCCTGTTGACAACAGTATTATCCCATTGTGTACGCACAATAATAACATAACATATTAGTATTTTGTTATGGTACTTTTCAGTACTGAACTACATACAGTACTATGTACTAATTATGTTAATTTTATTTTCAGGTATACTTCCGAGGCCCCAGAGCTACAGCTGCGTCGACTGGCAGATCTCGCGTTTTTGTTTCAGATGTACGACTTTGCATACCACACATACCACACAGCTAAGAGAGACTTCAACAATGACCACGCTTGGCTGCACTTCGCCGGAGCTCTGGTAAATTGTTGCCTGTTTTCCTTCCATTAATCTTACAGTATGCAAACAAAATTATGACATTGGTTTTCTAAGCTGTACATTTTTCTCTTTTTTTTTTTCCGGATCCTAATTTGGATAAATCATCATTAAATGAATGTTGATTTAATTCTTAGACTTTCTGTATCATAGTAAAACATTTCTGTATATTGTTTTCTCATTTCTGTAGTAATGTATATTGAAATATATATATATATGTATATATTGTTTTAACTGATTTATTTTTTAGGAGATGGCCAGTATATCCATATTCATGCTAGGCAGTGCTAGTCAGAGACAGTATCCTCATCATTACATGGAATCAGCCATCACAACATACCTCACATCGTGCAGGTAACTTTCTCTCTGACTTTTAAACATTGTAAATATATATTTTAATTAATATTCTGGACTATATTCTGGACTAGATTTGGTCTGTATATTAATTTTGCAATGGGCATGTTTATTATTTGGTAGGCAAAAAAATTGATTTTTTTTTTTTTTCACCATAATTTTTCAGGAATATGCAATATGCAACAAGGGCCACACTGGTAAGCACTGAAGCTTTGAAGTGCAGAGGAATGTATCACGAGGCAGCCATGCAGTTTCTCAAGATGACTAGTGAGGTGTGTGTGTGGTTTTTTCTTCAGTTTTTGACATGTACAATATCTTATATTCCAGATATTGATTTAGTTATTGTCACGTGATACTTCAATATTTTTCTTAACTTCAGGATATTGATTGGCACATGTGAGGCTTCTTGTCTTGAAGATTCTGTTTTCATTATTTATACTTCACCATTTTATTAAGTAAAGATTATATCCATTTGTCATGAATTTGTTACACTTAGATATGATTGCTTCATAATACTCAGTGCACAGATATGGCTGCATTAATTTATGAGAAACAATTGATGCTGATATATCTGTCTTTATTACAATAATTTTGTTTTAGGATTCTGTTTAATATTAAACTATTTATTCTAAGTTCATTACAAAATTCATTTATATTATTATGGGATTCTGTTTTTGATTTTTTTTGTTAAAATACTCATTCAAGATACTGATTAGCATACAATTATTACTATATTATTATTCAAATATTTATTATTTGTGTACATTTATTATGATGCTATTTCTGAAATATTTGGTGATTTAACTTTTTGAATATTTATTCATTATACTGATTTGGTTCTATTTGAATGCTTATTCAGGATATTATTTTGCTTTATTTGTCTGTTTATTCAGGACACAGATTTGGCAAGTGCATTGTTTCTGGAACAAGGGGCTCATTGTTTTATCAACATGAAGGCTCCGATGGTTAGAAAATATGCATTCCACATGATCCTAGCTGGTCACAGATTTAACAAAGCAGGCCAGGTGAGAAGCATTCTGAAATATCTCATCTAATATATTATATTAATAGTTAGCATTTCTGATACTGGTAATTTTTTGTGCATATCATACCTGAAGGTCAATAAAAACTAGTGAGTAAGTTATTCTCTCTCTCTCTCTCTCTCTCTCTCTCTCTCTCTCTCTCTCTCTCTCTCTCTCTCTCTCCCCCTCTCCCTTTTTCAGCATATGTATGTATATGTGTATGCATGCACGAATGAATATATTTATGCTTGTACCTGTACATTTGTGTGATTATGTGTTTTAATAGCAGCTTTTTTGTGTTGGAAGTAAAATTGTCATAAAAATTATTTTATTTGTTATTTATTTATTTCAGAGAAAACATTCCCTAAGAGCATATTCTCAGGCTTTACAGATATTTAAAGGAAAACAGTGGAAATTATCAGAGGTAAATACATTTTTTATTAGCATATATAATCTAGTATGAATATTTTGTACTTTTCCAAAAGATCTGTCTCTATATTGGTAGAAAACAAGCATAAAACACATTTTATTTGTCATTACTTTTTTTGTTACTTTTATAAATATTTTTATTTATTTATTTACTTTTATTTTTTATTTATTTATTTTTTTATTTATTTTTTTGATGCCAATCTTTACTAATAATCATAAAAAAGTTTTAATTTATTTAAAATGTTTTGACATTCCAAACAGTTGCTTTTCTGTAATAATTCCATTAGAGATTTTACTGCAGTAATAATTTTTAAATCAAAAGTTTTGCTGAACAAAGCTAAATACTAATTATTTTAAATCGCAGGACCACATACATTTCACAATCGGGCGACAGTCGTTTAATCTGAAACAACTGGAAAACGCCACGTCTGCCTTTAAACATCTTCTGATGGGAGAGAGCAAGCAGCCAGCAGTGCAGCAGGGAGCATTCATTAGAGAATACCTGTTTGTGTACAAAGTAAGTGAAATGTCTCATCTTTACTTGCAGGCTTCTTTCCCCTTGATGAAGTTCCAGTCATCTCCACCCTTTCATTTATCATTGTTTTTTTTGTTTTTTGTATACAATATGAGGCTTACAGAATAGCTATGGAACCAAAACATGATCTTGGATAATTGTTATTTCTTACTGGATTTATTAATTTTCCCTTTTACAGTTTTAGTGTAGATTACAGTAAAGTCCATTAAAATGATAATTGATGTTGTGCAAAAGTATTAATAGCTGATATGAATAGTAATTTTATACTGAACGGTCATTAAACATTAATTAATCCATCCATCCATCCATCCATCCATCCATCCATCCATTCATTTATGTATTAATTTAAAAAAAAATTTGCCTTGCTTTTGCTATTTACTGGGATATCTTTTCATTTGATTAGTTTTTATTTTGTTAATCCACCCACCCACCCATCCATTGAATCTCATTCATGTAATGATGTATTCATTTTTGTTTTTTGCTTTACCTTTTTATATTACAGTTTGATCTGATTAGCTGCTATTTTATTACTATCAATTTCTTACTTTCTGATACCATTTTTCTAAATTACAAACATTTTTTGGTTTTAATTTTTTAATTTATTTATTTTCATTTGCATTTCAGCAACAGCTGGCATTAGATGCAGGTGAGAGTTGTTCCTATGGAAGACTGCCTGAACTTCCATTGCCAAACCTGGATGTCAGCGCTATCAAAGTGTTGCTAGGGACACACCCTGGCAGACAAGGTGAAATGGCAAATTTTTCATAATCAGCTTAAATAAAACAAATAATAGTAACGATAAACAACACTACACAGAATAAAATAAAGTAAATTAAAATGTAACCAAAAATGTTATCATTTATGAATCTTGATCCAAAAATAAATAAAAAAAAGTTCTTTTCTGTTGAAATTGGTTTTATTCTCAATAGAGAATCTTGTAAAATTGATTTGTTAGTGATAGAAAAAAGTGGACAGTTTTTAAAAGCTGATTTTTTAATGTCAGTGGATAACGTGTTATATTACCTGCACCTTTCCAGTTAAAAACAAACAAATAAAAAACAATTATAAGGAGGATAATAATAATAATAATAATAATAATAATAATAATGCTGTAATGACTTGGTATAATGTTTTTCTAATAAAAGACGACATTAAAAAAAAAAAATATATATTTTTTAGAAACGGTTACAAAGACCCCAGCCTCTGGTATTTGGTTTGACCACGATGAGAAGCAGAACTCAAAGTGGCAGATGCTGGAGGAAAGGCTGGTGGCAGCAGCTAACAACGGCATACTGCCGCTGACCTTCAGACCCACACTCAAACTCTTCACCAACAAAACAGACAACAAATTCAGTCCAGCAACCTTTGTCGGAGGTAAGATAATATTGAGATAGATAGACAGAGTGAGAGAGAGAAAGAGAAACACTCAGACAGACAGTATTTATGTTAGTAGCTTTCTCTGTTTATCATATTTACATCTGTTCCTCTCATTTATTATTATTATTATTATTATTATTATTATTTCAGAACCTATCATTATTGAAGTGCAGGTTGAAAATCCACTTCTTGTTACTTTGGTTCTGTCTGATGTGATGTTGTTGTGGTCGTTTCTTCCCAGTATTGCGGGGACTGACAAACCTCAGCTGATCTCCAACGAGGTCTCTACTGGAGTGAAGGTAATTTTAGATTCTCTTTGTCATGATTACATTTTAATATTAATGGTATAAACATGATATTATATTTTTTTCTTGACTATTTCTCAGTAAATAGTTACTGCTACTTGTACTGAGTAGCAGCAAGGAAGATTATATATGCACCTTCTCTTAGGCTGGAAGATTTATACTGTTGCCTTTGATGCAGTAGTTGTCTGTGTTATAACCAATATTTTTAAAACTTTGTCTCTCTCTTTCTTTCTGTATTTGTTTCAGTGTTTTGTTAACCTCTGCCTGCCTCAGCCTGTTTCTTTGTCAGTCTTTCTCTTTGTTTCTCCTCCTCTCTCTGTTCAAACACCCACATAAATATAACACAGTTAAATACACACTCTCAACTGTACATTTACCCAATACAAGATTCCATAGGACTTGTATCATTTGAAAGTTACAGACACACACATGCACATCGCCAATAATTCTTTCATTGTTTGAAATTTTCAGAACAATCTGGCAGATGAAATCATCCAGACCACTGTTGTCAAGGAAGTTGTCCTTGAGGGACAACAGAAAAAGCCGGTATGTAATGTCCCGTGTTTTAACTGTTGTAGTGTTTTCTTAATCGCTGAAAAGTTTCAGTTTTAAGAAGCAGAAAGTTATAACAGTGAAACAGTTTTCTGAATTTGTTTTAGAATTCACGGATCATCTCTCTCCTTCATTTTGTGAAGGATATCATTAATCTGTAATTGTCAGTGGAAATCAGTATCTTTGTTAATTTGGAGTTGGAACCTTTTATGGGAAAATTGCCTTTGAAAAAGCCCATGATGTTATTTTACTTTGGTCAGTTTCCTAATTGTAGAGGATTTTATATCCTTTTGCAGATAATTAATCTTGTCCTATTAATGATTCATATTTCTCCTTTCTATTTCATAGAAACCTTTTTTTAAAACAATTGTGGACATTAAGTAATTAAAAATTTTTTGTACAGATTCATTTGACTCTAGTCAACACTAAGCAGTTAAAAAGAATATTTGGGTAATTACAGATTCATTTGACTCTAATACCACGGCAACCTGGTGAACTACGTGTTGTTGGCTTGGCATACAACCTTGGCACCAGCACACTGAATCCATCTGCTGCTATCACTGGCGGCAACAGCATGCCAAAACAGAGCTACGTGAGCAGCATCTATGTGCGCGGCAAGCAGAGGCTGGAGGTGCAGGGTCCCAGGTTAAACATCACCAGCGAAGACAAAATGCAGAAGAATTACGGACCTGACAGAAGACTGGATCTTGTTGTCCTGGAAGAGATGCCAATCTTAGAGGTGTGTCTTCTGTTTGTCTGTCTGTTTATTTATTTTATTTTATTTTATTTATTTATTTATTTATTTATTTATTTATTTATTTATTTATTTATTTATTTATTATTATTATGTTTTTTTTAAATTTGTTTATTTATTTATTTATTTATTTTTATTTTTATTTTTATTTTTTTTTTATATTTGTTTGTTTGTTTCATACATATGTATACCCTTCTACTCTCCTGCTTAATTCACAATTGTCTGCTCTTCCAGAAATTTAATTTCAGTTCCATGTATTTTATTTTATTACATTGTTTGAGGAATTGTTAGAAATATTGATTACACTAGAAAATCGACATCAAAATAAACTTTAATCTCTCTCTCTCTCTCTCTCTCTCTCTCTCTCTCTCTCTCTCTCTCTCTCTCTGTTAGTTATTATTTATTATTGTTGTTATTACTTATTTATTTGTATTTTTTAATTTATTTATTAAAGGTAAATTTCTGTGATTTCCCCGACTCACTGTTGTGCGGTGAGGTTCACTGTATAGAAATTGAGATCACAAACAGTGGCAGGAGCCCGTTCCACAAACTGAAGGTGACTTCCAGTCACCCAGAATTCTTCACGTTCGGCTCGGGTGTGGACCTGCCCAAATACCCGTACGTCTACCAGATGAGGTCTGTAGACAAACGAGACTCTAGTGCAATGGAAAACAGTATTTGTGATATGAGAACAATGAATCCCGTTGTGACCATTCCTTTACCCAATTCTGTGGTGAAGCCAGGGGAAGTGATATCTGTACCCCTGTGGCTTCGTGGAAACGATATTGGTGGGGTGCACGAAGTGGATTTTCTCTTTTACTATGAGCCAGTAAACAGCCAGTCGAAAGTGAGGTAAATGTGTTTCTTCTAGCTGTTGTAGTCAGTTTACATTGTTAGCTGCTGGTTTATTTGTGAATTCAAGTAAAAAAACATGAGTATGACTGTTTCTGTCTGTGTGTGTGTATGTGTGTCTTTTTGTAGTTGAGTTAGTGAGTGAGTGAATGTATGTTTTAAAAAATACTGACTGATCAGCTGAAAACACTTAGTGACTGATTGCTGGTTTTCTTTTCATGCTGTGTTGTCGTTAAATATTAATTAAGTGATTAATTTCAGGCACAGAATTCTACAACACAAGGCGATAGTGAAAACAGTGGAATCTCTTAGTGTTCGAGCTGTTGTTACAAAACCAAGTACCTGCGTCAGCCACAACAGTGGACAGGAACTGAACTCCTGCATCATTTCCTGTGAGCTCGAAAATCTCAGTCAGGTATTGAATTTATTTATTGATTTCCACGTAAGTGTGTGTTTTGTGTGTGTGTGTGTGTGTGTGTGCACGCGTGCACGCATGTGCTTGCTTGAGTGTGTATATATATGTGTAAATACGTGTGTGGGTTTACATAACTCTGTTGTTTTTTCCAGGTGCAGGTGCAGTGTCCTCATATACAGGAGTTACAGATCACTCAGGTGTCCTGTTCCAGTCCAAGTTGGATGGTTGAAAGTCTGAGTGTGTTTGACCAGGAAGGTAATGATTATTTATGTATTTTTTTGTGCACACTGTGTGCGCGTGTGTGTGTGCATGTGTTTGTGACCATGCATGTGTGAGTAAGTGTATGTGTGTGGCTAGGTGGCTTGTTTTATAATCAAGTTTAATATGTTTTATCTTGGCAAGTTTAATGTGTGTTATTTTGACAAGTTTAATATGTGTTATTTTGACAAGATTAATCATTTATTTTGACAAGTTCAATGTGTGTTATTTTGACAGGTTTAATGTATGTTATTTTGACAAGATTAATGTGTTATTTTGACAAGATTAATGTGTTATTTTGACAAGTTCAATGTGTGTTATTTTGACAAGTTCAATGTGTGTTATTTTGACAAGATTGATGTGTTATTTTGACAAGATGAATGTGTTATTTTGACAGGTTTACGTATTGGTAGCAGAGAGACTCTTCAGTTAGCTTTAAAGGGTAAAAAAGCAGACACCACAGCAGGTAAATTTATTTATTTATTTTTAATTTTTATTATTATTATTATTATTATTATTATTATTTTTTCCTTCTATTTCTTTATCACTTTATTTATACAATTATTTTATTTCATTTCATTTTATTTTGTTTTGTTTTCTCGTGATATTTTTATTGATTTATTTATTTATTGTTATATTTACATTTATTTGATTGAGTGTTTGATTATTTCCTAAATATGCTTTATACTTCACTTTATAAATTTTTCTATTTATTTTCTAAAATAATGCAAAACCCCCACAAAAAAAAAAAAAAAACTATCAAAAATACATATTACACAACTGTTTCGTTATACATATAAGAACAAGTTATCTGCTGATACTATCATGGTTAAAAAAATTGAAAAAGAGTTTATAAAGTTTCTACTTAATTTTCAGATGAACTGTTTTTATTCACTGAAGTGCCATTTGATCTACAACAGGTAGGAAATGCATGTATTTACTTTTATTATTTGTTACTATTATTAATGCCATTGTTTCAATGTTAGCATTATTATAATTATATTACTGTCATTATTAGTTGTAGTGCTGTATTACTTATTTATTTTAATTATCATTATTATTATGAATATTATTATTATTATCATTATTATTATTATTATCATTATCATTATTATTATTATTATTATTATTATTATTATTATTTCTACTACTATTATTATTGTTATTGTTATTATTACTATTATTATGGTTAATATTATTATTCTATTACTGTTACTATTATTATTATTATTATTATTTTATTATTTCAGATCAGCAGTGTTAAGACACCATGCTGTGATTTCTTCTTTCACAGTCTCAATCGCAGGAAGTCAAAAAAGTCATCAGAGACTGTGCCAACACCGAGGTTAAACAGATTCCAGACACTCCCGGATTTCAGTCAGCTGAACAAAGCACTTGAGATTAACCTCACCCTCATCTTTCTCTGGAAGGTAACTCCTATGTTCTTAAAAACAGAGCATTTGGTTCATTTAAAAACTAAATTTAATATTAGATTCATCTTCTTATTGTGCCTTCACTGGATAGAAGAGAAGATGTCATGTTAAATATGTGATCAGTTTCTGAAGAGTTTTAAATTAAATATTCTCTTTAGAATTTTATGTTAGTTGTATTAAAATAGTAAATTTAAGTTTTAAAATGATGCAAGTTTCAATGAGGCACTCATTTTTAATTTTTTATTTATTTATTAATTTATTAATTTATTTATTATTTTTTATAATTTATTATTAGTAAAGATTTACGGCCAAAAGCAAACTACCTCATTAGCTGCTGTAAAGATTAGGATGTTATATGATACCTGTATGTTGAAGACTAAAATAGTTTCAGATAATAATTATCATCATTATCAACATCACCATCATCATTATCAATGTTTTTGTGCTATTTATTGTTAATGTTACTACTCGTGCTTTTGTTGTTAATAATAATATTGCTGCTGCTGTTCATTATTTTTATTATTATTGTTATTATTATTAGTATTATTATTATTATTTATATTACTACTACTACTACTACTACAATTGCTACTGCTACTGTTACTATCACATTGTTATGTTTAACAGGCCTACGTAGCTCAGGAGAATGGTCAGATGAAGATTCTAGTTGGTCAGCATCACGTGCACGTGGACAAAGTTAACACCGTGGCAACGTCATATCCATTTGTCATGGTAAATTTGTTTTTTAAATAAAAAGTCAATATATTAAAATGCTTACTGATGCACATGCACCTTCTTGTTGTTAGAAAGTATGTGCTAATCATGTCTTGTAAGTTCTCAAGTTGTTATTTTATGTAATGTGCTGTGGTTGGTTTAACTCGTACTTCATTCTCGTGGTCAAAGTAAAAATTAATTTCAGGCAGTTTTGTGAAATGGCTCTATAATTTTTGAGATTTTCTGTAACTGGTTTGAACGATAGTTCTCTATGGTTACAAATATAAAGACATGCTCAGTAATTACTTATTTTTATTTATTTTTATTTTTTCTCACTGTATATGTTTTTCTTTGATATTTATTTTTGTTATTAGTTAAACACAGACTTACCTCCACTGAAATTTAACCGAGAACAGGAGCCAGAGACAAAAGCTCAGCCAAGTCCAGAAGTGACGACAAAGTTAGTCAGCTTTTCATTTGTACATGATAGAACTGTACAACATGACTTCAGAAACAATGGGTAGGTACTGAGTTTTGTTTTTTAAATACATAAAATAATTTTATGTAAATAAGTTTAACAAACTGCTGTTAATATAATTTAAAGTGTGTGTATTTTAACTTTTTATTTATTTAATAATGGTCTGTTTTTATTGATATATACTGTTTTTGTTTTGTTTATAAAATATTTATGTGTAAAACTTGAAAATGTAATTTTGAATGATTGATTTGTGCTTATTATTGCAGTTAGAAGTAATTATATAATATAAATGTGGAGAGAAAGAGAGAGAGTAGTAGTGGTAGTAGTAGTAGTATAGAAATAAAAGCAAAATGAGAGAAAACAATATAAAGAAAGAAAGTATATGTACATATTAACATTGATTATTAGACAATAAATAAATAAATAAATAAATAAATAAATAAATAAATAAATAAATAAATAAATAAATAAATAAATAAATTAATTAACAAATAAGTAAATGTAGTATTTTTATTTTGATAGAATCTGTGTGGTGCCGGTGACAGTGAAACTGCAAAACCAGTCAGAGACGTCAGTTGACATCCTTGTTGACACCAGCAAATCTTCAGACAGGTTTGTTGTCTAATAACAAAACTAATTTTATTTATCAACATCTTAATTTTAAAATTTTCTTTTTGTTTTATGTGTGTGTAGGTGGATATCAGTGTAACATAAAAGTAAATCTTTAATGATAAGAAATAATATAAATATATTAGTATAATTATATGTTAGTATGATGGAATTTTGTTTTAATTTGGGGTTTTTTATGCTGCAAAATGTTAATTAATAATTAAGTATAGGGTCAAAAGAGTACATTATAAAAATGTCTTTAACTGTCTGGAATAATACTGTTATTACTTCACTATATAGAAATATATCTATATCTGTCTTTGTGTGTGTGTGTGTGTGTGTGTGTACGCGTGTGCGTGTGTGTGTGTAAAATGACTTCATGTGTTAAGGAGCAAAATGGTTGCAGTCATATGTTTATTATTTTACTGTCATACTGAGTTTTGAGTGATGCTAGATCATACATGACAATGAAATAATAATTTGCATTCCTTGAGGAATTTCATTACACCATTTTCTCATAATGTCAGATGTACAGTTCAGTAAATGTCAGTACAGCAAAATATATTTTAATTTCCAGACTTGGATCCACACACGTTGAGTCCACCATCTTACCAATGACGTACCCCACACTTCAGCCAATGAGCAGCAGTTTCAGGTGGGTGGGCCAGACTCTTGCCCGCCTGTCCCTCGGTCCCAACGCCAGTCAGCAGGTGGGGCTGAGGGCTGGTTTCTGCCATCCTGGGGTCTACAACCTCAACAACCTATCCGTGTTTGTGACGTACTCAGACGACATGTCTCAAATGATATCCCAGAAACACAGCACACCAAGTATTATTATTCTGACACCATCATCGTCATCATCATCATCATCATCATCATGAACGTCAGCATCAGTGTTGTTCATATGTGTATGTGTGTAATATTTGTGATCCTAATTGTCATTTGTCTTTCTTTTTTCAGTTCTTTTTTTGTTTAAAACTGAGAAAGATAAACTGACGTAATCTGTTCATGAGAAAATGAAAGATTTGAAATGATATTGATATTTTCATTTTATTTATTATATATTTAATTTTTTTTTTTTTTTTTTTTTTTTTTTTTTTTTTTTTTAGATTACTTAATGCATTTATTTATTTATTTATTTAATTTATTTAGGGATATAGTTTTTAAGTTATTATATTTAAAGTTTTGTTTTAACAACACTCTCACGGAAGAGATATAAATGATAAACAAGAAGTTGAATTTCAGAATATCCAAAGATTTCCATGCAATTAAAAAAATTAAATATTTTATGTCTGTGTCTCTTTCAAGCATTTTTATTTATTTGTGCATGTGTGAATTTGAGCAACACACTGTGTACATGTGCACATGTATTTGTATACACACATCCACACACACACAAACATTTAATATCTTTACAAACCCATTTAAATATGCTTAAATTCTGGCACAAATATATATCCGCACACACACACACACACACACACACACACACACACACACACACACAGATACATGCACACAACATACAACACACAACACAAAGACACACAGAAACAAAACATTTTTGTGTTTGTATGCATTGACCACACAAACTAAAGTTGTGTAATAACAGCAGCCCAATCCAGTACAGCTTGTACTTTTGTAAAAACGTATGTATATGAGGAGGTTTCAGTCTATTGCCTTGACTTTATTTCTAGTCAGATGCTCAGATATTTTCTTCACATTGATCTCAAGAGATAGAATAAAAATAAAAAAAATAAAATCTAGTATGTGAGAGACGAAAACGAAGACACTGAACAATAAAGAATAAATATAAATAATGCTGATAAAGAGTATGTATATATATATAAATGTATATATATCTGTCTATATGGATAATTACTTATACACACATACAAATTTTCTTCAGTTTTTTAACCATTGAGTTACTTTTTGTTTTTAATTATGTCGTTTCAGTATGGTTTTTTTTTACTTCTTTTATTAAAAAATATATAGTAAAGTGCTTCTATAAATGTACATGCCATTTTGTATCTTCCTCCATGTTGTATTATATTTTGTACATAAACATTAATTATTAATGAAAAAAAAACATCTGTGAAATTAATTTTTGTTGTTATTTTTATTATATGTACATACTGTGTACAAGGCTTGAAGCCATATTTACATTTGTGAGTATTTGAGTGACTATACTGTTCTGTACATATATAAAATACTTACACTTCAGTGTATATATTCATGCAGACATAGGTATATTATGTATTCACAATTATACAAGCATGCAATTACAGATATATACAGATAGAAAGACAAACAGACACACGTACCTTTGTACGTTTATAAAATGGGACAGCCACTTTTTAAAATTATTTTAAGATAGACAGTTAATAGACAAGTGATTCTAATGTAAATTATATTTCATGTCTTATATTTATTATTATTATTTTATTATTGTTATCATTTTTATTATTATTTTCTTCTGTTATAATTGTCTTTCTCCTTTTTCTTCTTCTTTGTGTCATTATTATTAACTAATTGAAATAAACATTCCTTTTCTTCACTGGTGAAACATAATATTTCCATTTTGTGTATAATATGATATTTGTTGTGTGCATTTAATAATAATAATAATAATAATAATAATAAAAAATAATAATAATAATGCAGCTGTGAGTTTTTGTTAATATAAGTACCTTACTTTGTTTTAAGAATAATGTATTTGTGTTATTCACACGTTTAATCATGTATTGTATGTGTTTTATTCAGATATCTATTCAAGTATTTAAATGTTTAATCATATAAATGTTTATCCAAATACTGTTCACATAATTATGATTATTGTACGTCTATTTGCATGTATTTTATTTGTATGTTTAAACATGTCCAAATATCCATTCACACAGTTGTGAATATTGTGTCTATTTACATATACTTTATTTGTATGTTTAAACATAATAATTTAAATATCCATTCACACAGATACTATCTTCATATAATTATAAATTATCATGTCTATTCACATTCATTGTAGTTTTTATTCACATATACATATTATATGTTTATAATCAATCATATCAATTATTAGATTCAAAATCACTAGAAAGTTATTAATTTTTTTTTTTTTCTCTAAATTCATTAATAATTATTATTTATTAATGTTTCAAATTTATTTTTTATTTTTAATAATTCTTCAACAAATTATGTACAAAAGAATAAATAATAATTCAGAATTATTTACTGTGTATATGTGATATATTAGAAAATTATTTAATATAAATGTTGGCAATAAGTATATTAAATTATTATTATTATTACTGTAAAATTTTTTTTTTTTTTTCCATGGACTATTTTGACAATTATTGTCTTTTCTAGACACTTGCTGTGTACTGCAGCATCTGGATGATGAATTTGTACATAAGAAAAACCATGTAATTAAAATAATTTGTAAATCTGATAGCGTACTTTAATCTGCGTGCAATTAAAACTATACATATTTACATACACTTCGTTCTTGTTTTCTTTTCATTACTCTGATTGGCCACGTCTATAAATGAACTTTTTGAATAATAATTTATTTAAAGGAAGCTGCAATGGTTGAAATTCTGTTCTAGGTGTGGATGGTCCTTGTTTCAATCCTTCCTGGCAGACAGCATTAAACTGTTTCTCTTTCAAACCACAATTGATGTAAGAAAGGTTCTGGTATGTACAGTCCTGTTTAGGATGGTATAAAGAAAACAAAAATAACAGGTCATCAGGATTTCTTTTTTATTATCTGAGTTTACTTTTGACAGGTATCTTTAAATAAAAGTTTTGTTCATCTTTAAATGAAACAGTATCTTTCTTTCTTCATTCTTTCTTCTATGCTTTTAATGTCAGGCTTATTTTAGCTATTACATAGAGATGACAGATAGATAGATGGATGGATACATAGTGTGTGTCTGCATGTATATATATTTGTGTGTGTGTGTGTGTGTGTGTATATATATATAGTTTTATAATGACAGAGAAATAAATATCACTGTCACTTCTCTCAAAACAACAAGCTCCATGATACCTTCACCTTCTCATAGATAATAAAAGAATGACTAAACATCGTGAGTTGCTGAAATTGATAACATTCTGTTCAGTAAGTTGAGTAATTTGACTCATCAGCCTTTAATAATCATTAATATTTTTTAAATGACTGCTTCACTGAAGATTTGATAAATTGATTCTTACGTCTGCTTTGACTGAATAACAGTATAAACAGATCCCATGAGAATAAAAACATTAATGTTGAACATGAATGTTACAGTAATATAAAACATTTTTTTTTTTTTTTTTGAAACCTTTTTAATGTCAGTTGAACATTAACTGAAAATATTCCTTACTGGTAAAATAAAACATTTTTAGTAATAATTATTTTTGTTGTTGAATATTAATATAAAATTTCGTTTGTTCTTGAAGTTTGTTTCTTCTGATTTTGTTATCGCCTGTAAAAATTATTAGGAGTCCTTTATTTTGAGGTATGGAGAACCAAAGGTTTTTTTTTTTTTTTTTGTTTTTTTTTAGATCTCAAAGACATGCAAACATTAAAGTAATCACACTAGTTAACTGTCTAATTAAACAAAGACTATTAAAGTGTTTCTAATATGTATTAAGACAGTTTCAATACATTGTTTAATTATGATTAGAAATTTGATTTTTCAGTTTGAATAATAATAATAATAATAATAATAATAATAATAATAATAATAATAATAATAATTAAAAACAAAAAAAAGATAACAAAAAACAACAACAACAAAAAACAAAATAAAAACAACAAAACAACAACAACAACAATATGAAAAAAATAAGCAAGTTTAAAATGTTCAAAACTGAAAACCGGACAAGCTGACTGATCGTTTACCATTTTTGTGTCTTTCTTTCTATAGGTACGTACCATTCACACACGCAAAATGTCCATCCATTAAACATCATCATATTTTCTTATCGTTCAGATGTTTGAATTAAAACAATTCTATTACATGTGCAGCGATTTTAAATCGTTTTGGTCCGCATGAAAATGATAAAATCCAATTCCGAGATTTCACGGTGATGCGGGTAAAACATTTCTGACGTCATAATGAAAACAACGCTACATCTTCCGCTTATCTCCGCTCACTTTCTCAGTTTCTGAGACACACACAATAACACAGTAATATATTTACACTTCTGGGTCATCGGTTTGTGTCATGGTAAAAGTCAGTTCGGTCGGAAGTTCCACACTTTCTTTGCTGTCTGTTGGTTCCTCTAAGTTGACTGTGTCCAAATGAGTGGAACTAGATCGTCGAAGCGGACGAATTTCCGAGTATCTAGTGTGGCTGTATTCGTAGGTAATTCCTCCCAAAATAGCACCAAAAATGGGTCCTATCCAGTAAACCTAAATGGATAAAGGAAAAAAGAAATTAATGTATTATATCGATATTTTGATAATGTTAAGTTAATTAGGCGATTTAATAAATTCTTTCTTTAAAATAAATAAATAAATAAATAAAAGACCGATTCAAGAATACAACGTGACCACTTTATTGATGTATTGATGACGTCAACACTTACGTTTGTTTATCTTGGATACGGGATTTGCACTAATCAGAGAAAACTTTAAGTTTATATATCGGTATTTCAAATAGATGACTGCAAAAATGTATATATTAAAGCTTCCTTGGGATATCGTCCATAACAGGTAAGACACGTTAAGATATATAAGAACAAACCAACTCTCTTACACATTAATACACACTTAGCACTCTCGTCCTCACACATTACAATAATCTAATGAAATTACGTACCCAGTGATTAGTCCAGAAGTTGCAGACGACAGCCGGACCAAGAGATCTTGCAGGATTCATACTAGCTCCAGTATACTTCCACTGTAATAATAATAATAATAATCATAATAATAATAATAATAATAATAATAATAATAATTTTGAAACAACAAGTAACCAAAATTAAAAAAAAAAAAATAACAACAAAATTAAAACAAAAAATAAAAAAAAAAATCCATTAATTGTAATATTGCAACTACTACTACCAATAATAATAATAACAACAACAACAACAACAATAATCAACAAGAATGATCAACAAGAATGATAACGATGATGAATAATGATGACGATGATGATAATGGCATTAATATTGTTAACTAGTAATAACAGCAAAAATAATTATAGTAGTAGTAGTAATAATAACAACAATAAAAATCAAAATAACAATAACAACCAAAGAACAATATTAATAATAAATGATATATTTATGGTATAACAACAACAACGAGGATAATGATGATAACGGTGATGATGATGATGATGATGATAACAACAGTAACAACAACAAAAACAAAATCAACAATAACAAGTCTGTACTAGAGGACCTTAGGTTATTTTCTACGATATTAAAAATAATCAAAAATTTCGTCATGAAAGGATATAAAATTGTTTTTTAATTTGATCTTCGCACTTTCATCTAGCATTGCCCAAGGGCTTCACACAGCAAGCACAGGTCATGTCAATATTTATGATGAACTGTCTTATAAAGTATTACTGTGATAGTGTTTACAGACATCACAGCCAATTATTTACTCATTTTGTTCTTGTCTGCATACACTGTGTATGAGAAAGTCAGCGGGACAGTTGGCTTATAGCTGTTGTTGTTGTTAGTTTTTGTAATGATTATCATTGATTTTATTGTTTTTCGTAGTTATTTTTATTATTATTAAAACAGAATATTATTATTATTGTTATTATTATTATTATTATTATTATTATTATTATTATTATTATTATTATTATTATTATCATGTAGTAGTAGTAGTAGTAGCAGCAGTAGCAGTAGTAGTAGTAATAGTAGTGGTGGTGGTAGTAGTAATAGTAGTAAAAGTAGTACTATACAGTAGTATTTTATTTACTCTATTATTTAGTTTAGTTTTTATATTTATTTGTATGCAAGTTATGACGTCATGAGTAATGAAAAAGAAATAACAACATCAGCAAATTATATAAATGCTATACTTTATCTTTAGCAAAAGTTGGCCTCGTTGAAAAAATAACTAAATAGAGCAAACAGTGGGTTTTTTCTTGATTTTTTTCTTTCCTTCTTTTTTTCTTGATTTTTTTTTTTTTATTTTGTTGTTGTTGTTGATGTCATTGTTTGTAGAATCAAAAATAACTTACCCCAAATGTATGTCCAATAGTGATTGAAAATCCCACAGGTAACAGTTCGAAAGGAATAGTGCTAGTGCATCCTGGGTAATCTATACTGGCAAAATACGAATACGTCATGAGGAAAGTTATTAGAAACTCTATTCCAAACGCCTGTCCCACGTCAATGTCAGAGTGCACGTAGGTCACGCCCAGTAATTCGTGAAATCTCGCTGGCGTCACTCCATACAAAATCCCAGCCCCTGCAATACCCCCAACACACTGAGCCAGAATATTAATTAAAATTGTGATGACGTCAGTCTTTCGCGTGCACATCATGGCAATAGATACAGCCGGGTTCATTTGAGCTAGACCGCTTGTTCTAAGGGACCAAAACAGCAACGTGACGGCCAGCATTCCGAAAGTGACGGCCGCTTTCAGTTCGTCGCTGTTCGTTTTGCATCGTGTGTTTCCGGTAATGGTCGAACCGCACCCGATGAGAACGTAAAACGTCGTTACTAAAAATTCGCATTTAGCGTTTTTCAGGAAGGTCATCTGTTTGGCTGATTTTATTACCGTCTCCATCATTGCAGGGAAGGACATCTTTAATCTGGATTCTGAGAAGAAAACGACTAGACGTAGATGTGATCGGAAGAGACCCGAGTGTCGAATTCAAAATCTTCGTTTGTCTTCGTGATCATTGTTTGGCCACTGGGAAAAAAAACTGAAACAGAAAAGATTAAAAACATTAATTATAACTAAGATATGGCAGCTACATTAAAAAGCTCTAAGTTCAAGGTGTATTGTGTAATGTTAACAGTTATTTACTCATCTACCTAAGAACTTAACTGTCCGTATGTCTAGCATCCAACCTACCCATCTGCCTAACTATCTACCAAACTATCTGTCTGTCTGTCTGTGTGTCTGTTTGTCTGTCTATCTATCTGTCTATCTTCATTTTTCTTTATATATTTATCAGTCTGCCGATCCACTCATTTATCCATCTTTATCTCTGTTTATATGTCTGTGTCTCACTATTTCACATTCACTTAGATACACGTACAAACACTAATACTGATGCAGATACAAAGATGCAAAAACTCTCGTACATAATTTCCGATCTCATTTAGTCAGCACAAACAGAATTAAACATAAAACCAATTTCTTCGCTTGAAAGCGCGAGCTCTCAACTTGTCCTCAGAGTGGAAAGGTTTCATCAGAGGATACAGGTTTAATTATAAACGGAACAGAGATTTCACCTCGCTGTAAACTTGTTCAAGTCGTTGTAAAACGCACAAATTGAATTGCTCGTTCGCGTTTCATTTCAGTAAGTTTGTTAGAACGCTCTATGCTTTTACTTTCGAATTTTGCTTAGGGATTTTTTGAGTTCTGTATTTTTCCTGTTTTTTTCTTTTTTCTTTATTGTTTTGTTTTATTTATCTCTCTCTCTCTCTCTCTCTCTCTCTCTCTCTCTCTCTCTCTCTCTCTCTCTCTCTCTCTCTCTCTCTCTCTCTCTCTATCTATTTATTTTATCTTCTTGTCTTGTGTTTAAATGTTAAAATCGCTAATATACTGAATATTTACACACACGCACAGTAACAGTAACTGATAAGATGTAATTTGTACGTAAATGATAAAATTGTCACAGCACGAATACTTGGCGTGTCAGGATATCATAAATTTTATAACTATGAAATCACCGTCATTTCATATTAACTACATATTGATTTTCATCAATAGGGTTTGACGTTTTTCTTTTCATTTCTTTTTTTTCTTTTTTTACTTTTTTTTTTTTTGTTGTTTTCTTATTCACTTCTTATTATTTTGTTTTCTATTTTTTCATATATATATTTTATTTATGTTATTTTATTTATTTATTTATTTAGTTAGTTAGTTTGTTATTTGATTATTTGTTTGTTTGTTTGTTTCTTTGTTTGCTTGTGTATTAGCTCTCAATTTATTTATTTATTTATGGTTTTTCTTATTCTTTTTTCTTTCTTTTCTTTCTTTTTTTTTTTTTTTTCTTTTTTTTTTTTTTTTTTTTTTTTTTTTTTTATTTTATCATCATTCTTTGTATCGATTCGGTTATTTTTCAAAAGAAAATTACTATCTTTTAGGGCATGTTTGCTTATAATTACTTTCTGAACATGTTTTCTATCTTTCATTAATATTTTTTTACTATGATCAGACGATTACTTTTTTTTTTTTTTTGTAATGGTTTTAAGATAAACATGTCTGTTTTATTTCCCCACAGAAATTTGAGAAGAGGCGTCCTAAAATTAACGATTGTTTTTCGATCGATTTATCAGACGAATGACAAACCAAATAAATAAATACTAGTAATTTACTAATGTTATATATTGCTTTAAAATCAAAATGAATGTTAGATCTCACAGCAAATAGAATAGATAGACAGATAAATAGATAGACAGACAGACAGATAGATAGACAGATAGACAGACAGACAGACAGTTATATAGATAGATAGATAGCGATAGAGAGATATATAGATCATACATTTAAACCGAATTTATTAGCATTTTCTTCTTTTTGTTTAACCTAAAATATATTCAGTTTTAAAAACTGGTGTTTTTGATAAAAATGCCATTAAAAAAAAAAGATAAAGAAAAAACCAGAAAAAAAACAATTGAGAGGCTGAAATCAAACATCCACTAAAATCACGAATATAATTCATTTTCAAGTCTATCTTTGTAATTTTAATAGAGGGACAAATATATTAAAAATGTATCCTTAATAAAAGTAGACCTGTTATTATCACGTCTTTAATAAATATAATCTTTCTTTTCTTTCTTAAATAAAAACTCTAAAAATAAAACCAGTCTAAGACCCGGTATGATGAAGAACTGTTTAACTGTAATTTCGTGATTTAAACATATGTGGACGACATACTGAAAATACATCTTTGCGAAAAGATTCAGTCAACTGTTGTTTTGTGACCTTAATAGGTAGAAGCATATAAAAACGAAGAAGAAGAAGAAGAAGAAGAAGAAGAAGAAGAAGAAGAAAAAGAAGAAGATGAAGATGGTGATGATGATGATGATGAAAATGAAGAATACGCTAAAAATAAAATTATTCAGGTGCCCGCTAAGATGAAGAATAATTTCAATGCAATTTGCTTCTTTTACTAAAACGAGGAGGTGCTGAAAATTCAACAGCGCGATGTGTTCACTCAGTTGTCAC
This sequence comes from Chrysomallon squamiferum, assembly GCA_012295275.1. Taxonomy (NCBI): domain Eukaryota; kingdom Metazoa; phylum Mollusca; class Gastropoda; order Neomphalida; family Peltospiridae; genus Chrysomallon; species Chrysomallon squamiferum. The sequence continues at coordinate 10,021,329 of CM022667.1, read as the reverse complement.
TTGTTTCTTCAATAGGCAGAAATTCTTTTCTAATACGTCTAAAACGATAATAACCCAAAGAACCGCTGTGATGAAGAGCATAATTCATTTCAGCTCTGTGCCTGTGATAAATGAACGACACACGAGAAACACGCGCTGAATTGTCTCTTGGTGTCTTTAATAAGTGGAACTCTTCTTTTCAACGGCATCTCCTCAAAAACCTAACCACCAGACGACCCGAGACGGTGAAGAAGATAATTCATATTTTTCAAAAATTGATGAAAATCGATAGCGATTCTCAATCCGAGGAAAATCTGTCTTCTTTTTAAAGGAAAGGAAATTTGTCTTTGCCTCCAAGATGTATATCTGCTTCTTCAGCTACTGCCGGTAGTATTAGCAAACGCACTCCCACCTTTATTAGTTAAGATTATACAATTTAATTTGTATTGATTAGTATGGAAGTACGAGGTTTAATGTTTAAAGTAATATCATTATGAAACAAAGTAAGTCGCCTCAGATGTCAGAGAAATGTGGGTAAAAAGATAGATAATTAAAGCACATTCTACGATTGTACATATCGATTTGGATCATGCAACCTTTAATCTTTAAGACTGTGTTATATTTGTTTGACTACCAGCTGCAGACAATGACGCAAATACAAAATACCGATTAATAGCCAAATTTAGAAAACGTCGCTCACCTACAGAACTGATTTTATGACTAAAAAATTCTTTACACAAATGACGATATTATTAAATGTAGAGACAAAAACTTAATTAACAACCCTACAGAGCGATACAATGTTATATTAACAACATAAAAGACATCATTACTGAATTTAGACAATGTAATTAACAAACATACACAATGTCATAATGCTATATCTAAACAAATGACGTCATTATGAATTGCAGACAATAATATAATTAACAACTCTAGAGTATGATATAAAGCTATACCTACACAAATGACGTCATTAATAAACAGTCAACAACGTAATTAACAAAACCTAGAAATGATATGTTATATCCATACAAATGACGTCATTCCGAATTCGTAGAAAATAAGGCTGTTAACAATTGTAGAGGATGATAAAAATACTATAACGTACACGAATGACGTCATTAATAAACGTAGAAAGTAACTTAAATAACAACTCTACAAAATGATTTAATGCTATATCTAGACAAATGACGTCATTAACAAACAGAAAATGACGTAATTAACACACCTAGGCGATAATATAATGATATAGCTATACATATGATTATGTAATTACTAAATCAGTATGACGTAACTGACCAACCCTAAATGACACAATTAGCAAATCTAGATAACAACATAATCATAAAAATCGGGACAACGACATTGTAATGAAATCTAAACAATGATTAAATCTAAACCTATAAAATAAACCGAAAACAAATTATCTAGAAATGACAGACATTATTAGTGAATACCAGAAATCGGTCCTTTTTCTGATCTTAACAGCGGAACAAAATCAGAGTCGAATTGTTCAGTTTATTACAACGATAAAACAAATTTTCTGTTCAGAATTTGACAGTTTAATTGCGAGGCGGGAACGCGTTGATGTTTAATACGCTGCTTCTGACAGGGAAATATAATAAATAATTCTAGTGAACACCGAAATAAGCAATGAATTGTAAACGCTAGTAATTATCCCAGGAATCCTGGCCGATGTGACGTCAAAAATACGTAGTTCTTGACACGTTTTTGTACTGCCGATTTGTATCTTTTAACACTGTTATGTATGGTCACTGAAATAAATTTTAAAAAAAGAAAGAAAGAAAGAAAGAAAAGAAAAAAGAAGAGAGAAAAGAAATAAAAAAAAAAAGAATTCTGAGATATTTTTGAATTATAGTTCGCATTAAATCTGTATTTTAATTTGGCTTCAGCGATACTTGTGAATTTAAAGTATAATGAGTAACAAAATAAAATTAAAATAAATTAAAAATAAAAGAATATTAGTCGTGGTAATATTGTAGTTGTAACAGTTTCAAATTTGACGATGGATTAAAAAAAAAAATCTCCATGTTGTAGTTGTAACAGTTTCAGATTTGACGATGGATTAAAAAAAAAAAATCTCCATGTTGTACTTGTGATATAATAACACAGTGATGTAGTAATAGTCGTAATAGTGATAGTGGTAGCAATATTAGTATCAGTAGTAATAGCAGTTTTCAGCTATGGTGGTAGCAGTAGTTTTTAATGTAGTAATAGTAGTAGTAGTAGTAGTAGTAGTAGTAGTAGTAGTAGTAGGAGAGCAGCAGCAGCAGAGACACTAGTATTAGTATTAATATGGATGCTAACATTAGTAGAAGCTATAGTGGTTTTATAGTGGCCGTATTAGTATTTGTAGTAATAATAGTATTGTTAGTTATGGTAGTATTAGTAGTTGGTGCACTAGCAAACTCGTAATTACAGTTAGTCATATTGATAGTTCTACCGACACTACTACGATCACCATTACTACTACTAGTACTGTTACTACTGCTATGTCTACTGTTACTAACATTACTATTGTTACTAACACTACCCTTAGTGTCACCATCCTACCAACACCATCACCATCACTATTACTATTACTACTACTATTACCACTAGTACTTCTGCTACTGCTGCTGCTGCTACTATTGAAAATAATAATTTAAGAATAAAAATAATAACAACAACAACGACAAATTAATACAAATCCAATCTAATAATAATTATAAATTAAAATAACGACAACAATAATAATATATTAATATAAATTCAGTCTAATAATAATTATAATTAAAAAGAAAAGAAAAGAAAAAAAAAAAAAAATAGCCAAAAAAAATCCAAAAAATCTTACCGGTAATTAAACCCACTACCGCAGGAAAAATCTTCCACCATCAAATTACAGCAACGTTCGTCTGCTTAATCCTCTGTCGTCTGCTACCAGAAAGTGTACGTCTGCTATCATTTCTCTCATGCCACGTTCATCAGTATTTACGTCGACTCCTCTTCACAAGGATGCTGTCAGCCGGTTATGCTCATGGGATAACCTATCAGGATTCAGGCTATTTGCATCAATTCTCCTGGCTTGGTTTGTAAAATATTGAGGCTTGTAAGCATCCTACATGAGATAGACAGAACTGATGTATAGCGCTTGAGTTGTAAAAGAGACATAAAGTAATTTATTTGCTTCTTCTCGATTTTTTTTTTTTTTGGAGTGACGCAAAACATCAGTTTTGTATAGCTGTTTGGTGTCATTCTTTATTGAGGATTTGAGGAGTTTAAAGAAGAACGAAAAAAAAAGGGAGGCGGGAATAGTGGGAGAGGTTTTTCAAGAACGATTGTGAGAGAGGGAAGAAAGCGATAGAAAGATAGAAAAAAAGAGAGATATAGAGCGAGAGAAAGAAAAAGAAAGATACAAACATACATATGTATGTGTATATATCTGTGTTTGTGTGTGTGTGTGTGTGTGTGTGAGAGAGAGAGAGAGAGAGAGAGAGAGAGAGAGAGAGAGAGAGAGAGAGAGAGAGAGAGAGAGAGAGAGAGAGAGAGAGAGAGAGAGAGAGAGAGAGAGAGAGAATCCTGAAGATAAAATTAAGTTAAATTTCTTTGTTTTTGTTGTTGTTGTTCTATTTCTTCTTTATTAAAAAAATAAAAAAATAAAGAAAGATGATTAAAATTTTATAAACATCCACCATAAATAATGAATCCAATAAACAAACAAATACACAAATGAACAAATTAAACAAAATCACAAATGAACAGAATATCTGCGAGTGTATATAACCGAGTATGTATGTATGTATGTATATGTATGTGCATACGTACGTACGTACATACGTAAATAAACAAAAAAGTAAACGAATAAATAAATAAATAAAATAAAATAAAATCACGAAATAAAAATGGCCTAAGAACCTAAACAGACAGGAAGTTATCCTAAAGACCTGTTTTAATTTTAGTTACTTTTTTCTTCTTCCTTTTTTTCCTTTTTTTACATTTTTTCCCCCCTTACCTATAAGACATCAATCCACAATTCCGCTAGCAAGATCCCAATTACCTTCTACACTGAGCTATTAGGAACTGCAAATGAGTTGACGTCGCAGGGTAATGGAAAAACATTTTCCACATGCGAACGGTGACTTATTTTACAGACCCGAAAGGCGGATTGTTAACGAATTGTTATAGGCCTTTAACCACCGAGTCATGCGCCAGGGGAATTTCGTAGTAGATGCCATCAGGCTACACGCGACATAAATTGTTTTCGGAAAGTTGTCTAAATTAGCGAAGCTAGACGGTCGATAGTTCGTGAAGGGAAGTATACCCAAAACCACCGTTTAGAGTTAATTCTGCGGTGCGCGGTTCAGTGAGGAGCGATACCGTTACCAGGAATCACAAACAAATGGAAGATGGCGGAAAGCGTTATTTTTGCAATTACGAAGGAAATAGCCGTGACAGCAAGAGCAGTATATTAAAGTTTTTCAATGGTTCTTTTTGGCGTTTGACGTGTATGTCGTGGGCGTTCTTTTCTTTTTTTTTTTTTTTTTTTTTTTTAAAGTCGTGAAAATAAAATTAGACTCTTCAGTCAGACATTTAATTTTGTTAGGAAGCCAGAGTGTAATATATGAGAAATCAAGCGATAGCGGAGACCATGAAAGAAAACAAATATGCAAAAGAAAAAAAAAAAAAAAAAAAAAAAAAAAAAAAAGGAAAAGGAAATTAAAAATGAGATGAAAAACTAAGAAAGAAAGAAGATAACTGGTCATGAATTATTTGTGTAAAGTTTTTAGGTCATACGATAAACTATAAATCAAGAGGACGAGGAAAGAGACTGAAAGAAAAAGATTACTGCTGCCTTCTCATCTGAAGAAAGGATAAAACATGCCATTGACAGCATCACACAATGCAGCTGAAAAATAAATGACCGTTTGCATTAATACTTCTGCTACTAATATTATTATTACATGGCTGTAACTAGACTTTTTGAAATGAGACAAAAACTTAATCGCCAAGCGGAGCGGGCCAAAAAAAAAAAAAAAAAATTGACAAGAGGTCTGGGGTCTAAATGACATACATTTCATCAGGTCAAGAACCAGGATAAGACTGAAATGTGTGAAAAGGATGCTGTAAGCCTTAAATCTTCAGGTGTTCGATAAACCTGTTTGATGTCTTTTGAAGTCAATTATGTCTTTCATCGCAACGATGTCGGTAGACTTCCAAACGGTAGACATAAATGAAATCAATAAATGGATATCGTTTCTATCGGAAAAAAGATTTATATTTAAAAAAAAAAAAAAAAAAAAAACCAGTTCAAACAAAAATATTTAAAACATCTTGTGTTGCCTCATTTGCCTCAATGTAGTTGCGGCCAGGTAACAGATGCAGTAGTAGCTTCAGCCGTAGAATTAATGGTAGTAATAACAGAAGTAGTAGAAATAACTTAACACTAATTAACGTTTTGAGAAGACAGAACTGCTTTGTTAATAATAAAGTATACTACTGTTACAAAACATCTGAATGCCGCCACTTTAAAACTGAAATTGCGATGTAATTACCATACAGCTATTATCTATCTATCTGTCTGTCTGTCTGTCTGTCTGTCTATCTAATTATCAATGTATTTATCTGTCTATCTATCTATATATCTGTTTGACAACGCTAGAGAAAAAATCGTTAGAGCAACTCGGTCAAACCAGTATGGGACGACATCACGAATATAAATATGGCGCCTAATGATATTTTTAACCTGTCATTTTCTGTTTAAAGCATATTTCTTCGAATCATCATTATTTCAGTTCCGAACTGATAACATTATGTGTGTTTTTGAATTCGTTTTGTCATTTGAAGCATCGATACAAACTAAATGTTTTACTGTTGTTTAGCGTAACTTCGACTGGTTTTATAGTACTTAAGTAAAAAGTGAGGTTATATATATGTACCCGCTCGTCACTTTGTAGTTATTTGATAAACACATGCACGATCACACGCCTCGTCAAAAATGCCTATTCAATACCAGTGATAAGAAACAACCTGTTTTCAACAATGTAAAATTACAGTATAAAATAGAAATAAAGATTTTGTAAAATAAATTTTTTAATTTCTTTCTTTGAGTAAATGAGAAAACTATATATATATATATATATATGAGAAAGAGAGAGAGAGAGAGAGAGAGAGAGAGAGAGAGAGAGAGAGAGAGAGAGAGAGAGAGAGAGAGAGAGGTAAAAAATATATCTAATATTTCTAACCCATTTAACCTCTGCCACCGATAAATATAACGTGTTATGGATGAAAGCAAGGAGATATCTAGATTAGATATGTAGTAGATATGTATGTATGTATATATGTTTGTACGTACGTATGTATGTATGTATGTATGTGTATGTACGTATATTTATGTGTGTGTGTGTGTGTATATATATATATATATACACACACACACACACAGACACAGAGAGAGAGATAGCGAGATACACAAATAAATATTAAGATAAAAATGTAACAATAGAAAAGAATAAACTAAAACAGAAATGTAATAGTATGAAGACAAAGAAATTAACTAAATAAAAATAACCAGATTTTTTTTTTTTTTTTGTTTGTTCCCACCGGTTATTTCTTATCAGAATTCCAGATAAGCTATCTGTTCTCTTTTTTTTTTTTTTTCTTGGACGGTTCACTCATCTACGAGCCGATTATACAAAACGTAGACGCAATGGGGACAACGTCAGCAATATGGCAGTGGATTTTATCATTTTCTTTATTCTATCTAGGAATTCGAGCCACTGGCCCATTCGACTACAATATTCACGAATTTACCGGACACTGCGATCCTGACGGCACTTGCCGGTATGTCCTCACCATCCCTGCCCATCAGGCCCTGCAGAACCCCGGAGTCATGGACAATAGAACTGCGTCGGCCATCTTGAAACATCTTGAACAACACGATCGACAGATTCTTCAACTGTTAGCGTATTTCGGGAGCAACAACTCCTCCTCTTCCACTATTAACCTCCTGGACGAGGTGAAGGCGCTTAAGGAGCAGAATAAGAAACTGAACAATATGGTGCAGGTGTTGGTAGGAGATTCAGCGGCGCTGGCACAGGAAAATAAAAATCTGCTACAAGAGTTTGAGCATCTAAACAAGACTCTACACGGGAAGATCATTCTTGCTGGTGGAGGTAGGCGATGAGAAACAGTACTTTACACGTGTCTGTTTATTTAACAGTAAAAATAAGAAAATGATAATAAAAAAGAACGAATACAGAGTCAAGAAACAGGAAAAAGGAAAAGCATAAATTGAAAATAATTAGTAAATGATAAAATTGTAGAAACAGAGCACTTAAACAGAGTATTTAAAAAAAAAATTAAAAAAAAAATTATACCTTTCTCACAATTGTTTTGGTCAATACACATCATTTAATTCTCTCTCTCACACTCTCTCTCTCTCTCTCTCTCTCTCTCTCTCTCTCTCTCTCTCTCTCTCTCTCTCTCTCTCTCTCTCTCTCTCTCTCTCTCTCTCTCTCTCTCTCTCTCTCTCTCTCTCTCTCTCTCTCTCTCTCTCTCTCTCTCTCTCTCTCTCTCTCTCTCTCTCTCTCTTATACATGAGTTTTAATGCAATAGATATGATAGGAGAGAAGTCCTATGGGTTTCAGTTACGGCTTAAAAGTAAAACATTTGCCAAATCCTTTAATAACCGCTTGGGTAAATTGGAGCAGTAAATATCGTAAACGAGATAATAATAATAATAATAATAATAATAATAATAATAATAATAATAATAATAATAAAAGACGTATCGCAAAAGCAGTCTATTCACTGGTCTATACCAGTAAGACTATTATTAACTGAAACCAGTTAATGTTTCATGTCACTAAAAGAATAATGAAGGGGAGAAAAATGACTGAAGGCATTACGCCTTATCTGCAGATTTGAGGGAAACCTTTCATTTTCAAATCTTTTTTTAAATTTTTTTTTTTTTAAACTCTAATCATTACGAACGGAGGAGAGAGAGAGAGAGAGAGAGAGAGAGAGAGAGAGAGAGAGAGAGAGAGAGAGAGAGAGAGAGAGAGAGAGAGAGAGAGAGAGAGAGAGAGAGAGAGAGAGAGAGAGAGAGAGAGAGAGAGAGAGAGAGAGAGAGAGAGAGAGAGAGAGAGAGAGAGAGAGAGAGAGAGAGAGAGAGAGAGAGAGAGAGAGAGAGAGAGAGAGAGAGAGAATCTGTACCGACAGAATTCATTACTATAAGCAAAGGAAGGAGTTTCTGAATTTTTTGTTTCATTCTTTTCTGTTATTTTTTGTACGACTTCCTAGAATTTTGTAAGTGAAATATTTAATAAAAAGAAAATAACCCTCTACCTTCCTGAGAAAGTAGGCTGCCCTTCCATCTGTCATTTTGTGTCAACTAAAATTCTTTGAACAGTTTTTTTTTTTTTTTTTTTTTTCGAAAGAAGATTACTATGTAATTCGAATGCAGTTTTAAAACACGCTATTTTTTTTAAAATCAAACGAGCGAGATCTACGTCTTTTTAATCTGTCAGCTAATGAATACGTCTGTGACATATATTGACCTTTAGAAAATAAGTAAAGGAACCATTAAAAATAAAAGGTAACAAACAAAAAATCAATAGGCTCCTAAATTAAGGGAAAAACATCATAGAGAAGTCAGTAGCAACATCAAGAAAAATTTAACACAGCTGACAAAAAAAAAAACTGAAACAGTAATTTATATCCTTGTATTATATAGCTTGTATTATTTATTATTATTATTATTATTATTATTATTATTATTATTATTATTATTATTTCAGATTTCTGTGCAT
>CM022667.1:9992537-10000037 GCA_012295275.1 Chrysomallon squamiferum | reverse complement strand
GTATATAGTTGAAAGAAAAGTACTGTAATAAATATATAGCAGAAATCATGTTGTACGTAAAAAAAGATACTGGAGAAAAAAATAATAAAAATAAAATAAAAAGTAATAAATAAAACAGTAAAAGAGGTTATATAAAAATGGTTACTGTCAATACTTGAAGAAAATGGAGTGAACTGGTTTGGGTGTTTTAAAGTGGTAAATTATTGTTTAAGTAATTTTTATTACACGAAATTAATTTTGATGTTACCGTTGGGGAAACGCAGTAGTCATAAGAGTGCTTGAACAAGTTCACTGGATTGGAATATTTCATTTTTATGATATTTAAAAAAATATTTTCTGAGAAAAACGAGGTAAGTAGGATGGTTTTTCACATCTTTCTGTTATAACTTTTCTTTTTACTTTTTAACTTCCTTGTAAAGATATTTTTCAACAAAATCTTCTGTTACTACTGCTACTGCTACAACAATTACTACTAATAAGTACTACCACTGCTACTACAAACACTACCTATGTTTGCTGCTGCTGTTGCTGCTGTTACTACTACTACTACTGACAGTATTACTACTATTACTATAACAATGTTATCTATTAATTATACTATTAATTTTACTAGTAGTATTACCATTGCTCCCCTCACCGTCTCTCTCTCTCTCTTCTCTCTCTCTCTCTCTCTCTCTCTCTCTCTCTCTCTCTCTCTCTCTCTCTCTCTCTCTCTCTCTCTCTCTCTCTCTCTCTCTCTCTCTCTCTCTCTCTCTCTCTCTCACACACACACACACACACACACACACACACACCTATACATTACAACCTACCTATGACTAACAATTAATATGATATAACTACAATTATCATACTACGGTTATATTAATCACTCATTACATCTGCACTATGAAAAATGAAATATAACGTGGCAAAACCTATCTCCCTTCAATTTGTCAGATAAATATTAACGTATCTGACCTTATATCCTACATTGTTTATGCCTCCTCTTGTTTTCATTTACAGCGATTATTTAGCTGAAGGCGATTAAATTCTAGCGATTCCTTTACATTCTCGCTCTTCGGCGACGGAGGCAAATGATGATGGCGTGTTTTTCTGAGACTTGCAAAGCAGCTGTTATTGATTATGTTTGTGCATCAGTTGAAGACTTTTAATTAGACAACTTGTATATTTTGTTTGATGCGATCAGAATAGAGTAATAACGACTGCAAAATAGTAGCAAAGATTTTATTTGTTTATTTATTTATTTGTTTATTTGTTTGTTTGTTTGGTTATCTGTTTGTTTGTTTGTTTATTTATTTATTTTATTTATTCGATTATTTATTTATTTGTTTGTTTATTTGTTTGTTTGTTTAGTTATTTATTTTATTATTTAATTTGTTTTTTTCTTTGTTAGTTTCTTTCTATATTATACTAAACTACTACTACTACTACTACTATTTATTTATTTATTTACTACTACTTCTAGAAGATGAGGCAGTGACAAAACTGACAGACCTCGGATCGTCGCCTTCATTATATACTCTGACAGTTTTGAAAAAATGGCATAAGAAATAAACAAAAACGCCCCAAAGAAGAATATGAGAATATGATCTGGTATTCAGGATTCAGAAAACAAGTTTTAAATGAATGCATTTGGGAAATAGTAATATCTCTAGAACAGTTATACTGTCCGACTCCTTCCTCTCTCTCTCTCTCTCTCTCTCTCTCTCTCTCTCTCTCTCTAACTCTCTATCCTGTCTCTCTCATATCTATCCTGTCTGTAACATCTCATCTCTCTCTCTCTCTCTCTCTCTATCTCTCTCTCTCTCTCTCTCTCTCTCTCTCTCTCATATCAATACCTGATACATCTGAGCTGCTAAAGATATTCGTGTTTTACAAAATTACAATCCATATAAAACAAAACATATTAATAAAAAAAAGAGAAGGCTTGGCACGACTTTTTCTCTCGGTCTTTCCTCTCCATGTCTATCTGTCTCTTTCTCTCTCTCAGTTTCGTTCTCTTTCGCCTTGTCTCTCTTTATGCATCTCTGACACTTTATTATTGTATCCATGCATCTTTCTCTCTGTCTATATTATATTAAATATAATTGTGTGTGTTTATTTATTTGTTTATTTATCTCTAGATTCTAGAAGCCTGTGACAGATGACTGACAACGGACAGACCTCGGATCGTCGGCTGGTCAGCTCTGACAGTTTTGAAAAAAGATGGCACGGTCGGCGCCCCGTAGAACTTTACCTCGTCAGAATCTCGCCTCCGTGTCGAGCGGTGTGGATGTACATGTTGCAGGTAAAACCTCATAAACATATCTGTAACATATCATATACCTGACTGTAACATATCATATACCTGTCTATAACATATCATACACCTGTCTGTAACATATCATATACCTGTCTATAATATATCATATACATATCTATAACATATCATATTCCTGTCTGTAACATATCATATACCTGTCTATAATATATCATAAACATATCTGTAACATATCATATACCTGTCTGTAACATATCATATACCTGTCTGTAACATATCATATACCGGTCTGTAACATATCATATACCTGTCTGTAACATATCATATACCTGTCTGTAACATATCATATACCTGTCTATAACATATCATATACCTGTCTGTAATATATCATATACCTGTCTGTAACATATCATATACATATCTATAATATATCATATCCCTGTCTGTAACATATCATATCCCTGTCTATAACATATCATATACCTGTCTGTAACATATCATATACATATCTGTAACATATCATATACATGTCTATAACATATACTATACATATCTATAACATATCATATACATGTCTATAACATATCATATACATGTCTATAACATATCATACACATGTCATACACCTATAATATAGGTTCAGATAATATATCATATAAATATCTATAATATAGGTTGCAGGTAATATATCATATAAATATCTATAATATAGGTTGCAGATACAGATATAATTATACATAAACATGTATATATAATTTTCTTGCAGCAAGGAATCCCTCACAATTTGATCGATGTGGACTTTTCAAAAGGGGAAACAACTCTTCCCGACATAGTGAAAAAACAACCGCACCAACAAGTCCCTATACTTGTGGATTCAGGAATCATAATATTTGATGGGTAATATTTTCTCTCTCTCTCTCTCTCTCTCTCTCTCTCTCTCTCTCTCTCTCTCTCTCTCTCTCTCTCTCTCTCTCTCTCTCTCTCTCAGTCATAAATGTTAATAACATTAAAAAAATTAATAATTTACTGGCTACCATAATATTGACGTAATTTCTTTTTATTTTTCAGTCCAGCCATTTTGCATTATCTAGCCACTGAGTACACGGAATCGTCCGGCTTTGGTCTCGGTTTGAATGTTCGAGTTATGAGCGATTCCATAATAAGCTGGGCGAACAGCGAGTTACACAGGCGAGTTTATCCGAGAGTTTGTTCGGAAAGAATCGGTCAGACACGAACATAGTCTAAGTGCGCCGAACTCGACCATAACTGACCGAACAAAATTAAAATGATTTTTAAAGTGTTTTCTGTTTTTTTCCCTCCAGTTTCTTTCTTTCTTTCTTTCCTTTTTCTTTTTTTCTTCTTCTTTATTTAATTTCTTTCTTTCTTTCTTTTCTTTTTTCCTCTTTATTTATTTTTTCTTTTCTCTTCTTTTTTTTTATGTTTTTTTTTTTCTTTTTTCCAATCTTTTTTTTTTGTTTTTTTTTGTTCTTTTTTTTTATTCTTTTTTCTTTTCTTTTCTTTCTTTTTCTTTCCGTTAATATTTTTTTTCTACCAATTTCTACGATAACAATTTTTTTTTCTTTTCTTTCTTTTTCTTTTCTCTTATTTTTTTTATGTTTGTTTTTTTTTATTCTTTTTTCTTTTCTTTTCTTTCTTTTTCTTTCCGTTAATATTTTTTTCTACCAATTTCTACGATAACAATTTTTTTTTTTTCTTTTGCTAACACCCATGTCTTCATACATTTTAGGGCCATCGGATTTTTCTACGTTTACCCTCAGTTCTTGGAAAAATACAGCCTCCCTTCTCAAGAGAGTAACGAAATATTCATCGACAAAGGCCTCCACATGGTGACGTGTCAGCTCGAGATTCTCGAGACGAAATACTTGAACAAAACGAAATACCTGACTGGCAGCCGGTTCACTGTGGCGGACATCTTTGTTGCCACGGTTCTCGTTCAGCTCGAGTGGCCCGGATTTAAGTTCAAGCTGTGGCCCAAGGTAGATAACTGGCTGTCGCGGGTCAAGATGGTGGAATTCTGGGAAGACGTTCACGTGTCGCATCAGGAGTTTTTGCGAGAACTGGAGAAAAGTCGTTATCAGTTTGATTAAAATAGACTTTTTTTTTTTTTTTGTTACAGATTTGTATCCAGTGGTTGAGAAATTACAACACGACTACTGTAACAACTATTATTACAACATTACTATTATTACTACTACTACTACTACTACTACTACTACTACTACTACTACTACTATAACTCCTCCTCCTCCTCCTACTACTACTACTGCTACTATTACTACCACTACAGCTACTGTTGCTGAAGCTATTGTTATTACTGTTGCTAATGTTGCTGATACTACTACTACTACACCTATGAATACAAATAACAACAGCAATAATATAATAGTTATAGTCGTACCAGTACTAATAGTAGTAGTAGTAGTGATAATAATAATAATATCATCGATAACAACAACAACAACAACAATAATAATAATAACAATAATATTATATTATTGCTGCTGTTGTTGTTTATTTCTGATCAAACTTGTAAATGATTTAATTACGTTTATTAAAATTATATTTATTAAAAATTAACACCAACTTTTCGTTATGTAAAATTTTAATAAAATACATCTTTAACAAAAAGCAACAAGGGAAATAACTCTTTAGACCTTAATGAGTTATCGTCCGCGTGAACGTAATAGTTATATATTATAAATAAATCCGATTCAGCACCATCGACATCTGCATCATATTTCAATTTTAAAATCAATAAATCAACAACATTTTCAGTATCAGTCAACTATCAGTTCATTATAAACCTCACAATCGACTATTCCGTATCGTTCAATACTGCCTCTTTGTTTCTAAACGTCAACGCAGTCAGCAATGTCGTAAACACTCTACTGAAGTCGGATATTTATGAAAACGGAAAATATATTTTTCGGGGAGTGATCTTGTTAAGTGTTTTTAATGAAGTCGTAACGATATAATCCATCTGAGATGCAATGTTTATATTTGTATTCGCTCGTTTGCGACCATTTAGTATATTTCATCCGTTTCTGATTATTCGAGAATGTTCGTGTGCATTCGAGGATTGTCGGCCTGTCTTAACTGAAGCGGAAAAGGGAGAGTTTGTTTTGTTTATTTTTTTTAATTTATTTATTTTTTATTTTTTTTAGAAGGCTGTAATAAATTATGATAATTAATGGATTCAGCGTAAACACATGTACAGCATAATTTCCTTAGCGAAAATAATGTAAATAAATGATGAAATATTTAAGTTTACAACAACACAACCCATCCCCTATATTTAATTCACTTTCTCTGCGCATGAAATGTATTTTTACTCACATGTGCATTCTGTTAAAGTATCTTTCATTTGATGTTAAATTAAACCAACCCTGTATAATACAAGCAATAATATTACAGCGCATAAACAAATAAAAAACAAAATGAAATATGACGAATGGAAAAAAACACAATAGCGTCATATAAATAAATCAAAGAAATATATGTTAACAATGGACTATTTACAAACATCGGTGCTTTTGGGTAACGACAAAGGGGCTGCGGTCGAAAACACGTAGTATCAACATAAAATGTGTAAGAAAAATTCTCTTCATATGGTCGCAATTCCGATAACGGTGTTTCAAAGAAACTGTTGCTCTTTTTAGAACAAAGACAAAACGGGAATGTGGAAGTCCATTATAACGTCGTTTATTTAAAGAGAAAATAAATGGTATAGATTTCATAAATGTCTTTTCTCCGTGCGAATATAACCGGATGCAATATCGGCTTTTAATAAACTTCAGAGGAAGAAAATGGCGAATACGATCGAATTGTTATTTATAAGAAAAAGAGAAAATGAGAGAGAGAGAGAGAGAGAGAGAGAGAGAGAGAGAGAGAGAGAGAGAGAGAGAGAGAGAGAGAGAGAGAGAGAGAGAGATTGTGTTTTTTTATATGTAAAACGAAATTCGTTTCCAGTGCAGTAACAAAACTTCTACAGAAAAAGAGAATAGTAATGATAATCTAATGTGACCTGCTTCTTTAAAAGGTATGTGAAGCGATTTTTTTTTCGTTTACATAATGGCTTCTTAATGATATATGTCAGCGTGCTGAATAATTCGACAAAATGAAATTACTGCATTTTAAATTTACGTATCCTGGTAACATTACTGATGTAGTCCTTCCACTGAAATCACATATTTAAATCATAGATGTTACAGCATTTATGGAAATATTTAACAACATTAAACAACACATTTAACAATATATATTTCATAACATAACTTTTTGAACTGTCCTTTCGAAATCATGACGGACTTCTTAAAAGTAATTATCGAAGAAGCTGGTGTAATACCAGTCTAAAAATTAGGCTACACAAAATAACAACAACGCTCATAAAACGTATAGAAACGATTTTGAGTACCTTTTGTTGAAAATCGTCACCTTTATGTAAGAGAAACTGCTTCTTTCCCCCACAACGATTTAATCCAAAATTTAATGCTAGAAATTATTTATATGACAACTATCAACTGTACAGGATATCACCAAGCGAGACAACTCTAAATGTATCGATGCAAACCCGACAGATGGCAGCACTTGACCTGTGATGTTTTCCATTAGGAACTGGGAAAGCAGTACGGGGTCGTGTGAAACAATTGGTGTGTAAACAACATTATAACACACAGACACGTTGATGTCTTCCATGCAGTGTTTGTGAAAAACAGTTGAAAACATAATAGACATGTTATAGCGATTTTTCTTTTTTTCGTTTATTATTATTTTTTCTATATTATTATTATTATTATTATTATTATTATTATTATTATTATTATTAAATAATATCGAAGTATAATAACAGAAAAGTGTAGATATAAAATTAAAAAAATTAGCTGAGCGCCGCCATTTTTTATATAGTAATGACGTCATCGAGTGCTAATTTTCTCTATTTTGTTCTTCTTTTTTTTTTTTTGTCAGAAAAACAAAAACAAACAAACAAAACAAAAACAGCTATTAGATGTACGCTGTAAAAAGATGAAGAAGTGTAATGACGGAATTCAAGTTTTGGTAAACTGTATTAATTTATCGTCATACTTTGTTACAAACAATGACGGGTGGCCCATAAACAGTAAAATAATAACTTGTAACATTAACAATCTAATACTGTATTTTTTTTTAGTGAAATACACAAGTATTAAAAATGATTTAAAAAAATATATGAAAATAAT
>CM022667.1:9965037-9987537 GCA_012295275.1 Chrysomallon squamiferum | reverse complement strand
CGATTCATTGTCAATTAATTCGGTCTCTAGATAACAAAACATCAAAACGTGATAATTTTTATTGTTGTTGATGTCGTCGATATTTTCGTCAAATCGAGAAAAAAAACTGCAACACAAAAACATTTCATCGTACGTCTTCAAAACGTCCCAGAAAAATGGAATTAACGTCTCTTACAAACAACGTCGTTGCACGGTTTCATCTTTCACTAACGACCGTCACGCACAAACACACCAACACCAACAACAACGACAACGACAACATCACCGACGACGACGACGACGACTTATATTCCGGCGGTGCCATTAGCGGGAGCGCCAGCCCGCCGTACACGGAGTTAATGTGCATTCCCGTGGTGACGGAATCGCACTTGACGAGGGGCTCCTGGAACGAAGTGGGTCGCTTGTCCCGGAACCGCCTCACGGGCTCGTCCGTGAAACGCTCGCCCACGTAGAGGTGCAACCTCCGGTGCACCACCTCCATCTTCAGCACCTCCTGTTCGATGTTGGGTAGCTGGATGCCCAGGGTTACGCACCCGTTCGTGAACGTCACGTCCTGCTCGACCCCGATCCGCCACGCCTTCGCTCTCCCGCACTCGCCTCCGTTGTAGTAGTTCAGATGCTCGGTGACCCTGGCGTCCTTCGGAGTGACCTTCAGTCTGGTCACCTTGAAGCTGTAGTCCTTGGCGTTGGGGATCTTCGTCGACGGCTTGCCTCCGGCGTAGCTGCCTTTGGCGAAGAGGGTGAAGCTCGGCTCCGTGCACAAGGCGTCCTGGTAGTAGTCGTATCGCCCCTGCCACGATTTGTCGTCCGACAGGAAGGACAGCCACCTCGTTAGGAACATCCCGCGTTGTCGAGACTCACAGCGCGTGCTCACCCACTCGCCTTGCAGCGTCATGATGCTTCCGTGATGCGTGCGCAGTTCTGGTGGGTAATAGTCGTTGGAGTTGGCAACTCTGGCACAGACGCCGCAACCTTCCGTCTGAAAACAGAATGACAACGAGCATGATTATTTTGAATAACTAAAGTGTAGGTGACGTCATAACAGATCACTGCGACGACGTATTATTACGTCATTAGCATTATTAAGTATTATTACGTCATTGTTTACTGGTATGCTAATTTATTATAATATATTTTCTGGTGTTACGTAATGCAGATTTTACTGCAGGTGTTTTCAGAAATGGTACGAGTTTTCTGTTTTTGTCTCAGTATAAACAGGGAAAATTATGTTTACATGAATAGTATACTGAAGGAAAAAAAAAAAAAAACCCTTACCCTTTTTATCTGTAAATCACGTATAGATGAACACAATGAAAAGTGTTATTAATAAACACATGAATAGCATAATGCTATGCATTTTCTAAAAGAATAAATGAAATAACAAAAAAAAATTATTAAGGAAACAGGTGAATCGTTTTTGCTTCATAATTTTACTCAGACACACACTCTCTCTCTCTCTCTCTCTCTCTCTCTCTCTCTCTCTCTCTCTCTCTCTCTCTCTCTCTCTCTCTCTCTCTCTCTCTCTCTCTCTCTCTCTCTCTCTCTCTCTCTCTCTCTCTCTCTCTCTCTCTCTCTCTCTCTCTCTTATTTACTATATAATATTGCAAGTAGGTTAAACTTTCAGTGAGAAGTAATCACGTCACATCTCTTTGATGCATCGTTTCAATTCGCCACGATCGAATTCCTCCATCTGACACGAGATATTTAAGACGACGTTGGTATTTAGCGTTGTTTTCCTTCGCCTCTAAATGGCCCGTTTAATTTCTCTCACGACGCGATCGATTGTAATATCGCCGGGGAGAGTCGATGTCATGATCTTATGACTTGCAACACAAAGTTTGAATTGTGTCCCAGGCTAGGCAGAGGTCGGCCCAGCGTCTCGTACGAGTGATCTGGCAGACCGCTGGTGATTTTTCTGAATAATTCATTGTAGCAGGGTGTCTGAGTGTCAGTCTGTGAAAGGCGATCTTGAAATTAAATATCAATATCCTGTGTGTGTGAGCTGAGATGAGATAGATAGATAGATAGATAGATAGATAGATAGAGAGACAGAGAGAGAGAGAGAGAGAGAGAGAGAGAGAGAGAGAGAGAGAGAGAGAGAGAGAGAGAGAGAGAGAGAGACAGAGAGATAGGTAGATAGATAGAGAGACAGAGAGAGATAGATAGAGAGAGAGAGACAGAGAGAGAGAGCGACAGAAAAACAAAGAGAGAGACAGATATACAGAGAAAAAGTGAGACAGAGAGAAAGAGAGAGAAAGCGAGAGGGAGAGAGGGAGAGAGAGAGAGAGTTGTATAAATGTATTTATATTCATACGTACATTTTTATACATAGTTCTCTGTACGTATATACATACATACATACATACAAACACATACATAAACACACATGTACATATATACACACATACACACATAGACACATACACACAAATATTCATACATACATACACACATACATATTAAACACAATTAAACACGATGCTGCATATATTTCTTAATCTATTTTCACACCACGAAACAGCTCACTAATTAACTCAAGATTAGAGTAAGGGACACGAGCGCTTTCGGACGACTAGTTAACAACCCAATTAAACCTGTGTGGTGTCATTACACCGTGCTTTAATGCTACAAATCCTTCGTGCTTCGTTTAGACAGCTGCGGTGACAAGAAACAGCCTCGTTTTGAGTTTAAGCAGTGGAATCGCGGAGCTGTCACAATTTGCACTGTTATTTCAACACCTGGGTCCAGTTTGCTAATGATGCAGACAAACACATTTCTTCATTCGTTGTATGTGAGAGAGAGTGTGTGTGTGTCTGTGTGTTCTTAGTTACTCTCCCAATAAACGCGTTTGAATTCGCGAAGCAGCGACGAATAGAACAACCAATAGACTGTTGACACAGTAATTGTCTTCGAAAACGAGGCAGCCAATTAGCGCGTCCGACACACACCTGCACATCCGGTTTAAACAACCTGGAGGAATGATGGAGACACAATAATTTTTTTTTTTTTTTTTTTTTTTTTTTTCTAACCCGACGATTTGAATTATTGTCGTTTTGTTTACATGGGAAATGCTAGCTCCGTTTTGCACGGGCGATCTTTTGAACAAATATGTATGCACATGAGATGAAGGGATTTAGCTGGAACGTGTCTGTAAACGGAAGACACTTCTCCGTATTAATTTTCTTTTCATGGTTGTTTCAAACAGAGACTAACGCCCCGTTGCTTTGTGTAAAGCTCATCTTGATAAAACCGCAGACAAATATTAAAGCAATGGAAAAATATTTATTGTACCCGTTCATCAACCTTATTTAATATATCATCTCACTATAAAAAATATATATAAAACGTCATTTTTTGAAAATATTATATTGCGTCATTTGAGCCTCATTATAATAATACGCAGCAATAGTTATAATAATTAATGTTGTTTTATAATAAATATGTGATAAATTATAATAATTTAGTTGTTTTAAAATAGGGTCATACAGATATGATTTATACAACATTATGAAATAATAATTTGTGTTTCATTTTAAAAGTATTTGACTTATCAAATGATGTACGCTACATTATATTATTAAATTAACTGAAATCGATTTTCTTACATTTCAATTTTCTTTTTAATTTTTGTTTTAATCTTTGGGTAAAAATCTAACAACAATTCCGCACTTCTTTCATTTGAATACACGAACAAAAATAAAATAAAATAAATTTGAATATAATACGAAAGGAAATGGAAAATTATATCAACAGGGAAAACAATATTTCATAAAATTTAAAATACAGAATAGCACCGTCAAAACATGACAAAATATAAAAATGATAACACACGTGAAAGATAAAGTGTACATTCTACACACTCTTAATCAATATTACGTTATACACAAACCAGATCATATGTATATATATATATATTAAATACTCTTTATCAGTATTAAGCATTAAAACCCACACCAGGTCATATTTGTATTTATTACATACTCTTTATCAGTATTACGTTACACATGTACCAGGTCATACTCGTACATATTACATAGTCTTTATCAATATTACGTTACACACGTACCAGGTCATACTCGTACATATTACATAGTCTTTATCAATATTACGTTACACACGTACCAGGTCATACTCGTACATATTACATAGTCTTTATCAATATTACGTTACACACGTACCAGGTCATACTCGTACATATTACATAGTCTTTATCAATATTACGTTACACACGTACCAGGTCATACTCGTACATATTACATAGTCTTTATCAATATTATGTTACACACATACCAGGCCAAACGCATATATATCAAATACTTCTTTATCAGTGTTACATTTTCAGTTATCAACATCAAACATCAGTCGACAGTCTGGCTTTCCCATCGGTCCGTCTCTACCACGACATTCTCGATAACAATTTTGCGTAAGGGTTAATCCATCCTCTGACAACTTAATTCTGTTTTAATCCTACAATAATCCGGGATAATTGTGTGTCTGTTGTGATGTCAAACTTGCAGATAGACACAAATATTTTCCCTTTTAGAATCTGTTCAAGGACAATGTTACGTTTGCTTGTGGTATTAGATCTGCTGTTTGGTGGCTTTTGGGATCGAATGCCATAAAACTTGTTCAAACTGGAGATGAACATTCTCGACAATGAGTCGCTTTGATTGTTTAGTATTATGTACATTAAGCTGTGGTCTGTAAGATCGAATATCAAGTCCTCCTCAAATCTTTTCACATCTAGAATAAGAGTTTCTGGATAACCATCCCTTTAGGACCAAGACTGACTGATCTTACATATTCTTACGTAAAAACAAGAGAAGATTACAAAGGATTCAAGCACGCCTTTCTGGGACTAATTATACAGTATCACAGCCAATGCGTCTGTGACAGAATGCGAAATGATGTGTTACATATAACAATAGCAGAACAGAGTAAATCACGTATTTTTTTTTATTGAAATCATGAAATTACTGGCTGGGTCAGCTAAAGGAGAGTGTATCTTGCTGTATGAACTGCATTAGTATACACTGAGCTATTTTCACAGAAAGAGTTAAGCTCAAGTCCGTACTATTTATTACACCTTAAGGAGTCCTGATTTTGTGATTTTGTGCATCACGAGTAATAACAACAACAACAACAATAACAACAACAACAATAATAATAGTAATAATAACAACAACAACAACAAAGACAGGCAACAGAGAGAGAGAGAGAGAGAGAGAGAGAGAGAGAGAGAGAGAGAGAGAGAGAGAGAGAGAGAGAGAGAGAGAGAGATTCGTAAGTCGCACACGTTGATTTTGTTTTCTTCTTTAAATTCATTCTGTCGTTATCAGTTCGTTTCTACGTTCACAGCCAGATTGTGAAATGTAACGGACAAGGAAAATGACCAGAGGCTGGAGAGAACAGCTGAAGCCGGGAGTCGGCAAGCGTCAGATTTCGACATAACGAATGTACAGCGCAAACGGCGAGTCAGCTTCAAACACGGGAAGAAAAAGCGTGCGGTTGATATTAATGATAAAAGGTATTCGAGCGGACTGTTTTTACACGCCGAGGATTTAAAATGGCTGCCAGGACGAATTAAAACGTCACCAAAAACACGTGTCAGTGTTGGTGATTGATTAAATTGTCTCCATTTCCTGCCGCCCCCCACCACACACCGAGACAACCCTCCTAGTGATTTTTCTTTTTCAAGTCGAGACCTTTTTGATATCCGCGGGCTTTTTGGTGTTTGTTTGTTTGTTTGTGTCTGTTTGTGTGTGTGTGTGTGTGTGTGTGTGTGTGTGTGTGTGTGTGTCTATTTGTATGTATGTTTATGTTTGTTTGTATGTATCTCTGAGTGTATGTATGTTTATGCGACATATGTATCATCTGTTTATTTATCACTGATTGAATCATTGATTTATTATTATTATTATTATTATTATTATTATTATTGTTGTTGTTGTTATTATATTGAAAAAAAAAAAAAAAAAAAAAAGATCAAAAAGATCAAAATTTAAACATTTTACCAGTGGAACGGAACAAAAAAAACCAAATGAAATAAAATAAGAATAAAACAGTCAGTACGATAGATTTTACATGTTAATTTTACACACACACACACACACACACATAATTATATACACGAATACAGTTAATATATGTATAATATGTACACCCTGCATTCACAGAGCATTCATAACATTTTTCTCAAATAGCCTTAGTGAGCGTTCGCACGTTCAGTCTGAATGTTAATGCACATTTATATTCAGTCTAGTTGAAGCGGGGTTTATTCATAACCACCTCTTGTGCCAGTCCATTCAAATCAGTTCAGTTAGTTTCCCCTCAAACAGCGTTCTCACGTAAGTTTTTTCAAACTGAAACAGACAAACTGCTTTTAACATGCAAGTGTGAAGCGAGAACACACAGAAAGATATTTCGTTCGTTTCACTTTACGGTGTTTGCCCATTATCTTTTCACAATAAATTATCGCCATAAAACTCTCTCCGCCTTTCAGATTCTCCCAGCATTGAGCCGGGTTTTAGACCCATCCATCTGAGCAAAGGCGACGTCTATCGGAATGATTACAGAAGGCTATCAACAAAATGTGACGTCGCTTCTTAAAAGATTTCGCTGATGGTGATGAATTGCGATGACTTTGCTTGCTCTCTCTCTCTCTCTCTCTCTCTCTCTCTCTCTCTCTCTCTCTCTCTCTCTCTCTCTCTCTCTCTTTTTTCTTTTTTTTTCTCCCCAGCCTCCCGTTTCTATAATTCCCCGTGTCAGAATAGTTATTATATATTACGTCAATCAATCGGATTCTGTTGCAAACAATCAGTCAGAATATGACTGAAAACCACGCGATAACCGCGAAACATTTTTTTTTTTTTTTTTTTTTCAGCCAGACAGTTCTATTTTCAGACGTAACTCTCCAATACCGGTCTATTAAGCTAATTGAAATCGAAAAAGAGTTCGGTCTGAGGGAGATTACTGTCGAACTTGGTGTAATCCGTAACGGATTTTGAAGTACGGTTTTCTTTTAATCTTTGCAGTACATGACAGTTCGTCAGAAGCTGAATTTCTTTGTGTGCTTAATACAGTGAAATACTGATAGTAATCTGGAAACAACTAAGCTTCCGGATCGAATCTTAGCTTCAGGCTGTGTGACTGTATACAAATAAAATAGACTCTAATGTCTGTTAAGCTCTAGGTTCGACTCCCAATCCCTGACTGGAAGGACAAAGACTGTTACAGGAATTCCGTGCTTGAATCTTTTATGTATGTTTAGGCCCTGTTAACGATATAGATATACTCTTTGTTTTCTTTGTTTGTTGTTTGTTTGTTTTTTCTTTCTCTCTTTCCCTCCTTTCCCTCCTTTAATTAATTGATTTTATTTTATTTTATTCAATTTTATTTATTTATTTCCTTTTTATTATTTATTTCTAAAGAAAAGTTGTATCAATTAAGAAACATCCTCTTTGCGACCTTAACGGTGCATGAAGTCTGGCTTATCAAACAGTGTATTTTACTGTTTATGGGAATGTAGCTATAAAACAATCGCTTACCGCTAACAGACGAGAGAAGCTGGATTTCATTCCTCTAATATTATTTTACAAACAATCCTTTATTCTTGAAACTGAAAAACCATTACTACCGAAATATACTGTTGTATTATTTATTTATCCCATCTTTTCTTTTGTGCGTGAGTTTTTTTTTTTAATCTTTATTTTAATTTGTGTTTATCCTTTTGCTTGACAAACGGGGACTTATAATCGCTTCTGCTATTTGATTATTTTATACAGGTAATTCGATATTTGATGAGGTTAATAAAATTAAAAAAAAAGAAATTGAATACAATTACTCTGCACGGCAACAAGTAGAATTGTAGACCAGAAAAGTTCTGTAGCAGAATGTCAACATCTGCCAGAAGGAACGTGATACTGACCTGTCGCAGTTAAAATGTTCTTTACAACGTCCGGTTGAAATAGACAGGTGGCCGGTGTAACGAATACGCGTAAGTGAAAACTCAAAACAACTAAAGTGATTGAAGTAAGCTGTTGAAGCGAGAAACCTGATAAGAAAAAATACATCGCAGGCGACAGACCCGTTTGGTCTTAAGAAAACGTAAAAAGGTAATAAAGTTAAATAGAGATAAAGAGTGGGTGAGAGAGAGAGAGAGAGAGAGAGAGAGAGAGAGAGAGAGAGAGAGAGAGAGAGAGAGAGAGAGAGAGAGAGAGAGAGAGAGAGAGAGAGAGATATTATAGTTCTTATAAATCAATTAGGCTTTTTCTTCTTTTCAGAATTGTACTTATAAAATAATTAATCCTTATTCTCATCAGTTTTCGTTTTGTTATAACCTTTTTTTTTCAATTTACAACTAAATATAAGAAAAAAACAGACAAACTAATAAACTAATAAATAAATAAATAAATAAATAAATAAATAATAATAATAATAATAATAATAATAATAATAATAATAAAATAATAACAATAATAACAATAATAAATAAATAAATAAATAAATAAATAAATAAACCAATAGATAAAACGAGAGACAGTGACAGATGTTCCCGATAAGTCGCTTACATAATTTCGTTCCGTTTAATCAGGAAAAGTTCGTAATTTATAAAAATACGATAAACGGCTTCCGTTCGTGCCGTCGCCAGTGTTGACGTGATCCGTGCTGCCAGTGTTGACGTGCTCCGCGCTGCCCGCGTTATCAACGAAACTCGACATTCCGCCCCACCTCCCGGTCGCTACCTGCAGACGGCTTGATAAACAACCTCTCCTGTAACCCTTTAAGGGTCAAGTACGCTATGTGAGAACTGATTGAAATATCTGATAGAATAAGAGCGAAAAAGATGGCGAGAGAGACAGCGAAAGATCCCAATCGATAACTTTTAACAAAAACCGAAAAAAAAAAAAAAAAAAAGGAGGAAAAAAGACGAAGAAGAAGAAGAACACTCCGAGTTGCCGGACTTGATCTAAGGGGCGCGTTCTGGCGTGAATATCCACTTAGCAAATTAACGCACCGTTCCACTAAAAGGTACAACCTGTTAATGGTTGCGGTTTCTGATCAAAGATGACACGAAGAAGGGGAAAAAAAAAAAAAAAAAAAAAAAAGTTCATGGATCAGACAGATAAAGCAAGAAACGATGCGAAGATGCAGGTCCTGCTAAGTGGGCAGATAAGACAGAATTTAGATTAAACTTTATAGAAAGAGAGATAATCAACAAATTGACGTTTCTATGCCATATTTCAAAACTGACGTTTAGCGGGTAGTAAGTGCTTGTGAAAGAAAGGTCACGGTTATTGTATCCAGCAACAGATTTTTTTTCTTCTTTACAGTTAATGGATTCTAAGTGATCTTTTTCTTTTTTTTTTAAATTAAAGTCACTGGTTAGTGGGATAACCTTGAACTTGTCGTCGCAAGATACTATGTTGATGTTAAGCGTAAACTGCGAAAGAATGTTGTCTGATTTTAACAAATAATAATTTTTTGGCTAAATTTCAGACGAAGATTATTTTGTCGAAAAATAAATACAAAAAATTCTTAACGCGATTATCATGAGATAAAATTATCTGCTGTATTTATGACTGGGTTTTAAATACTTTTAATATCTTGCTGTCGGTACAACTCTCCCAAAAGACAGAACAAAAAGTAAATAATTACTTCTATTAAACTTGCTCAAATATACGCGTTTATATATACACACACAATGTTGAAATAGTAGCTGTTTTAAAAAGTAGTGGTGATTGTGGTAGAAGTAGTAGTAACAGTAGTAGTAGTAGTAGTAGTAGTAGTAACAGTTTTATCCAAAGAAAAAATAATAGCAGTTGTAATAGTACTACTATTAAAACGTCTGCATAAAACCCTTCATTCGCCTTCCATCTCAGAATATATTTTACTTATGCCTTTAGAGTTTACGTACAGTACAAAAAGTACGTATTCTGTTCTTTATAGAAATTATAACACTATCAGTAAGTGAACATAAAAATATTACATGATATAAAAATATTACATGATATAAAAATATTACCATGTACTCCTCCTCGGAATGTCATAATCGATAAACGGCAATAAAGATTTTAAGAATCTATCGATCGTTTATGTATGTATGTATGTATCAGTTTCTTCAAAATAATAACAACAACAAATGAAATGAATGAAGGAATGAATGGATGAATGGATGATGAATAACAAAAATAATAAACAAGAACATCAGTAATACTGATGATCATGATGATAAATAAATAAATAAAATAAATAAAACAAAAGTTTACAAACCTCTGCCATTCTCAGCGGGGTTTGATACGCGGACGGTCTATGACGTTGTCGCTGACGTCGACTCGTGTGAACGTTGCCTAGCAACAGCTCCTTCACGACTTTCACGTGCTTGTTCTCTTCAGGATGATTGAACTGAATCACGTGATGGTGCTTATAATGGCGGCGAATTTCCGTCCGCACCAGCTGCAGTTCAGACAGAGAAAAATTTAACATCCTAGAACAGTCGACGTCGTCCACGTAGGGAAGGAGCTCGTCTTTGCTGTCGTCGTCGTAGTCGTCGCCAGAATCTGGCGGGATGCTCATAAACAACTGCTTCCTGAAAGGTTTCAGTTCCACAAAACTCAAACCGGAACACGATTTCGTGAACTGAGAACCCAACATGGCTGCCACATCCGGTCGGTACGGAATGACATGCGCCTTGACAATCTGATATTCGGCTTCCGTTCCTCCGGGAACGTACCACGATTCTCGAAGAAGCTTGTACGTTCCGTACGCGGATATCGCGTACCGAGGCGTGCTGCAGTCCGGATCTTCGTAGTAGTACTGATGAATGTGAAACGTGGAGTTGTCGAATATGTATTTCCGCAATAAGTACTCGGGTCCTGCCCGTATTTCACATCTGTAATAATAATAATAATAATAATAATAATAATAATAATAATAATAATAATAATAATAATAATAATAATAATAATAATAATAATAATAATAATAATAATAATAATAATAATAATAATAATAATAGTAAAAATAATAATAATAATAATAATAATAATAATAATAATAATAATAATAATAATAATAATAATAATTGATTTTAAATATTACTTTTTAAAATAATTTTTTAAAATAAAATAGAAACAGCAATAACAATAACAACAGAACATCAACAACAACAAGAAAAACAAAATCAACATCAGCAACACTACTACTACTGCTGCAACTACTATTACTACTACTACTACTACTAATAATAATAATAATAATCAGAAGAAAAAGAAGAAGAAGAAGAAGAGGAGCAGGAGAAGGACAAAAAGAAGAAGAAGAATCTCAAAAACTATGTGGTTATATTTGTCTACATGTTATCTATTTTATTTACATTATTTGTGAAGCGATTTGCGTTTGTGTTTTTGTGTGTGTCTGAGTCATTATGTGTTTAAGCATATCAACACACAACCATCCCCGTTTCATGTTCAAGTATGTTCACTGATGTTCTAAAATCATTTATTACATTTCTGTACAAGTCACCCTCGTTCAATTAAAAGAAACAACAACAAAAGAAACAACAACAGGAGAGGTGGTGTTTTGAATGTAATCATCGCGTGATTGTCATTCTCCCCTTTTAAAAAAAACTACCTCTTAAAAGTTAACCCTTACACTCGTATGTACCCCTCGACCAGAAATGTCACACCCGAACGCTGTCATTAAATAGTTGTTATTACTTCAGGATATTACTAACTCGTTACAGAATATGTTCTGAATGCACGAGGTCACGCACATAATACTGCGTGTCGCGATCAAGGCACGGCAAGTCAAAACGAGGTGTAATTTAAACCAAATCGAGGCGGCGACTTTTGGCGTGTCGACAGTCACGCATTGTCGGTTGGTGGGGGAGGGGGGATAACGTGATTTGATTGTAACGTGTTTAAACAGAAGTCCTGGTGACTGTTCGTTAATCTGAAAACGTGAAAGTAAATGATGAATCTTTTTAAAGCATAACTTTTTTGGGGAAATATTGTTATTATTGTTTATATTGTTTTGTGGTCTTGAGAGCTTGTTTTAACATTTTCACCGTCTTGTTGATTTGTATTTGAAAGTTTGACCGCAAAGCAGTTTTTGCTTTTTTATTATTTGTATTTTCTTTCTTTTTTTTTTTTTTTTTTTTTTTTAGCTTTCTTGTTTTTTTAATTTACCAAACACAGATTTTTTTTTTAGCTATTCTTTTCTTCAGCCTGTTTCTTCCTCTTTACCAAACACAGATATATATATATATATATATATATATATATGTATGTATGCATACAGCTCTCTCTCTCTCTCTCTCTCTCTCTCTCTCTCTCTCTCTCTCTCTCTCTCTCTCTCTCTCTCTCTCTCTCTCTCTCTCTCTCTCACTCTCTCTCTGACAGTTTCTTTCTCTCTCTCTTTCTCTCTCTCCTCTATGTCTCTCTTTTTCTCTCTCTCTCTCTCTCTGTCTCTCTCATTTTTTTCTCTCTCTCTGTTTCTCTCTCTCTCTCTCTCTCTCTCTCTCTCTCTCTCTCTCTCTCTCTCTCTCTCTCTCTCTCTCTCTCTCTCTCTCTCTCTTCGTCCGATCAACTCACTCCATTATGAACTCCTACAAACACACACAAACACAAGGGAAAAATAATATCAGATATCTAACAATAAATCAAAATAACGAGGCTACACTAAATATAAGTCATATTAATTTGTTTAAGCTAAATAATTATTTACTGTTACGGGTAGGCACGACAATATAATTTTTCTTCTAAATGCGTGCCAAGACTTTCATTGTTGGTCCTCTCTCTGCGAATTTTTATCCGCAAATAATTGCCAATTAAGAGCAAGAAGTCTTGGGTTTCATCTGATTTATATGGTTTCTCGAATTATCTTTATTAGTGCTTGTTAAAAGATTTGTTACATAAGGTGGATGTCAAGTTCACGGGAAAATACGCGATAATGAGTCTGGCGTAAAAATTATTGTGCAACGGTTGTCACGGAAGGGGTTAATTAAAATTGGTGTTTGGAACAAAAATGCGGTTGCGGAATTTTTAGCACTTGTGTAAGATAATCTTTGTTATTTCGTTAAGATTTAAAAGATTTCGTTGGTTGGGATTAGTAGTTCAAAGGGATTGTCATTTTATGTTGT
This sequence comes from Chrysomallon squamiferum, assembly GCA_012295275.1. Classification (NCBI taxonomy): domain Eukaryota; kingdom Metazoa; phylum Mollusca; class Gastropoda; order Neomphalida; family Peltospiridae; genus Chrysomallon; species Chrysomallon squamiferum. The sequence continues at coordinate 9,974,399 of CM022667.1, read as the reverse complement.
TGTTTTTTTTGTTTTTTTTTTTTTATAAATATATATATATATATATATATAAAAATATATACAAATAGAAATTAAAACTTAAAAACTGTATTTCGATCCTATTCCACATTTATTAAACATTTTAACAAAATGAAATTCCTTAAACAAAAGACGTGTCTGTAATTATAGGCCATGCGACATGCGCACTCAGTGACGTTTGCACGCGCTGACCTGGGCTCTCGCGAGCACGCATTAACCTCTTTCTGTTTAACAGTTGGTGGCCTTAGCATTCATAGTTTTGGAATTTTAAAAAAAGAAAGCAATGCAAATAATTGTGATCATAATAGTGAAAATGTGAGTAATTGAGGGTATGTATGAATGTATGTGAATGAAAGTGACTCAGAAAGTGAGACGACAGATCTGAGGACCTCTCCCAGAGAGAGAGAGAGAGAGAGAGAGAGAGAGAGAGAGAGAGAGAGAGAGAGAGAGAGAGAGAGAGAGAGAGAGAGATATATAAAAATTTAAATCTGACAAGTAAAGATTATGTATATGAATGCTCGGTAAATATAAATGAATTATTAATGTAGGTATACGTACATATCAGTGTACGTATGTACGCATATCTGCATGCATCATCATGGTTTGTGTATAAATAAAAATATATACGATGGTCACAAAATCAATACATTATAAAAACCTATGCTGCAGTTATTTAAAGATCACCACGACTTAGATTCGAACCCAGCAACCTCCAATTCTGAACCCCCACAACGCCACAAAAAAAACCCTACTAACGTTGCTACCGAACGATATGACCTGTTTACACACGAACCACATATCTCTCTCCGTTATTTTCAGTTCACGTTGGCCAAATACGTAGACGTTGTTTATCCGCGTGTTAAGTGTATCAAAGAGAAAAATGCCGCGAATTCGGTGGACACAGTGGTTTTTTCTTTGCCCTTGATTCTTCCGTGGCTTTTGAACTGGATAAACCAGATAACTTCACAGAGATATGGCGTCTTCGAGAACGATGATAAATTGCCGAGGATTCTGGCGTATGTAGCGCCACAGCCCGCTTAACTGATGATTAACTGCGCGTTACCGGTACAAGATGGTTTCTGGACATGTTTCTTACTGGGTGGTAGCGCTTTACGAGGCAAATATTACAGATGTGCTAAAGTGTGCAGAGAGATTGTGTAACACGAACACATGCAGATGTTACACGAGGGATAGGACATAATGTGTAATATCAGTAGTAGTATCAGTTCTAATAATAATAGTAGTAGTAGTAGTAGTAGTAGTAGTAGTAGTAGTAGTAGTAGCAGTGGTAGTAGATAGAATTAATAACAGCAGCATTAGTAATGGTAGCAATAAAAGTAGAAGTATTGGTATTAATGTAGTAGTACTAGTAGTAACAATGATAGTATGTATAATAGTAGATATGGTAGTGGTGGTAGTAGTTTCAGTTATATGATAATAACAGTAAAGGTTTCTAGTTGTTGTAACTGTTGTAATTGTAGTGATAGTACTAAACGTAGTAACTGTAGTGGTAATAGTAGTGGAAGTGGCCGTGGTGATGATAGTAATATGATAATAAAATAAGTATTGCTGTTGATGCTAATGCCTTTAATATCTGTCATGATGATGATGATGGAGTGACTATGGCGGTTTAGAAAAGAGATAAAGGTTTTAAGGATAAAAAGAAAATAAAACAAAAAATTAAGAAAATAAAAAGTAAATAAAAAATAAATAAATAAATAAATAAAAAAAAAAAACATATCAAGAAAAACAAAATAAGAAAAAAAGTGTGAATTGAGACCTTTGATCTTCAGCCGGAACTCGGCCATTCTGAATCACGTGATATCTTTGACATCATCAGTGTACTCGATCACGTATAAATGATACACTGCACGGCTATTACGCCCGCTAGCTGTGTTCAGACTCTTTGATAGGCTATCACGTGTTATTGAACATTCGCTCGAGTCAGATTTTATCACTGTTAGATTTTTATTTTTCTTCTTTGAACTTATAATGTACTGTAATGTGGATCTGCCGATAGAAGGCGTGTCGTATTCTTCATCACCGTGAGGAAACCATTCTTTTTTTAATATCTTCATTTATTCATCTCTCTCTCTCTCTCTCTCTCTCTCTCTCTCTCTCTCTCTCTCTCTCTCTCTCTCTCTCTCTCTCTGTGTAACATAATAAGCTAGCTAATTATTAATAAAGTACCTATATGAAGTCCATTCTCCGCTAAGATCTGGTGGGAGGGGCGTTTCTACTGGCTCGTGCTGCACGCGACTTAGGATCCGCCCACATTCTCTTTCATGCCAGTCTTCTTTGTAAACATTATACGAATACTCGCCGCCCGAGCTCTGACAGAATCCTAAATAAAATAAAGAGGAAAAAAAATTAAAATTTAAAAAACTGGGTTTTTAAAAATAGTGTTACATGATTTCCTGTTTAGAGGAAGGTGCTTATACCAATTTTTTTTGTGTTAAATCAATTGACTTCACAGGATTTCTTCTAAAGTACTGTTGTTACACACACACACACACACACACACACACACACACACACACACACACACACGCACGCACTGTCGCTCTGCCTGTCTATTTATTTATCTATCGTTCCTAATATCTGTGTATGCCTTGTTTGAGTCAATTATTACGATGAGCTTTCCACAGATTAAATGCACTGTGACTAAATAAAGCATTAACAAAGAAAGAAAGATATGTAGTTCATGTTGATAATTTAGTAATAAATTACAAAATGTGAGGAAAGTCGTTAATCCTATATTTATTATATGTGTATAAGTAAGAAGCAAATAAAGAAGTAAATAAATAAATAAAATATCAGTAATAAGAACAACAACAGTAACAACAACAACAACAACAACAACAACAACAATAATAATAATAATAATAATAACAAATGTAATAAATATAATGACAACGAATGATAAAACTGCACATTTTAATCAGCACTTATTAATTAAAAAAAAAAAAAAAAAAAAATTAGAAAATTTTCTGCAATTATTTAGTTATCCCAAAAGTCAACGATTCCCTGCTACCCCTCTTTCCCCACCCCTCGTATTCAGTGTGGATCCGCCTTGATTAACTACCAATTAAAATAACGAAAGTTTCGTTTAGTTAGAATTACACCGGTGATGAAAAACGTGATTCAGTTACGAAAACGCGGCAAAGCGAGAACAATTTCGATCACATTGAAAAAGAAATCAATCCACGCTAGTTTGAAAGATCATTGAATAAAAAGCACCAGCTGAACGAGAAGATAAATGTTTGAGTTTCGTATTATTAGAAAATCAAGAAGAATAGCTGTCTGAGGCTGCGAAAATCTACTGGAACGGAGAACTAAAACATTTCTGTTTGCTTTCGACTGCTTTCGTTTCTGTCCGGCGTTTTTCGGATTTGTTCGGGTGAAAGGTCCGTGGTGATCGTTGTTAATCGCTTGAACGCCGCTGCGGCTTGGTTCTCGATATTTCGATTTTCCTCGTGTAATTATTTTTATTTGGTTTTTAATATTTTTAACAGCTAAAAAGCGAAATGAAAGCGGCATCAAAAGAGTACTGATATTACGATCCGGCTTTCTCACAATCATAATGAATAAGTTTGTTGTTATTATTGTTATTGGTTGTGGTGGAGATGATGATGGTGCTAGCAGTGGTGCTGTCATAATATTAATTATTATTAATAATTTATTATCGTCCTCTATTTTTTTTTTTATTGTTGTCAATAAGTAAAGTAATCATTTTGTGAAAGAATGTCGGAGCTGTCGGAAATATTCCGAATGACAAAAATGACGTCAGTAATAGAATTACGTCACAAGGAACACCCAGGCATAGCATACTGTTTGAAAAATTTCTCTGGAAGGTGATTATTTTTGTTTTTTTTGTTGTTGTTGTTAATACTGCTGTTAGTATTATCATCTCCGTCATTATTAATGTCGTATATTAATCCTTTACCCAGTTTTATTATTATTGTTGTTGTTGTTGCTGTTGTTGTTGTTGTTGTTGTTGTTGTTGTTGTTGTTGTTGTTGTTATTATTATTATTATTATTATTTCTTTTTTTCCTCCGAAATACAATATCGCGATAGGGACAGTTATTGTGAAAGAAGTTTTAACAAAAGACCAGAACTCTTTTTGATCTCGGAGCACGATCTCCGATGAACGCTGTGATTAAGGTATCGTCTGCAACATTGCTTGCTGGGCGTGTCCGCAACGCTGATTTCATCGTAACAGCCTTTCATCAAAGACAAGACGATTGAACCTCGGAGTCCCCTTCAAACACCCCAAGCCGTCATTATGACCTTTACAGGTGTCAAAGGTCAGCGGTTATCTCGGCAATCGAGATCGCGACCGAACACTGGAGTCGAGGCTCGATTTCAAGACGATTATTCGGACGAAGCTTTTGATGGCAAAAGCAAATAACAGTATCCGATTGAGTTCCACTGTTCCTCGCGATGTTGAAATATATTTTCTGTAACGCGTATCGGACCCAATCTTCACTGAGTCGTAATGCGTCAATAACGTCTTTGCCGACGTCTTTGCGATGGCTTACGACGAAGGCCTAGATGAAGTCCAGTATCCGTGCTGTTTATTAGCACCAACCAGTCGCCTCCAGTTATCCCAGTTTACGACAAAGAAAACAAGAAGAAGAAGAAGAAGAAGAAGAAGAAGAAGTAATATCATAAGAAGATAAAGATCAAAAAAAAAAAAAAAAAAAAGAGGAGAAAAGACGAAAAGAAGAAAAGACGTTAAAAAAAACGGGGAAAAGAATAAGGGCTCAGGAGAAAATGCTACAGTTTCAATAAAAAAAAGAAAGAAAAAAAGAAGAAGAATGAAGGAGAGAAGAATGGAAAAAGAAGATGAAAAAGAAAGAAAGAAGAAAATAGAAAGGAGAAAATAGGGGTGAAAATGTGATATTAGACAATCAAACAAAAAGAAAATTAAAAAAAAAAAAAAAAAAAGAAGATAGAAAAAAGAAGAAGAATGAAAATAGTGAAGAAAAAAGAAAATTAGAAGCAGAAAAGAAAGAGGAAATACTGGATGGAGAAAACGCCATATTGATTCAACTGTACTTTAACAATTACGACTATTGTGCGTAAGCTATGTGAATAGTACAGTGTTAAACTAGAGAGTGAAAGGTCGGTAGATCGATTCTCTCTCACTGCCACCATTTAGCAATATCCAGTTTTGAACCTGAACCCAGGACTACTTTGTCAAAGTCAATGCTAGGTCCTTTACCTTCATTAAACAAAAAAAAAAAAAAAAAAAAAAAAAAAAAAAAAAAAAAAAAAAAGAATTCTAACAAAAGATTCCTTGCTGCTAACCAAGAAACAGAGTCCACTAAAGTCTCGAGAGCGGGTTTCTCATCTACTTTTTTTGAATGGTTTAAAGGGGCGAAGGTTTAACGAGTTCTCTGTGTAGTAATGACTGTTATTAAAGTGTGTGTTTTATGTAATGAGAGTTTGACAGGGAAGGTCTGTGTCTCTTCACAATCCAGTCTTATCGACTGACAGAAAAAGAATCTTCTCGTCTCCGATTTATTTCTCTATTTCTCTTAGAGATTATCTCGGATTAAAGAGAGATATTCTAGTCGCGTGCTTAAATAGTTCACCTGGTTTGAATAAAATGTGTGTCAGTATTTGTCCTTGTGTGTGTTCGTATATCTGTGTGAGTGTGCGTGCGTATGTATGTATGTATGTATGTATGTATATATATATATATATATAAAACGGTATCAATAACAATGATGTTGTTGGTGATGATGACGTTGATAACAACAACAAAAGCAATAACAACCACATTAATAATATTAACAACAACAACAACACAATAATAATAATAATAACAATAACAAAACAATAATAATGATAACAACAACAACAGTAACAACAACAATAATAGTAATATTAATAATAATTATAATAATAGTAATACTAAAGAGAAGAACAACAACGACGACAACAGAACAAGAACACGACGGTTAAGGTGATGTTAATAAGAAATGACACAATCAGGCAAACGAAGACATATTATTCTGAGTTAATTAAACACAAAATCTCAAAACAAGGTAACGTTGGTTTTTCTTTATTTTTTTTTTTTCATTTTCATTATCTTTCTATCTAAGTTAATGTTAGGAAACCCAACAGTTTCCTTGTTACATCAGAAATTCATCTGAAAACGAGAAGTAATGTGGCTTCTTCAAATAACGCGACACCATTTTTTAAATTCTTTTTGCTCTCTTTCTGATTCATCTTGCGTCACAAGTCACTTCTCCAGTCACATCTAAGCGCATTCTGCTGATTAAAATCCAGGTCCAAATCCAGAAGCGATTCTGTTAGGAAAGGGTTTTGCAGTTTGTACTGGAAATAGATGAATCGCCTTTCGCATGCCGATTCAGGTGTTTAAAACAGGGGGTGTCACGTCATTGCTGTTGAAAATAACTTAGCATACAAATCGAAGAACGGTTTACAAATTTAAATCAAGGTCCCAGCAGAGTTTTTGTTCTGAGAAGGGGGAGAGAGGGGTGAGGGACATTTCAAAAGCGTAATCAGTATTTTAAAAATTCGATGGAAGTTCGAGATGAAAGTAGTTTTATTATCGGGATAAAATATGCTGATGGGCAGCATTTATTGAAAGCGTTTAATGCGTTTGTTGCTGCTATGCAGGAAAAAGTCAGAATGCAGAATTTTTTTTTTAAAGTTATCACTGAATTAGCCATACAGCTACAGCAACAGTGGAGAAGAAGAAGAAGAAGAAGAAGAAGAAAAAGAAGAAAAAGGAGAAGAAGGAATGAAAATGAAAGCCATGAATGATTTTACGAAATCTGAAAGTATTTTAGTACTAACGCTATTAGATATTCAGTTCATTTTCAGCCCAGCCATGAATCCGAGACAAGAACCATAAATGTTTGATATCTTAATCTAAGCCAACTTTACAAAGAAATTTATTTTAAATTTCTGCCGACTCGGGTAACAAAAATTATCAGACAATCCCAAAGAAGAAAAGATAAAATTAATTTGAATTAACGTGTATTTATTTACATTCAGTTCGCAAAAATATTTCGCGATTCCGCCATAAATTGTCTTAACGCGCTCGAGTTTTCGCACACAGATAAATGTAACAGTCTATATATTTTCTTTCCTCGTTAATTAAAAAGTCTGAAATCGTTTATCAAGAAGATATATCGGGTTTTGTTTAAAATGCACATCTCGTTTGTGATGTTTGTTAAACGGTTTGCTTGTAAGACGATTAACCCATAGTGAAAAAAAAAATAATAATAAAAATTACAAAAAAATAGAAGGAAAAGAAAAACAAATACTTTTTTATAGCTGGTTTCATCATGTCAAATTACATGGACAGCGGGTTGAGTTGAGTGCTTGTTAATACATTAGTGATGTAATATGGAGTATGGAAGATTTGTAGTCGTTTTAATACAACCTGGTCGATGGGTATTGAAAATGAATCACTGTATGAATCAGTTCTTCTTTAGTCTAAAATAGGGTGGTGAATAGTGAGAGAGGTTTTCTAGGATTACAGGTGGGGAGTATACTAAAACTTTTACAAGAAGTTGGATTCCAAGGAGCTTGTGCTAAATGAAACTACCTTTTAAATAGTTTTAAAGAATTATTATGTATTTTTGTTGTTGTTGTTATTATTATTATATCCATCCAGTAATAAAAATAAATATATTTAATAACAAAAACACAACAGTAATATCAATAATAATAGTAGTAAAAAATAACATCAAAGCAAGAAAAGTAAAGATACATTTGATGACGATTAAAAACAACAAGAACTAATACTTTAATAACAACAAATAATAAAAAAATAATAATTAAATTAAATAATAAATAAAAAAATAATAATAAAATAAAAAAAATAAAAATTATCAAAATCATTAATCAAAACTATTCCAGTCTTTGCGTGAATGTTGCCTTTTAGTGGATTAACCCGCTTACACCTCGCGTGCAGCGCACTCAGTTTGTTACTTAACCCCAGATGAATGGATGCGCCGGGGGGATTACGCGAGTCACAATAGCGGGGAACGTATCATACCCCACAGCGTGCCACAAACACCCGCCACCTCTCGCGACCCCGTCTCCCGCGCTGTCTTTCCGTCTGACCCCCGCATTCCGCTCCTGCTGTTTTAGTTATTCATTGAATTGCTTCACACGTTGGCTTCGAGTCTGTTCGTATCAAAAGGAAAGACGCCGGCGCGCACTGCATTCTGAATTAGTTCTGTTTTTTTTCAAGTGATGTCAAATGCGACGATGTTGATAATGCCAGAGATCCGTCACCCCGCGGCGATTGCGATTTGCGTTCCGCGGGGGTCGGGCACAAGACGCACGCGCCGCGTCGCTTAGAACATCACAAAATGCTAATGTAATATCTTTTAAAATGGCGTGGTCTGGTATTGACAGCTACAAGATTCCTGTCCTGGTTTATTTCAGTTCATTTTTATTATTATTCTACAAGTAGTCTAAATTTGTTTTTATTTTTCTTTGATATATTTTTTCACTGCTTTCGTGGACTACTACTAAATTTAATATAATACGTTTTGTGTATAATTATGATACTTCTGTGAAAGAAACAGTATTTTAAACAACTTGACTAAGATATAATTGTGAATGTTATAACGTACTAAAATGTAAAACCAGAAGGTGCATTGCATTTGTAATACAGCCTAGTCAGTATCTTTAACAAAAAAAAAAAAAATTGACCGACTAACCTAATTAAAAATGAAATCGATAATTTACGGATTAAAAAGATAAGATTAACTCAAAAGGATAATTATGTGAAGCATCGGTGGTCTAGTGGTAGAATACTCGCCTGCCACGCGGGTGACCCGGGTTCGATTCCCGGTCGATGCAAATTATTTGTTTTTATTTAATATGTTGTAAATGATAAAATCGAGCAATAATAATGATAATAATAGTAATAATAATCAGCAACATTGCAGTATGAATACAATTCAGTTAGTATGCAATAATAGTGCATTTAACACTTTTGATAAAACTAAACATAATAATCTCCCACCCCCGAAAAATAAACAAAAAAAGAGACCTAAACAACAAAATAAACAGTGATAGCAATAATGATGATGATTATTGTAATAGTAGTAATGAAGAAGAAGAAGAAGATGATGATGATGATGATGATTACGATGTGAATAAAATAAACGAACAGAAAAAGTTCCTATTATATACATAACATAACGTCACAGTGATATGACGTCATAGAGTTATTTACATTTAGACATGACAAAAACCAAACTGGATGCACTGGAAAAAATAAATATATTTCCATCATATTCAACATTAGTTCAAGCAGACAGGAATAAACAAACTTTACAAA
>CM022667.1:9950037-9952537 GCA_012295275.1 Chrysomallon squamiferum | reverse complement strand
TTGTTTTGCCACACACACATTCTCTCTCAAGCTCTGTTTCATAAACATAATATGTGCACCTGTATAATTTCTCTCTCCCATTCTCAGAAATATAACAACAGAGACATCAAAATAATATATTCTCTTCCACACACACACACACACGCACGCACGCGCGCGCGCGCACACACACACACACACACACACACACACACGCACGCACTATGTTGCCAAGAACTGTAAAACTAACCATAATACTAGTCCACATCCAAGAGACTCTCTATTATCAAAAATATTACGTCACAGAACGATTACGTCATCGTGATTGATGGGCGCGGTATTTACACGGCAGCCGGTGTTGGAAGTCTCGCTGATAAATCACCTATTATCAGACCGGTGATTAATGGAAAGAAGTGAATCAGTGATTACGTAATAATCCTTGTTATGACGTCAATTACGACTTCATTACCGAAATAAAGCTTGTTACTGGATCGGTGCGATAAACTGGTAGGTAACTGCTTTTCTCTGGATTTGATAACTAGCAATAAAGATAGAAGGTGCGAAGGTAACTCGAGAAGTTTGATACCAGGGGGAAAAAACAACAAAAAACATTGTTTCTAACATTCTTAGATTTTTATAAACATTAAGGTTTTTTTTTTTTCTACTAATGCCTGAGTTTCATATTTTTCAGTCAGTGTCAACAAAGTGCCTGTCCGTTGTATCTTTTATTTTTATTTTTTTTTGTTATCTCAGCAAGTATTATTGTATCCATACGTCAGTTCATCTATTCATATACATGTCCATGCTTCTCTCGTTGTTTTGTTTTTTTATAAAAAAAGAAAAACGACTTTATATGTGTTTTTTAAACAAAAGTGATAAATGTAAATGAAACAGGGATTTTCTTCACTAAACTGATTTAATATCAGTTGCCATAGTCATACATCGTGAGATATAGAAGAAAAAAATAAATGCATGGGGTAAATTTTCCGATAATTAAATATATAAAAAAAAATTACAAAAAGTTTGTTATTAGGTTTAAAAAATTCAAATCTTAACATATATATGTTCTCAGCATCTATTTCAAAGCTGATATTAAATTAACATAAGCTTTTTTTTTTCAACGTAAGGAATGCATTAAACAATCTCTAATGATTGTGTTTTACCAATACGCAAAATGATAATGTTTGACTACCACCAGAATATTTTCAGTTCACCACTGCGATAAATTTTGTGCAAATCACTATTACCATTAAAAGTTATTTAGATAACCGCCACGATTATTCAAGGCAATTCATGATAATAATTTTCATAATGATTCTAATCTGCCACATCAGTTACAACTTTTAATCCTAACAAGCTTAATAATCAAAATATCAGCAATATTAATTAACATCCAATCAACTTCTGCACGAGCACGGCCTCGTTTCTTGGCAGTCTTACGACGGCAACTTCTGGCAGGTACAACGGCAACGTCTGGTCTCTATCACGGCAACATATTGCAGGGGGAAAAAAGATTAAAAAAAAACCAACACATTCTGACAGCAAACAGAAAACAATTCACTCGCTAAACGATCTTCAGAAAACGGCGATAATTTCGGTTATCTCTCGATTCTCTCCGCCTGCCTCCATCATATTTTCTGCTAATTGGGCCGAGGGCTACACAACACGGGGCTGAGACGATTAACACAGATCTAAATTACCCGGGTGTCCTGATACGCGTGTAACTTATGTGACGTCTCTTCAGCGTATTGCAGGATGCGGATCTTGGGTGGCATCATAGGAGATAATCCTTACGGTGTTCCCGCTGGAACACAAAAAAAGGTTGCTGTGGAAACATTTCTGTGTGAAGTTTCTTTTTTAAAAGAGAGAGAGGGAGGGAGGGAGGGGGAGAGAGAGAGAGAGAGAGAGAGAGAGAGAGAGAGAGAGAGAGAGAGAGAGAGAGAGAGAGAGAGAGAGAGAGAGAGAGAGAGAGAGAGAGTTAAAAGGTAAAGAAGAAACAGTTAAATACTTACAGAAAAATAAATACAGCTGGTATAAGAACTAATGCTGGGAAGAAAGGATGTGATTGAAAACTTTTGTTATTTTGGTAAGTTGAAATATATTTCAAAATGAAATAAAGTCGAAAAATATTGAATATTTCAATTAGTAGTTTATTTGGAATAAATTAAAATATATTTGTTGATTTTCTGTCCATTCTTCTTTACATTCATCTCTCTCTGTTGATTCTCTCTCTCTCTCTCTCTCTCTCTCTCTCTCTCTCTCTCTCTCTCTCTCTCTCTCTCTCTCTCTCTCTGTGTCTCCCACACACGTTATCAAATGACCTCGTTCTGATTACCTGAGTTAAGCAACACAAGCTCTGTTTGTATCTCGTTCTGACAGCAAACAACACTTCATGACATCTGTTACCAAATATCTTTAATGTCAACATTTTAAATCGGGCCGGCTAGTTCCTTTATCATTTAATTATTGCACAATTATAGCCTTCTAAACTAAATATGTCAGAGAGAGAGAGAGAGAGAGA
>CM022667.1:9935037-9947537 GCA_012295275.1 Chrysomallon squamiferum | reverse complement strand
CTTTTGTCAGCTGTTGCCACTTTGTTAGTTTTAAATTGTTTTATGGACTTTTCCACTGTCAGTTTACGGTCCATTTGTTTGTCACGTTATAACAATACCAGTTATGGCTGAGTGAACTGCTAATCGTATATCTTCTACATAGCTTATAATTGTAGACTCCTCTTCAAAGGGTGTCGGCCTGGGAAGTCGCAACATCTATTTTGTTTAGTACCGGGACGTTGAATAATAAAAGTCCCGGGACGTGGACATAGCTGATTGTTTGTAAGTTCTGCGCTGCAGTTATAAGACGCCTTTTTTTGTTAACAACGAGATGAGAACTGTGAATCAGAAGAGGTTAGCCAGAACAAATAAATAAATAAATGAATATATGAATATTGAATAAATAAATGAATAAATAAATGAATGAATAAATGAATAAATAAATAAATAAATAAATAAATGAATAAATAAATAAATGAATGAATGAATGAATGAATGAATGAATGAATGAATGAAAATAATAATAGTAATAATAATAACAATAATAGCAATAACAATAACAATCGTAGTAGTAGTAATAGTAGTAGTAGTAGTAGCAGCAGTAATAAATAAATAAATAAATAAATTATTAATGGTAGTAGTCGTAGTAATAGTTGTAGTGGTGGTGGTAGTATAAGTGATAGTAGTCGAAGTAGTAGTGGTAGTAATAGTAGTAATAAAAAAGTAAGTAAGTAAGTAAATACACAGATAAATAAATTAATCAATAAATAAATCAATAAATAATAGCCCTAAAGCTAATTAAAAATACAAGCCTTTAAAAATATGTATAAATGAATTGCATCTATATTCATTACAACTACTCTAATAAGATTGGATATATAGTTTGTTCAGGCATTAGGATTTTAAAAATCAAAAGTAGTATAGGTTTATATGTTAGAAAACTTATACTCAGCAAGATGAAAGTTAATGCAATGGAAGGTGTGAACATTATTTTGAAATGCTAAAATTATCAGTTAAACGCAAGAAATATCACAGCAATTACTCTGAAGCAACATTTAACTGAACAAACCAGAGGATGCAAGATAACTAATATTATTAGACAGAGCAGTTTTTTTGTAACATTGTTTATTGATTTCACTGCCTAATTAATAATACAAAAACAAACAAAGAAACTAACTAACTAACTAACTAACTAACTAACAAAAAATAAAAAATAATAAAATATTTTCATTTTCATACAGAAAAAACGCTTCGAGCTGGACAAACAAATTGGAACGTAATAGCATTGATGACGTCATCACCGTAACAGTTATTCGGGAATGTTCGGATCGGCAGTAGTAATAGTAATAATAATAATAATAATAATAATAATAATGTAAAATTAAAATAAATATTCCAAATTCTTTCATCACTGGTGTACTTTCATTAGCTAAAAAAGAACTGTAGAGATCAAAACAATTAGCAGTTATTGTAAAATTGTATTAATGAAAAGCAAAAAATAATTAAAGAATAACATTTCTGTAGTTTTACCTGACAGGCTGTTCATTCAGAAAAAAAGCATGTTCAAATGTACAAAAAGATAACTGTAAAATCGATATTTAATATAACAGTAAAAATATTTCATTGATTCACACGTTATCAGACAACATTTTGCCTGTGTAGGAATTAAAGGAATAAAAGAGTAAATTTACCCATAACTGACTTTTAGAATTAACTGTTAAATACAGTTGAACATATATATATATATATATATATATGTATGTATATATATATATATATATATATATATATATATATATATATATATATATATATATATGTATGTATATATATGCATAAACATTCATAGTGACATACAAATAGGTACATACACATTCAAGAAATTATAAACACACACACACACACACAGAGAGAATAAAAGAGACATTAGCTCATATGGCTTTTGCCATTTTCTTTAAAAACAAAAATAAATAATAAACAAATAAAATAAAATAAAATAAAATAAAATAAAATAAAATAAAACAAAGAAAGAAAGAAACAAATAACAAAACAGTAAAAATATCTAAATTAAAAACCAAAGAAAAAACCCCACAGAAATTTAATTCAGTAAAATTTCATATTTTGTTTCAAATTAAAGAGAACTAATTCAAAGCGATACAAATTTCGTTTACACCGTTTTATGACGTGAAGCGGGATAGCCAAGTCAGACTTTTGTTTTGTTTTACTTATCTGAAACTTTGATTAGTTGCATGCGAGAACAAATTTTAATAATGTTTCTGTTTTAGAAAACGTGCGATTCTGAAAAATGTCAGGCTGCTTAAAAATCTGTAAAGTGAAACGTGAAATTTCGTAGGATCATAATTTCCAAGCATTTTCTCTAAACAGACTTAATTTTTTGTTAAAAAATGTTTAAATTCTGTTCCATTCTACGAATAAAAAGATAATTACAAACTATTTGTTAATTAATCTGATTTAAATCAGGAGGTTTGTAACATCTACCACTATCGAACCACGCTCCAATGTCACTGTACGTTTTCGTGAAGTTTTTCACGTTCCAAAGTCTTTTGCACACGTCACAAAATGGCGTGTGTTCGTAATGATAATGTACGTAATGCACATTTCCACCTTTCGATTTAATGTTGTACGCTTCATAAATAGACTCATACTCGTCTTTGCGTTTCAGATATTCAATGTACTTGTCGTCGTTCTTGTCTAGATAAGTAAGATACTTGACAAGATCTTCGACGGATTTGAAGTCGGCTGTGTTGATGTATGTTCCTTTCGGTAACTCGGCTGTGTAGTTTCCGCCTCCCCGAACAATGAGAACGACGTCGATGGAAAAAAAGTGGTAGAATTTTTCTGTTATGTAATCGGGGCAGAAGCCGTTTTCGAAAGCCAGATAGAACTTGTACTGGTTAATTTCTAATAAACATACATCTTCTTTATTTCGGTGACAGTGTTTACCGTCACATCCTCCAAATACCATCACTGGGGTGTATTTTTTAAGTTTTCGAACGTAAATCTCACGTTTACTTTCCGATGAGCACCGACTCACCATCCACGAAATCAGTCCCTTTTTTCTTGACACTATTTCCGTGTAGTTCCGCTGCTTCCGTGCAGGTAGCTTTTTCAGAATTCCGTACGGTGAAAGAATATCGGCCTCTTTTCGATAATCCATTGTCCAGTTGAATTTCCCCCTCCACTGTGGTAACCTAAAAGTTGGTAACTGTGACCAACCATCTAGAGGAGATTCATGATTGTGAAATATCCAAACTTGACCAGGAAATTTTTAGGTGGATATTTTTCACGAATGAGCTGCGCCGCAAATACGACTGCGGAGCTTTGGTTTATGTACTTCCGGTTGGATGTCATTGTGCATTTCATTTCCGGGCAGTGTTGTAAAGGCACCAAACCTTCCATTGGAGGCTGGTATCTTGTTTTAACATACCACAGAATTATTTTGTTACTGTCGTTTACAGCCGATGTCACTGCTGAAACTTCCTTGTGGTTTAGTTTTTCTTGTTTGTGTCTGTCTTGGAAATGAGAATCTGTTACTACTGATTTTCCGTTCATTCTGAATATTGGCTCAATTTGACCTGTTTGGAATGCGGAAGTTTCTGAGGGTTTTAAATACAATCCCACATTTTTAGACTCTTGAGTAATACTGTTTCTATCCAGCAGAAAGACGACGTATCTGATAAACACTATAAAGGTTACGAAAATAAAGCACCATTTCAGACGACTAATAGTAATTTTCCGTTTTATCATTTCTGCCGTCGAGATATTCCAAATCTGAGGATTGGACAATTAAGCAATTCGTGATTTCAAAAGAAACAGCAACAACAATAACAAACAAACAAACAAACAAACAAAAAAGAAGAAAAAATTGTTATAAATCTGTGGATATTCGTGATTCGGACAGAAACAACAACAAACACATGAAACTTAATGTTTTGTTTATCTCTAATATTAAAACGATTGAGTTTGTTTCTTATATTAATATTTATAAAATCACAGTCGTTTTGTTTATTAGTCTTAAATCTTTTCAAAGAATGAACGAAGATGAAAGGAGAATGATGAACTGATCAATGAATGAAAAAAGAAAGAAGAATGAATGAAGCATAAATAAATAGATGAATTAATATTTAAAAGACAAATATTTCTATGCTATCTTTTCCATTTTCTTTACTTTCTCTTATCCTGTATTGTTCTCATATGAATAAATGAATGAATGAATGAATGAATGAACGAGTGATATGCGGCACTATTTGTATTTATACACAGTTATATCAAAAGCTATTTATAAAACAAAAACTGTATTTAATTAGAAACATCCGCAACGATAACAGTATGGATTTACATTTAAATGTATCACAAAAAGAGAAACAATTTAAAAAAATGTACAGATATATAATATACTTGTCTACTTCTGTGGTTTGACAAAAACATAGCAACTTAATTTGGTTTTTAAAATTAATTTAGGTAAAAGATAATTAAGTATGTATCGACATTTTCTCACCAGAAGGAAGACAGAATTAGCAAGTCCAGGCAAATAAGCTTCATTAAGGAGTTGGAGTCATTGCAAGTAAGAATATTTTACTCACCAGTCGTCCACTTCACTAAGAGATGGTTAAAAAACACTGCACACTGTAACAGTTAATAACGCACCTTTCTTTTCAACAGACATACACATTTGTAAAACAAACAAAATACAGATGACGCCTATTCGCAGATGTTTCTGTCTGTAATTAGAATATCTTTCTATCAGGACATGTTGTATGAAAAACAATTCACAGCGTAAACAGATTTCATCAATATAACAGCAATGAACTCTCTGTCTCTCTCTTTTCCTATATCTCTATAGATATCCACATGACATGCTGTTATGTTGGTTTCTAGGTAGGTAGGTAGGTATGCTTCTATGTATGTATGTATATATATATACATATATGTATGTTTTTTATGTATATATATACGTATGTATGTGCTTATGTATCTATGGATGTATCTAAGTAGTTTAGTAGGTAGGAAGGTACCTAGATATATTTCTGTGTATGATTGATGTAAGCATGTATCTTTCTCTGTCTGTTTATAAGTACGTATGCATGTGTGTGACGGAATGTGTGCATGCGACAATGTGGAAATATATATATGTATATAACAGTGTCTGGAAAGAAGTAATATATTTACAGCATTTTCACATGTACTATAAATTTCTTTTCATTTGCACGACTCAGTCGTGTTCAAACTGTAAGAAAACAGTTATTTTATCGACATCTAAACAAGATCTATTACAGATGTCCTCGGTCGTAGAGGTGAAAACGTACCATGAACACACGACGGACAAAAGAACGCGTACAATGAAGAATTGATGTGAATAACGCAGACACGTTTCAGTCATAGTCTAAGTTGAACACTTAGCTTACATAAACATACCGTGTAGTGTAACCACAAACAAAAACTAAATATCTGATAAATAACTTACTGTACGACAAAAAAACAGTAGAAATAAATGTGAAGTAAAAGTAAAATGAAACGAGGTAGCTGTGAGACAGAAAGTTTGTGAACTGAAATCTTGTCGCTCGTTTGTTGTCGACGTACGTGTGAAAGAACGTAAATAGAGGAAATCCTCCGCTTCGGACGTCAGTGAAGTCAAAAAAACCTTTACGAGACGTTCAGCTGTGTGTTAGATCATCATTTTGAAACATTGTCTATTTCTGAAATAGATCTCTGATTAATCAAAGCGAGGAGTTCAGTAAAAAATAATAATAATAAAATAAAATAACAAAATAATTTAAATAAATAAATAAAATAAAATAAAATAAAGTAAATCATTTGTGAAATTATCTGGTAAATAATAATAATAATAATAATAATAATAATAATAATAACAACAACAACAACAACAACAACAATAATAATAATAATAATGACAGTAGTAGTACTAGTAAATAAATAAATAAAAACAGTTCAGAAAATATTAGCCATCTGCTTTCGTCAACAAAAAGAAAAACAAATAAAATGTAATAAAATATTTGCATTTCAAAAACATTTGGATGTTAATTAAATAAACCATTTAGTTCACGGCGGCAAAATGATGTCTGCAAAAATCAATATTTGGTGTAATAGTTACAACATTAATAGATAATTAAAAAACCCAGGTGGACCATAGTAGTAGGTAGTCACGCAAATAATATACGTTATACACCGAAGCTCACCTATATATACACATATTCAAACACCACATTCACACATGTAAACAAATACCCATAAACACAATAACAGACAGAGAGAGAGAGAGAGAGAGAGAGAGAGAGAGAGAGAGAGAGAGAGAGAGAGAGAGAGAGAGAGAGAGAGAGAGAGAGAGAGAGAGAGAAACCACTCCTATCTGAAACTTAAAAATAAATGCTTTCTCGGCTGCTGCAACTTTTATGGTCACATTTTGTAAAATCAAAATAATAATAACAATAATAATAATAATAATAATTATTATTATTATTATTATTATTATTATTATTATTATTATTATTATTATTATTATTATTATTATAAATAAAAAATGAAATAAAACAAAATAAGAAAAATAAACCCCTGAATTTCATTTACAAGAACATTTTTATTTTTAAAAAAAATAAGTAGCGATATAAATTTGGCACTCATCATACCTAAATGTTAGAAAAAGAACAAACTGAGTCACTTTGTCCACAAAAAAAAAGTCGAATTATTAATTATAAACAGATAATTAAAGAAGATATGTATGTATGTATGTCTATCTGTCTGTGTGCATGTATAATTATGAAACTGTTAATTAGAGAAGTTTACTAAGCTATTGAAAACGGCGACAATTGAGACATCTTGGAATCCGGATAAAATAGTTTGTAATAATTTCTTTAAACAGAATTAAGAATAAAAAATGTTTGAATTGAGTTCCATTCTAAGAATAAAAAGACTATTATTAACTATTTGTTAATTAATCTGATTTAAATCTGGAGGTTTGTAACATCTGCCACTATCGAACCACGCTCCAATGTCACTGTATGTTTTCGTGAAGTTTTTCACGTCCAAAAGTCTTTTGCACACGTCACAAAATGGCGTGTGTTCGTAATGATAATGTACGTAATGCACATTTCCATCTTTCGACTTCATGTTGTATGCTTCATAAATAGACTCGTACTCGTCTTTGCGTTTCAGATATTCAATGTACTTGTCATCATTCTTATCTAGGTAAGTAAGATACTTGGCAAGATCTTCGACGGATTTGAAATCGGCTGTGTTGATGTATGTTCCTTTCGGTAAATCGGCTGTGTAGTTTCCGCCTCCCCGAACAATGAGAACGACGTCGATGGAAAAAAAAAGGTAGAATTTTTCTGTTATGTAATCGCGGCAGAAACCGTTTTCGAAAGCCAAATAGAACTTGTACTGGTTAATTTCTGACAAACATACATCATCTTTATTTCGGTGACACTTTTTACCGTCACATCCTCCAAATACCGTCACTGGGGTGTATTTTTTAAGTTTACGAACGTAAATCTCACGTTTACTTTCCGATGAGCACCGACTCACCATCCACGAAATCAGTCCCTTTTTTCTTGACACTATTTCCGTGTAGTTCCGCTGCTTCCGTGCAGGTAGCTTTTTCAGAATTCCGTACGGTGAAAGAATATCGGCCTCTTTTCGATAATCCATTGTCCAGTTGAATTTCCCCCTCCACTGTGGTAATCTAAAAGTTGGTAACTGTGACCAACCATCTAGAGGAGATTCATGATTGTGAAATATCCAAACTTGACCAGGACATTTTTTAGGTGGATATTTTTCACGAATGAGCTGCGCCGCAAATACGACTGCGGAGCTTTGATTTAAGTACTTCCGGTTGGAGGTCATTCTGCATTTCATTTCCGGGCAGTGTTGTAAAGGCACCAAACCTTCCATTGGAGGCTGGTATCTTGTTTTAACATACCACAGAATTATTTTGTTACTGTCGTTTACAGCCGATGTCACTGCTGAAACTTCCTTGTGGTTTAGTTTTTGTTGTTTGTGTTCGTCTTGGAAATGAGAATCTGTTACTGCTGATTTTCTGTTCACTCTGAATATTGGCTCAATTTGACCTGTTTGGAATGCGGAAGTTTCTGAGGGTTTTAAATACAGTCTCACATTTTTAGACACTTGAGTAATACTGTTTCTATCCACCACAAAACAGACGTATTTGATAAACACGACGAAGGTTACGAAAATAAAGCACCATCCCAGACGAAATACCGTACTTTTCCGTTTTATCATTTCTGCCGTCGAAATATTTCAAGTCCTGAAAGAAAATAAAAAAGCGAAGGAATAACTGTGTCATAATTGAATTGAATCTGTGAACTGGAATATTAAGCATCTCGTGATTTGGAAACAAACAACAACAACAAATCATGTTTTATTTATCTCTAGTTTTGTCTTGTGATACATATTACAGTCATGAAGGATTTTTTTCCTATATTAATTTTTTATAAAGTGACAGTCGTGGGATTTTTGTGTTTTTGTTTTTTTTAATAGTCTCATATACTCTCAAAGAATGGATGAAAGAAGACAGAAGAATAAATGGAAGATAAATAAATAAATAAATTACTATTCATTTGACAGACATTTAAATGTTATCTCTTACAAGGTGTCAGACGCGTCCGTTTGTTTTCTTTCTGTTACCCTCAGTTATGTATCTACTGTTCTCATATGAATGAATGTATAAGATCAGAAGACTGGCTTTCATAAAGGAATATCTAGAGCTACTTATAAAACAGAAAGTATCTTTAATTAGAAAGATGAGCCACGGAATTGCCACGTGAAACTATAGAATAACATTTTAGTGTTATCAGAAAAGAGACAGAATATAAAAATCTATAGATATGGAAAGATTTGTGGGAACATATGCTATAAGTAGAACAATTTTTAAATAACATAATAGTATTAATCGTCGTTTTTTTATTAATTTTTGTTGTATTATTATTTTTTAATAGATAAATAAACAAAATCACTTCGGAATGTGCTATGTGAATAGAGATCTACAAAATAAAATGTTCCACAAATATATGTGTATGTGGCAACATATCTGTCGTATACACTGCAGTAGTTTAAATCAGAAACATCAGCACTAATCGTTTTGTTAAAAAGATAAGTAAAATAAGTTAGAATATAAAGTTACACTAACCTATCGTACGTTAGAACATACCCTATACAGTACCATTGTTTGACAGACATTAACCTATTAATCGTTTTCTTTCGTTTTTTCACACACACACACACACACACACATACACACACACACACACACACACACACAAACACACACAAGGAAAAAAAAAAAAAGAACAAGAAAAAAACAAAAAAACATTGCTTGAGTTAAGATTATCAAAATTGACAGAAAAGACACTTCTATGTTGAAAATTCTCTATACGATACTATTATTTCAGAAAAGAACATAACAGTTTATTTATTTATTTTTTTTAAAATTAATTTAGCTAATCGCTAATTTAGTACCCTTCTACATTTCTTTCACCAGAAAAGAGACACAATATAAAAATCCCTGGAACATAAACTTTATTAAACAACCTAGAATCACTGCAAACAAGATTTTTGTTTTGTTTACTTATTTCACCCGTCCCACTTTTTACAGTCCTGGATAATCAGTGATGGGCAGTGAATACCGAATACTGTACCGAAATAGCACACCTTTCTTTTCAACTGAAATACACACCTGTAAAGCAAACACAATGCAGATGACGCTTGTAACAGTCAGATACCACCATACAGAATTCCCTTTTATCAGAAAATGTTTTCTGAAAAACAATTCACCATGTAAACAGATTTCATCCAAGTAACAGCAGTATGCTATCCATCTATATATCTATTTATCTATCTATTTATCTATCTATCTACATGCATACAGAGAGAGAGAGAGAGAGAGAGAGAGAGAGAGAGAGAGAGAGAGAGAGAGAGAGAGAGAGAGAGAGAGAGAGAGAGAGAGAGAGAGAGAGAGAGAGAGAGAGAGAGAGAGAGATTTACATACCTTTCCTGTCCAGTGAGTTCATTATTGGTTTCTACTGCATCTTAATAATGCATAATTCAAAACTAAAACTATACCAGAAAGTGCACATATAAATTATCGTTAAGTGACAGTAAGCTAGAAATGTCTACTGAATATGCTGTACCGAGTACTTTAAGAGATCGATATTACTAATTAATATTTTATGTGTGAGGTACGTGTTGCTATGTAACTCTGCCCACTCTTCATCGACCGCACGCTAACTATTCTCTCTCCCACTGGATGATACAAACTAACCACATAACTGCAAGTCAGATCGGTTGGGTAAAATAGTCAGTGTTACATGTGCAGGTCGAGGACTCTTTCGCAGCCGAAGAAGCTAACAGTGACTTGAAAGTTTGATTCAAATTTACAAACAGTTTGTATTCGTCGTTTTCAGACAGATTTCTAACGTATGAATGGAAAATCGCTTGTATTGGTAATAAATTAAATTTAAATATTTTTTGTAATATTTCAAAAAAAATTAAAAAAAATAAAAATAAAAATAAAAAATATAATAATATAATGAATGAATGAATGAATAAAAATTAAATAAATAAATACATAAATAAGTAAATGAATAAATAAATACATAAATAAGTAAATAAATAAATAAATACATAAGTAAGTAAATAAATAAATAAATAAATAAATAAAATGAAATAAATAAGAAGTAAAAAAAGAAAGAAACAAAAGAATTAGAATTGCTATTATTCTGTTCATAGAGTTTCAAAACGCTTTCAGTTTGAAATAAAAAGACGTAACTACACCCCCCCCCAGCTTATGCTACATTAACGAACTGGACCATAGTAGTAGGTAGTCACGCAAATAATATATGTTAGACACCGAACCTCACCTATATATACACATATTCAAACACCACATTCACACATGTAAACAAATACCCATAAACACAATAACATACAGAGAGAGAGAGAGAGAGAGAGAGAGAGAGAGAGAGAGAGAGAGAGAGAGAGAGAGAGAGAGAGAGAGAGAGAGAGAGAGAGAGAGAGAGAGAGAGAGAGAGAGAGAGAGAGAGAGAGAGAGAGAGAGAGAGAGAGAGAGAGAGAGAGAGAGAGAGAGAGAGAGACAGAGAGAGAGAGAGAGAGAGAGAGAGAGAGAGAGAGAGAGAGAGAGAGAGAGAGAGAGAGAGAGAGAGAGAGAGAGAGACCACTCCTATCTGAAACTTAAAAATAAATGCTTTCTCGGCTGCTGCAACTTTTATGGTCACATTTTGTAAAATCAAAATAAGAATAACAATAATAATAATAATAATAATAATAATAATTATTATTATTATTATTATTATTATTTTTATTATTATTATTATTATTATTATTATTATTATTATTATTATTATTATTATTATAAATAAAAAATGAAATAAAACAAAATAAGAAAAATAAACCCCTGAATTTCATTTACAAGAATACTTTTATTTTTTTTAAAAATAAGTAGCGATATAAATTTGGCACACATCATACCTAAATGTTAGAAAAAGAACAAAATGAGTCACTTTGTCAAAAAAAAAAAAAAAAAAATCGAAATAATTATAAACAGAGAATTAGAGAAGACTTGAATCTATGTATGTATGAATATATATGTATGTATGTATGTATGTATGTATGTCTATCTGTCTGTCTGTGTGCATGTATAATTATGAAACAGTCAATTAGAGAAGTTTACTAAGCTATGCACAACGGCGACAATTGAGACATCTTGGAATCCGGATAAAATAGTTTGTAATAATTTCTTTAAACAGAATTAAGAATAAAAAATGTTTGAATTCAGTTCCATGATCAGAATGAAAAGATAATTACAAACTATTTGTTAATTAATCTGATTTAAATCTGGAGGTTTGTAACATCTACCGCTATCGAACCACGCTCCAATGTCACTGTACGTTTTCGTGAAGTTTTTCACGTTCCACAAACTTTTGCACACGTCACAAAATGGCGTGTGTTCGTAATGATAATGTACGTAATGCACATTTCCATCTTTCGACTTCATGTTGTATGCTTCATAAATAGACTCATACTCGTCTTTGCGTTTCAGATATTCAATGTACTTGTCATCATTCTTATCTAGATAAGTAAGATACTTAGCAAGATCTTCGACGGATTTGAAGTCGGCTGTGTTGATGTATGTTCCTTTCGGTATCTCGGCTGTGTAGTTTCCGCCTCCCCGAACAACGGGAACGACGTCGATGGAAAAAAAGAGGTAGAATTTTTCTGTTATGTAATCGCGGCAGAAACCGTTCTCGAAAGCCAAATAAAACTTGTACTTGTCAATTTCTGATAAACACTTATCATCTTTATTTCGGTGACACTTTTTACCGTGACACCCTCCAAATACCATCACTGGGGTGTATTTTTTAAGTTTACGAACGTAAATCTCACGTTTACTTTCCGATGAGCACCGACTCACCATCCACGAAATCAGTCCCTTTTTTCTTGACACTATT
>CM022667.1:9917537-9930037 GCA_012295275.1 Chrysomallon squamiferum | reverse complement strand
CTTTGATTTATGTACTTCCGGTTGGATGTCATTCTGCATTTCATTTCCGGGCAGTGTTGTAAAAACACCAAACCTTCCATTGGAGGCTGGTATCTTGTTTTAACATACCACAGAATTATTTTGTTACTGTCGTTTACAGCCGATGTCACTGCTGAAACTTCCTTGTGGTTTAGTTTTTGTTGTTTGTATTCGTCTTGGAAATGAGAATCTTTTACTACAGATTTTCTGTTCACTCTGAATATTGGCTCGATTTGACCTGGTTGAGAGACGGAATCCAGTCTCGAACATTTAGTAGTATTCATGTTGTCCTCCTGAAACCAGTCGCTTCTGATAAACAAGACGAAAGTCACGAAAATGAAGCACAATGCCAGACCTTCCGTTTTATCATTTCTGCCGTCGAAATATTTCAAGTCCTGAAATAAAGAAAAAGCGAATGAATAAATATGAAATAATTGTTATAAATCTGTGAATATTCGTGATTTGGAAAGAAACAACAAGAAAAATCATATTTTTATTTATCAGTAGTTTTTATTTATATATAAATTTTTACAAAGTGATCATCGTTTTGTTTATTAATCTTGAATATTCTCAAAGAATGAATGAAGATGAAAGGAGAATGAAGAATTGATGAATGAATGAAAGAAAAAAGAAGAATGAATGGAGAAGGTATAAATAAATGAATTAATATTGATTTTACAAACAAATAAATGCTATCTGTGCAAGGTGCTTGTCCCTCAGTTACATATGTATTATTCTTATGTGAATGAATGTATAAATGAATGAATAAATAAACGAATGAGTGAATGAATGAATGAATGAATGAATGAATGAGTGGAGATCGTCAGCACTATTTGGATGATCAGACAACTGGCTTTCACAAAGTAATATCTACAGTTATTTATAAAACAATAAGTCTGTTTAATTAAAAAGATGAGTCACGAAATTGCTACGTAAAACTATAGAATAACATTTTAGTTTATCAGAAAAGAGATAGAATATAAAAAATCTACAGATATGGAAACGTTTGTGGGAACACATGCTATACAGTACTGCAGTTTTACAAACAGATACTATTTTTAATCGGTGGGTTTTCTGGGGGGATTTTTCGTTATTTTTTCCCTCTTTTTTTGATGAATAAATAAATAAAATCCCATTGGAAGGTTCTATGTAAATATGGATCTACAAAATAGTATGTTCCACAAATATATGTGCATTTGGCAACATATCTATCCTGCACACTGCAGTTGTTTAATTGAGAAATATCAGCACTAATGGTTTTGTTAAAAAGATAAATAAAATAAGTTAGAATATAAAGTTACACTAACATATCGTACATACGTTAGAACATACCCTATACATTACCATTGTTTGACAGACATTAACCTATTAATCGGTTTTTAGCACACACACACACACACACAGAAAAAAAAGATCAAACTGAAATAAAACCTGTTTCTCCAGTAAACAGTATAAAAATAGGCGGACCTACCTGATGATACAGAAGCCTAGTTTCACAAAAGAACATAACAGCTTAATTTTTTTCTTCTTCTTTTTTTTTTTTTTTTTTTTTGAAATTGGGTAATTTTTAAAATATATTTCTGCATTTTTGGTTTGCTTTTTCACCAGAAAAGAGATATAATATAAAAATCCTTGTACAAAAACTTCAATGAAAAAAAAAAAGAAACGCCTAGAGTCACTGCAGACAAGAATTTTTCCGTTCACTTATTTCATCTGACCCACTTTTTTTTTTTCACTCCGGAATAATCAGTGATGGTTAGTGAACATCGAATATTACTAAGTAAATAATACGCCTTTCTTTTCAGCTGAAATGCACACCTGTAAAGCAAACAAATTACAGGTGACGCCTATAAGAGCCAGTTAAATGCACAGATGTATTTGTATGTAATTAGAATATCACATGGTTTTTTTCTGAACGCTGTTTTCGTGTAGCTACGCTGAGTCTTTTTTGCATTTTTTTTTTTTTTTTTTTTTTTTTTTTTGACAGCGAGGAAACAAAAACACTCGCGACTCAAGCAGCTTACAACAACAACAACAACAACAAATGTGCCTCGGTTGTTGCTTCTTTTGTTGTATCCTTTTCTTAAAGTAAAATGGAAAATAAATAATAAAAATAAAAAATATATATATAAAAATATAAAAAAAAAATAAAATAAATAAATACATAAATAAATACATAAATAAATAAATAAATATATAAATAAATAAATAAAAATAGTTCAGAGAATTTAGCGATCTGCTTTCGTCAGTTGTAAAGAAAAAACAAATAAGAAAGTAATTAAACAACAGTATGTCAACAGGATTCCGATGCTAAATAAAAGGTATTTTCATATCTGTAAAATCAATATTTCGTAAAATAATGATAACACTGAGAGATAATAAAAATCAACATGTTACAGTGCATTTAAGAACTGAACCATAGTATTAGGTACACGAGCAAATAACATACGTTATACTCCGAATATATACAAACATCACATTGACTCATACACAATAACACCCTAGAGAGACAGAGATACACAAAGAGAGAGAGAGAGAGAGAGAGAGAGAGAGAGAGAGAGAGAGAGAGAGAGAGAGAGAGAGAGAGAGAGAGAGAGAGAGAGAGAGAGAGAGACTAATAATAAATAAAATAAGAAAAACAACTCCCTGAAACTGAGTTGTAAGAATTTATTATTATTATTATTATTATTATTATTTGTTTGTTTTTATTATTATTATTATTATTATTTTTTTTAAATTAAGTAGCGATATAAAATTGGCACACACCATACCTACATATCACACACAAAAACAAAATGAGTCGCTTTTTCATTTTAAATAAATAAAAATAAAAAAATAAAAAAATAAAACTATGTATGTATATATGTATAATTCTGAAACGGTTAATAAGAGAAGTTTAGGAAGCAAAGGACAAGGGCGACAACTGACACATCTTGGTGTTCAACATGTTGTCATATTTAGTAATAATTTGTTTAAAAAAAAATTAATTATTAATACCTAAATTCTGTTCCATTTTAAGAATAAAAAGATAATTACAAACTATTTGTTAATTAATCTGATTTAAATCTGGAGGTTTGTAACATCTACCGCTGTCGAACCACGCTCCAATGTCACTGTACGTTTTCGTGAAGTTTTTCACGTTCCACAGCCTTTTGCACACGTCACAAAATGGCGTGTGTTCGTAATGATAATGTACGTAATGCACATATCCATATTTCGATTTAGTCTTGTATGCTTCAAAAACAGACTCATACTCGTCTTTGCGTTTCAGATATTCAATGTACTTGTCATCATTCTTATCTAGATAAGTAAGATACTTGGCAAGATCTTCGACGGATTTGAAGTCGGCTGTGTTGATGTATGTTCCTTTCGGTATCTCGGCTGCGTAGTTTCCGCCTCCCCGAACAATGAGAACGACGTCGATGGAAAAAAAGCGGTAGAATTTTTCTGTTATGTAATCGGGGCAGAAGCTGTTCTCAAAAGCCAAATAAAACTTGTATTTGTTAATTTCTGACAAACATACATCATCTTTATTTCGCTCACACTTCTTACCACATCCTCCAAATACCGTCACTGGGGTGTATTTTTTAAGTTTACGAACGTAAAGCTCGCGTTTACTTTCCGAGGAGCATTGACTCACCATCCAGGCAATCAGTCCCTTTTTTCTTGACACTATTTCCGTGTAGTTCCGCTGCTTCCGTGCAGGTAGCTTTTTTAGAATTCCGTACGGTGAAAGAATATCGGCCTCTTTTCGATAATCCATTGTCCAGTTGAATTTCCCCCTCCACTGTGGTAATCTGAAAGTTGGCAAAAATGACCAATTGTCTTGCGGAGATTCTTGATTGTGAAATATCCAAACTTGACCGGGAAATTTTTTAGGTGGATATTTTTCACGAATGAACTGCGCCGTAAATAAGACTGCGGAGCTTTGGTTTAAGTACTTCCGGTTGGAGGTCATTCTGCATTTCATTTCCGGGCAGTGTTGCAAAGGCACCAAACCTTCCATTGGAGGCTGGTATCCTGTTTTAATATACCACAGAATTATTTTGTTACTGGCGTGTACAGAGGCTTTTTCTGCTAAAACTGCCTTGTGGTTTAATTTTTCTTGTTTGTGTCTGTTTTGGAACTCATAATCTTCTACTGCGACTTTTCTGTTCACGCTGAGTATTGGCTCTGTATGAGAGGCTTGGTATACGGAAGTTTTCGAAGGGTTTAATGGCAAGATCTGATATGAAATCACTTTCCTGACATTACTGCTAATCGCAACAGGCCAGCCAGTTTTAATCAACAAGGTGAAGCCTACGAAAACAAAACACAGTTCGAGGCAAAAAATTAGACTTTTTCGTTTCATCATTTGTGCCGTCGAAATATTTGAAGTCCTGAAAAAAAAAAAAAAATAAAAATAATAATAAATTAATGAATAAATATGTATAGGAATGAATATCATTAAACTTTATAAAGCTGAATTTGTTATGAATTCTTGTTTCGGATAAGTATGCATGCTCATGATTTGAAGAAACAAACAAACAAATTAAGCGAAAGCAGCAACATGACAAAGGAAAAAAGTTAAAGGGATCGGATCACTTTCTTGTCTAGTGATTCCTCTAAAAATAATTGGTTTTGAAAGGTTGAGATGAAAAAGTGGATCTAGGATTTGTGGGAGGAAATTTACGAAAGAAACATGTACGTTTATAATCTTTTATTAACTTTCTTTCATTCTTTTTTTATTAATTTTTTTTGCTCTTTTTATATGTCTGTTCGTCTGTTTCTCTATTTCATATTCATTTATTAATTTGCCCCATGCATAACAGTAAACAATTATAGACGATAAAGTGTACTTACTGGTGACGATTCGAACTAGCGACCATCGGATACCAACTGGCATTTCACCAACTTTTGTGATAGGATAAATAACGCGCTGCCGTTAATATGGATGTCTTTTTTGCGGAACTTGTCGAAAACTAACGAAGTGTAACGAAGGGAAATAATTTTTCTTACGTATTAAAAGTAACATAATGAAGGACCAGTGTGAACGTGGTAAAACTCTGCATTTTAATTTTTTTAACCACAAAATTTTCGATTTCCAAACAAAAAAAAAAATGTATAAACAGGATTCGTTATCAACCAGAGGCTCAAATTACCTGCAAGGCAAGGTGGTCGTAAAGCAGTTAGATGTAGACAGAGAGAGAGAAACAAAACAAAAAGTGAAGAGGGAAAGGAAACTGTTTAAACTGCACCCGGTTAGCTAATTTCTTAGAAAACTGATAAAGTGAACAAGATGAAACTTTGATGAAATTCAGGAAGGTGTTACATGATCTCGACAAACTGTGCAGATGAGTTACGAAAAAAATAATAATAAAAATAATAATCATCATAATAATAATAACAAAGTGAAATAATAAAAACTAATGAAATTCAGGAGGGTAATAATAATAATTAACAGAATAATAGATGAATAATAATAAAAATAATAATAATAATAATAATAATAATAATAAATAAAAATTATAATTAAATAAAAATGATAAATAACTAAATAATATTGACTAATGTATATTAATAATAATAATAATAATAATAAAAATAATAATAAATAAAAATTAATAATTAAAAATATAAATATTAATAAATAATAATATTAATAATAATAATGATGATTTATGATTATGATAATGATGATGATAATGATAATAATGATAATAATAATAATATATAAAAATTATAATTAAATAAAAAAGTATAAATAACTAAATAATATTGTACTAATGTACTGTTTTATTAATAATAATAATATAATGTTAATAATGATAATAATGATGATGATGATGATAATGATGATGATAATAATAAAATAAAAATAATAAATAAAAATTATAATTAAAAAAAAGTATAAATAACTAAATAATATTGTACTAATGTACTGTTTTATTATTAATAATAATAATAATAATAATAATAATATTAATGATGATGATGATGATGATAATAATGATAATAATAATAAAAATAATAATAAATAAAAATAATTAAATAAAAAAATTAATAACTAAATAAAATTGTATAAATAACTAAATAATTATTTGTAATAATGTTAATAATGTTTTAATTAATAATAATAAATAATAATATAAATAACTAAATAATATTGTACTAATGTAATAATAATAATAATAATAATAATAATGATGAATCATAATAATGATAATAATAATAAAAATGAAAATTATAATTAAATAAAAATGTGTGAATAACTAAATAATATTGTACTAATGTTCTGTTTTATTAATAATAATAATAATAATAATAATAATAATATGATTTTGATGACAATTATAATAATGATGATAATAATAATAAAATAATAAATAAAAATTATAATTAAATAAAAAAGTGAATAACTAAATAATATTGTACTAATGTACTGTTCTATTATTATTATTTGTAATAATGTTAATAATAATAATAATGATGATGATAATAATGGTAATAATAATTTTAATAATAATAATAATAATAATAATAATAAATAATAAAATTATAATTAAATAAAAATGTATAAATAACTAAATAATATTGTACTAATGTTCTGTTTTATTAATAATAATAATAATAATAATATTAATAATAATAACAATAATGCTAATAATAATAATAATGATAATAATAATAATCATAATAATAATAATAATAATAATAATAACCACCCGTAATACATAATTTTTTTCTGCTTTTCTCTATCTTGGAAATAAGAACTTTCTACTGCTGTTTCTTTTTTCTTTTCTTTCTTTTTTTTTTTTTTTTTTTTTTTTTTTTTTTGTTCACTTTGTGTGTGTGTATTTGTTCACTCAAATGTGTGTGTTTTGAGAGAGAGAGTGTGTGTCTGTGTGTGTGTGAGGGAGAGAGAGAGAGAGAGAATCACAAGGCTCAGTTAATAAAATTTCATACCTTGACTTGTGTAAATAGAAATGTCAGGTTAACCTTTCTAAATAGACAGCGTTGTATTTATATCCACCACTGGGTGGAAACTTTATCTTAAATTATTTCAGTATATTACTCAAGTGTAACAGATGACTGCTACTGTTCACTGAAATTTTTTTTTTTTTTTTAAACTTTATAAAATTAAAAATTAAAAAATAAACAAATTAAACAATGTGTTTTAAAGACACAATTAATTTATATATTCTCTTTTCTTTATGATTTTTTATTGTTATTTATTTTTTATTATTATTGTTAAAAATTTTTTACCGCTGTAAAATAACTGATAATAAAAGATTTACATACTTTTTTTATGTATTGATATACATCCATACAAATACCTAGAGATTAGAGTTGTTTGTACTTCAGTGATTATGAATGTTCGAAAAATAAACCAATGTTATAGATCTAAAATTAGAGTGAACAAAAGAAAAAAAAAAATGAAAAAAAAAGAAAAGAAAGAAAAGAAAAATGAAATAGCAGTAGAAAATTCTTATTTCCAAGATAGAGAAAAATTAATATATTACGGGTGGCTATTATTATAATTATTTTTATTATTATTATTATTGTTGTTATTATTATTATTATTATTATTATTATTATTATTATTATTATTATTATTATTATTATTATATACACGTAGAAACATAAATGAAAGTACTTATTATATACACACACAGGTAGGCGCGTGTACTTATATCTTTACACATAGATAGATATACACAAATAAATATTACACATATTATTAACAATATTAAAATGGGATAGAGAGAGAGATTAAATCGTGAAATATAATAATGACATGAAATATTCACAAGAGTCGTGAATTCCAAAAACAAGTTTTTATATTTAAATCATACCTTGTTTTAATTTGTTATTTTCCTTTCGTCTTTTTTCTTTTTTTTTTTTTTTTTTTTTTTTTTTTTTTTTTTATCTCTTATTTATAAATGACCAAGACATTGAGAAGGATTAAAAAAAAAAAAAAAAAAAATCCCCGCTAATCTAGGGATGAAACATTGTTCGGCAATAGACATAATAATTATTGTCATAAATTAACATCAATCTGTCCCTCACTACATCTTCCTTCTGGTCTCTCTCTCTATATAATCTTAACACGATCGTGTTTTCTGTTTCACTTGAAATACATCCTGAAGCCATTTTACAACTACAATCTAAACGAGTCACGGGACGCAAGTTCTAATTATCATCAAGTAACAATTAATCTAGAAATTTCGACTAAATATACTATATCGATTACTATAAGAGATCGCTATTGCTAATAAATATATCTGAACAGTTTAAATATACAAAAAATGTATTTTATGTTTGACGTACCTGTTACAATGAAACTCGGCTCGCTGTCAATCGCCGGCAGGCTAAATACACTCTGTGACTGGATTCTAAGAAGTAACCAAATAACAGATCGGCTGGGTAAGCAAATGTTCGTTGTTACGTGTATGGGTCAAGGACCCTTTCGCAACCGAAGAAGCTAAGAGCGACTTCAAAAGAACATTTACGAGTCTGATTCAAATTTACAAACAGTTTTTTTTTTTTTTTTTTTTTTATTCCCCGTTCTCATATAGATTTCTAACTTATGAATGTGACATTGTTTCATTTGGTAAAAAAATTAAATTAAGTATTTTTTTTACATAAATAAATAAACCTTTTCATAAAAATAAAAATAAAAAATGTCAAAAAGGTAATATATATTAATAAGAACATACAATTTCCCAATTTGACCATATACATTCATATCTCCAATGTCATTGTATCCAAAGTTACGTCATATACATGTGCACACAGTGAAAACATAAAATGGCATTATTGTGAAGATAACGTAGAAGATAAAATTTCGGTTCTCTTTCAGAAAACAATTTGGACACGTAATAACAGTTCAATAACATGAAAGAAAACTGAAAATTAATTTTTGAATTGTTTATATAAACGCGCATCAACGAACCATTTGATATTTCAGTGTGGACGTCCTTCTTAAAAAATAAAATAGACAATAAAATGTTAATCATCTACTTCTAGAACTGCTACTACAACACCGTCGTTACGACGATAACTACGAGTACTGTACTACCACTACAGTCACTGTTGATAATATTAACACTACTACTATCACCACAACGACAACCACTACAACATTTCAATTGCCGAAGTGCGTGTGATGATTTAAAACCACGGTGACCTCTTTAACTAGTTTTACCTGTTTGGACTGCTCTATTTGACAACCTTAGATCTTTAAATAATTAATTCAAGTATGCGTTAAGGAAAAAAAGAAAAGAAGAAGAGATAAATCAATGGGTTAGTCTCAGTCTAAACAGTTCAACTGATGTTAACAAAAACTCAGTGATATCCAGAACGAACGATTGAGAATTAGGTCAGCAATTATTCACAGTTTTTCATCAAATCCTTATCACGCAGTGTGATACAAGATTCTTTTTTTTTCTTGAAAGAGAGAAGAAGAGACAGAGACAAAAACAGACGAGAGAGAGAGAGAGAGAGAGAGAGAGAGAGAGAGAGAGAGAGAGAGAGAGAGAGAGAGAGAGAGAGAGAGAATTAAAGTGTGTTTCGGTGGTACAATTTTTTTTTTTTTTTTAATAATATAATAAATAATATAAAACATAAATCAGTAAATAAGTCAATTATTTTAATAAAAATATTTATTTGTGTATTTTTTTGTAAAAAACGAAAAAAAAAAAAAAAAAACGAAAAACAATTTGATGATTATTTCCCTCCAAGTCGGAAATATAATTTTTATTTATTACAAAATGCTTTTACATTTATTTTTTCATTCGATAGTTCCTTCGTTACAAAATATATTTTAATTCATTTAGATGTATAATAAAAGAGTAAACCAATCAGTAAGTCAGCAATAATAATAAGAAGAAGAAGAAGGAGAAGAAACAAGACGAAAAAGAAGAAACAGAATAGGAAGGAAGGACAAGAA
Organism: Chrysomallon squamiferum; assembly: GCA_012295275.1. Taxonomy (NCBI): domain Eukaryota; kingdom Metazoa; phylum Mollusca; class Gastropoda; order Neomphalida; family Peltospiridae; genus Chrysomallon; species Chrysomallon squamiferum. Next base: position 9,920,088 of record CM022667.1, on the reverse strand, counting down.
TAGGAGGAAGAAAAAGAACGTTACTAAAAAAAAAAAAAAAAATAAAAACAAAAAAAAAAAAAAAATAACAAATAACAAAAAATAGTTTTATTAAGAAATAAAATAATTCATTCCTTATTCGTATTTGTAATATGTATTTCATTTCATTCTTACAGGCATTCAGTCAGTCACTTCATTCATACATCACGGAATTTGTTTTAACCTTCGACTCTGGTATGATCTACATTATGAACTGATGGAGTTACGGCACTGTTGTTGTTGGTATTGTTTTTGGCCGTATGTCATTGTGTTTCACGACCATTCTACTCAAGACACATTCTTTTGGTAATTTATTATGTCTCCTCACTTGCTCTATTTGTTAATTAATCTGATTTAAATCTGGAGGTTTGTAACATCTACCGCTATCGAACCACGCTCCAATGTCACTGTACGTTTTCGTGAAGTTTTTCACGTTCCACAATCTTTTGCACACGTCACAAAATGGCATGTGTTCGTAATGATAATGTACGTAATGCACATATCCATATTTCGATTTAATCTTGTATGCTTCATAAATAGACTCATACTCGTCTTTGCGTTTCAGATATTCAATGTACTTGTCATCATTCTTATCTAGATAAGTAAGATAGTTGACAAGATCTTCGACGGATTTGAAGTCGGCTGTGTTGATGTATGTTCCTTTCGGTAACTCGGCTGCGTAGTTTCCGCCTCCCCGAACAATGAGAACAACGTCGATGGAAAAAAAGCGGTAGAATTTTTCTGTTATGTAATCGGGGCAGAAGCTGTTCTCAAAAGCCAAATAAAACTTGTATTTGTTAATTTCTGATAAACATACATCATCATTATTTCGCTGACAGGCTATCTTTCCACATCCTCCAAATACCATCACTGGGGTGTATTTCTTAAGTTTACGAACGTAAACCTCGCGTTTACTTTCCGAGGAGCATTGACTCACCATCCACGAAATCAGTCCCTTTTTTCTTGACACTATTTCCGTGTAGTTCCGCCGCTTCCGTGCAGGTAGCTTTTTTAGAATTCCGTACGGTGAAAGAATATCGGCCTCTTTTCGATAATCCATTGTCCAGTTGAATTTCCCCTTCCACTGTGGTAATCTGAAAGTTGGCAAAGATGACCAATTGTCTTGAGGAGATTCATGATTGTGAAATATCCAAACTTGACCGGGAAATTTTTTAGGTGGATATTTTTCACGAATGAGCTGCGCCGTAAATACGACTGCGGAGCTTTGATTTAAGTACTTCCGGTTGGAGGTCATTCTGCATTTCATTTCCGGGCAGTGTTGTAAAGGCACCAAACCTTCCATTGAAGGCTGGTATCTTGTTTTAACATACCACAGAATTATTTTGTTACTGGCGTGTACAGAGGCTTTTTCTGCTAAAACTGCCTTGTGGTTTAATTTTTCTTGTTTGTGTCTGTTTTGGAACTCATAATCTTCTACTGCGACTTTTCTGTTCACGCTGAGTATTGGCTCTGTATGAGAGGCTTGGTATACGGAAGTTTTCGAAGGGTTTAATGGCAAGATCTGATATGAAATCACTTTCCTGACATTACTGCTAATCGCAACAGGCCAGCCAGTTTTAATCAACAAGGTGAAGCCTACGAAAACAAAACACAGTTGGAGACAAAAAATTAGACTTTTTCGTTTCATCATTTGTGCCGTCGAAATATTTGAAGTCCTGAAATAAAAAAAAATAAAAAAATATAATAAATTAATGAATAAATATGTATAGGAATGAATATCATTAAACTTTATAAAGCTGAATTTGTTATGAATTCTTGTTTCGGATAAGTATGCATGCTCATGATTTGAAGAAACAAACAAACAAATTAAGCGAAAGCAGCAACATGAGAAAGGAAAAAAGTTAAAGGGATCGGATCACTTTCTTGTCTAGTGATTGCTCTAAAAATAATTGGTTTTGAAAGGTTGAGATGAAAAAGTGGATCTAGGATTTGTGGGAGGAAATTTACGAAAGAAACATGTACGTTTATAATCTTTTATTAACTTTCTTTCATTCTTTTTTTATTAAATTTGTTTGCTCTTTTTATATGTCTGTTCGTCTGTTTCTCTATTTTATATTCATTTATTAATTTGCCAAATGCATAACAGTAAACAATTATAGACGATAAAGTGTACTTACTGGTGACGATTCGAACTAGCGACCATCGGATACCAACTGGGATTTCACCAACTTTTGTGATAGGATAAATAACGCGCTGCCGTTAATATGGATGTCTTTTTTGCGGAACTTGTCGAAAACTAACGAAGTGTAACGAAGGGAAATGAATTTTCTTACTTATTAAAAGTAAGCAACATGAGGGACCAGTGTGAAAGTAGTAAAACTCTGCATTTTAATTTTTTTAACCTCAAAATTTTCGATTTCCAAATAAAAAATAAAAATTTATAAACAGGATTCGTTATCAACCAGAGGCTCAAATTACCTGCAAGACAAGGTGGTCGTAAAGCAGTTAGATGTAGACAGAGAGAGAGAGTAAAACAAAAAAAGTGAAGAGGAAATGGAAACTGTTTAAACTG
>CM022667.1:9850037-9912537 GCA_012295275.1 Chrysomallon squamiferum | reverse complement strand
TCAAACTAAAAAATGTCAAAAAGGTAATATATATTAGAAAGGACATAAAATTTCCCATTCTGACCATATACATTCATATCTCCAATGTCATTTTATCTAAAGTCACGTCATGTACATGTGCACACAGTGAAAACATAAAATGGCATTATTGTGAAGATAACGTAGAAGATGAAATTTCGGTTCTCCTTCAGAAGACAATTTGGACACGTAATAACAGTTCAGTAACATGAAAGAAAACTGAAAATTAATTTTTGAATTGTTTATATAAACGCGCATCAACGAGCCATTTGATATTTCAGTGTGGACGTCCTTCTTAAAAAATAAAATAGACAATAAAATGTTAATCATCTACTTCTAGAACTGCTACTACAACACCGTCGTTACGACGATAACTACGAGTACTGTACTACCACTACAGTCACTGTTGATAATATTAACACTACTACTATCACCACAACGACAACCACTACAACATTTCAATTGCCGAAGTGCGTGTGATGATTTAAAACCACGGTGACCTCTTTAACTAGTTTTACCTGTTTGGACTGCTCTATTTGACAATCTTAGATCTTTAAATAATTAATTCAAGTATGCGTTAAGGAAAAAAAGAAAAGAAGAAGAGATAAATCAATGGGTTAGTCTCAGTCTAAACAGTTCAACTGATGTTAACAAAAACTCAGTGATATCCAGAACGAACGATTGAGAATTAGGTCAGCAATTATTCACAGTTTTTCATCAAATCCTTATCACGCAGTGTGGTACAAGAGTCGTTTTTTTTTTTTGAAAGAGAGAAGAAGAGACAGAGACAAAAACAGACAAGAGAGAGAGAGAGAGAGAGAGAGAGAGAGAGAGAGAGAGAGAGAGAGAGAGAGAGAGAGAGAGAGAGAATTAAAGTGTGTTTCCGTGGTACAATTTTTTTTTTTTTTAATAATATAATAAATAATATAAAACATAAATCAGTAAATAAGTCAATTATTTTAATAAAAATATTTATTTGTGTAATTTTTCTTTTTTTTTGTAAAAAAAACAAACAAAAAACAAAAAACAAAAAAACAAACAATTTGATGATTATTTCCCTCCAAGTCGGAAATATAATTTTTATTTATTACAAAATGCTTTTACATTTATTTTTTCATTCGATTGTTCCTTCCTTACAAAATATATTTTAATTCATTTAGATGTATAATAATTGAGTAAACCAATCAGCAAGTCAGCAATAATAGTAATAAGAAGAAGAAGGAGAAGAAACAAGACGAAGAAAAAGAAGAAACAGAATAGGAAGAAGGACAAGAATAGGAGGAAGAACGTTAGTAAATAAAAAAAAAAAAAAAATAAAATAAATAATAACAAATAACAAAAATAGTTTTATTAAGAAATAAGATAATTCATTCTTTATTCGTTTTTATAATATATATTTCATTTCATTCAAACAGGCATTCAGTCAGTCACTTCATTCATTCATCACGGAATTTGTTTTAACCTTCGACTTTTGTATGATCTACATTATGAACTGATGGAGTTACGGCACTGTTGTTGTTGGTATTGTTTTTGGCCGTATGTCATTGTGCTTCGCGACCATTCTATTCAAGACACATTCATTCGGTAATTTATTATGTCTCCTCACTTGCTCTATTTGTTAATTAATCTGATTTAAATCTGGAGGTTTGTAACATCTACCGCTATCGAACCACGCTCCAATGTCACTGTACGTTTTCGTGTAGTTTTTCGCGTCCCACAGTCTTTTGCACACGTCACAAAACGGCGTGTGTTCGTGACGATAATGGATATAGTCAGTTTCCCCTTTTTCGTTTTTCAGGTAGTAGGCTTCGAACTTTACCTCATACTCGTCTTTGCGCTTCAGATATTCAATGTACTTGTCGTCGTTCTTGTCTAGATAAGTAAGATACTTGGCAAGATCTTCGACGGATTTGAAGTCGGCTGTGTTGATGTACGTCCCCGAGGGACGATTCTCGAATAGTCCCCGCCACCTCGGACGATCGTCACGAGGTCGGCGGCATAAAAACGGTAAAACTTCTCCGTTATGTAATCCGGACAAAAGCCGTTCTCAAACGACAAGTAAAATTTGTGTCTGCTTATAATCTCCAGACAACCGTCGTCGTTGATTCGTTTGCAGCCGCGGCCACCGCACGCGCCAAGCTGCGTCACCGGGACAAACGTCTTCAGCTTCTTAACGTAAATCTCGCGTTTACTTTCCGACGAGCACCGACTCACCATCCAGGCAATCAGTCCCTTTTTTCTTGACACTATTTCCGTGTAGTTCCGCTGCTTCCGTGCAGGTAGCTTTTTCAGAACACCGTACAGTGAAAGAATATCGGCCTCTTTTCGATAATCCATTGTCCAGTTGAATTTCCCCCTCCACTGTGGTAACCTAAACGTTGGTAACTGTGACCAACCATCTAGAGGAGATTCATGATTGTGAAATATCCAAACTTGACCAGGAAACTTTTTTAGGTGGATATTTTTCACGAATGAGCTGCGCCGTAAATACGACTGCGGAGCTTTGGTTTAAGTACTTCCGGTTGGAGGTCATTCTGCATTTCATTTCCGGGCAGTGTTGTAAAGGCACCAAACCTTCCGTTGGAGGCTGGTATCTTGTTTTAACGTACCACAGAATTATTTTGTTACGGGCATCCAACGATGAGGTTTTTGTATGGTTTGGAGAAACTTTTTTTTTTGCTGTTATAAATGTGGTGTATGATTTTTCGTCTTTTCCTGTCGTTTCAGATCGGTTGGAAGCCTTCGAAGGAAGCTGGAACTGCACAAATATGACGACTGATATTACAGAAAAGCCTACAATATAGTGAAACCAAACCAGTATTTGTTTTGCCATTACTTCAGCTAAGTATTTCATACCAGTTTCTGAAAAGGAAAAAAGAAAAAAATATATAGAACTAGTTGCGTGGTAATCCCGATGAAAGGCAAGACGTTTCGAAAAGATGAGAGAGAGAGAGAGAGAGAGAGAGAGAGAGAGAGAGAGAGAGAGAGAGAGAGAGAGAGAGAGAGAGAGAGAGAGAGAGAGAGAGAGAGAGAGAGAGAGAGAGAGAGAGAGAGAGAGCATGATAAACGAAATTAGAGCAAAGAAAGTATAAAAGTTATGAAAACATGAATTAAAAAAAAAGTGAATGAATATAAAAATCGGAAAATTAAAGAACGAAAGTAAAAATGAAAAGAGAAATGAAAGAAAAAGGGGGAGAGGGACCTTTGCTGTGATGTTAAAATTATTGTTTCTGTTATTCCAGCTGTGGTTTATATAGCGAAAGTAATTATTAAACAAATAATAAAAAATAAAATAATGATCTTTTTATGTGTTTGAACAAAGATATTGTTACTATATTCAGTACTACAATTTTTTTTTTTTTTTTTAATTGTGACAAAAAATGTTGTTTATATTTTTTTTTTTTTTTTTTCAAACAGTAAATAAAGGAAGAAGAAGCAAATTAATACAAGGCAGTTAAAAATAATATCTGTGTGTTCGAATTTTTTTTTCTTGTTCAGCGATTTAATTTGTTTTGTGTTGTTTGGGGTTTTTTGTAGTTGTTATTTTTTTTAGCCTGCGGCGTTGTTAAGATTATACTTTTTTACGAGGTAATGAAGCAGTGTTCTGCTTGAAACGCATTTGAGAACAAAGAATTTTCCTAAACAAAGAAACATGCAAAAAAAAAAAAAAAATCGTCTTAAAATAGACACGATTCTTCTACTTCCAATAGAACGTTCTGTTCATGACTGTTTCGCAGCCTTTGTCACGGTTCACAAGTCGTCGTCATTGCTGGTAAAGACAACATCACGACGTTGTACACGATTTTCCCCCGAAGTGAACAGGCGACAGTGACCATAGCGATAAAGAGAAAACAAACAGTGTTAGTTATCACAGCAACAACGGCTAACATTACAACACGTGTCACGCCTCGTCCTAGTGTCACTCTTGCTGTGATAGTAACAACAACGACGTCTACATTTACTGTTGTGTCTACTACTACCGTTGCTCTTGCTTCAACGGCTGTTATTAGTCATTATACAACAGTAACTACAACAGATAAAACAAAACATAATAAACAACAGACATTAACAATAACAAAATAATAATGATACACCTGCTACTAACACAACTGTAACGATCATGATGATGATGATGATGATGATGATGATAATAATAATAAAAAGAAGAAGAAGAAGAAGAAGAAGAAAAACCAAAAAGAAGAAGAAGAAGAAGAAAGGAATGACAAAAAAAGATAAAACGCCGTATGTGGTCAATAATGTTTTTGTTTTTATCATTATTATGTTATCATCATTATCATTACAGTACTGTTATTCTTGTCACTGTCATTGTCATAAGTATCAGTCATGTTGCATCATACAATATTCATCATCATCATCATCATCATCCTGCATTAAAGTTTTAAGATATCAAGCAATCAAATGTCGATAAACAGAAGGCGTTCTTTCACCCAGTTGGTCTAACCGGTAAATCGTCTGGTATTTTTTCTGTATGCCAGTTGTTACCTCATCCATCATAATGAACTGTTCCACATTAGCTGGGACCCGATTGTTATTGTATTTAAATAATTTAAATAAAAAAGTCGCTATCTAATTTTTTTTTCTTCAGGATATTTATAAATATATATATATATATAACGTGAAGAACGAATACAAAAGAAATTCCGAGGCACTAAAAGAATGTAAACTATAACGAAGCGTTAAGAATAGCACTGAAAACAATTGAATGAAATTAATAAGAACACGAACTTAAATGAAATTAATAAAAACAGAAAAATTACTATGAAAAGGAGATAGTTTACTCAGCTGACACTTAAATAAATCGCTCAGTTTTAAGCGAGTTTATTAATTACGGAGGCAATACGTTAGTGTTTACATAATCGACTGTTACTTAGTTTTCGGTCTGTTGACATTTTCGTGAACTGGGAATTCATCAAGGACATGAAGAAATTAAACCAACAGATATTGATGACTAATATTAGTTTACGTTCTTGCAGGGTGAAAAAAACAAATTTCAAAAAAAAAAAAAAAAAATAAATAAAATTAAAATAGTAATAATAGTAATAATATCATTCGTCCCAGCATTTCGATTATTACTAGGAGGTGGTATTGGTGTGTAGAAGTTGTAGATGTTGATGGGGTGGGGTTAGGGGACAAAACAACAAAACTGATTCCTATATCTAAAGCATCAACAGTGGCAGATTGAGATATATGTGCACAAACGGTAGGAAGGATATGACAGAAAAATCCATGCTATACAATAATCGTTATGAAGTATTAGCATTTTTAAAATGTGTGTAATATTATAACGCTTTGCACAGGACTCAGTAATATCACACTGTGCATACAGCTAGTATTACCATAGTCAATAGAGGTGTCAAATAACCACGTTTGGGGTTTGCGGCTATTTTTAAACTGTAACACACTTGTTAGTCTTCTATCTAAATTAAAACGACATTGATAAAACACGTATTTACCATAGCTGGCCCACGCAGTATTGGTAACTGCATAAGAGGTGTAATATTTACATATTATAAATTCAAAAGAATAAATTCAAAAGCAAGCAGGCACGCACGCACGCACACGCACGTGCAGACAATCATACACAGAAACAGACAGAGAGACACACACACACAACACACAGGACGCACATGCATACACTTACGTAAACAAATACACGTACAGACATGTAGACTCAAACCCAGAGATAGGCACAGAAACAGAAACAGACACAGTCAAATGTACGTACGGACACACACACACACACACATGCAGACCTACAGACACGTGCAAACAGATACACGCATACACACACATCCCCACGCAGAAGTCGGCTATAGATGAAATAATACGAGAAATAAATGTTATCAGGAGAGAAAGGGATTATTTTACTCAACGACACAGCCAACATTTTTTATTTACGGCTATTATGGGATCGAGCGTAAATGTTATCGTTCGTGACCATTCAGACGACGAGAGGAAACCCGCTCTAACCTCTTCATTGCGATTAACAACAGAGAATATTTTGATGAGCATTATTTCACACACATGACAGTACACACCACGGTCTTTGTTACTCCAGCTGTGGAGCACTGGCTGTCTTGAGAAATAGGCCGGTGAGAAGGATCGATCCGACAGCCCGTCCCTCCTTGAACTCGCGTTCTTCCACTAAAGAAAGTTACCCTCCTTACTGTCATGAGGAATGAGAAATGAAGCAGGAGATGAAAAAAAAAAAATAATAATAATGAACAGAGGAAAGACAAAACAAAGAATGATTATTATGTTTCTGTCGATACACTGTACGTATACGTTTACAAAAAAAAAAAAAATTGCCGGGTATCGATCATTGTGCAAGAAAACGTTATCAGAGACGTTTACATATAATGAAAAATTGATTACGCAATAAAACACAAAACAAAATACAACAAAAACGGAGAAAAAAACAACAACTGATGGACGAAATGCAGCGCAAGAAAAGCAAAGCAAAGCAATAAAAAGATACAAAATTTTAAATCTACAAGTATATTGATAAACACAGAAAACTGTTTCAAACTGAATTAAAAGCAATAATAAAAACTGCTACATAGACCTATTTCCTTTCTTATTTATAGTGTATCTATTTGTGTGTCTGTCTGTCTGTCTGTCTGTCTGTCTGTCTGTCTGTATGTATGTATGTATGTATGCAAGGATGCACGTGTTTATACACACAGACAATATTCGGGAGAGCACTGACGCAGAAGAACAAAGTTACGACCTTACAATCCCGTACGAATGGCACCCATTCACCCGCTCTCCGTTCGGTTATCATCACAATCTTTAAACAAATTGTTACGCAATAACCGTGAGTAATGATAGCTTTGAAGTAAGCCGCTCTTTGTTCTTCGTAATTTTTGCGTGCATTTGGAGGTGTTTTTTGTTTTCTTTTTTTTATGGGAAACCTGGTATTGACACGTATGTATTTCAGGATTTGAATATTCTCTGTCTTATCTACGTCTGATTAGACTCCGCACATAGACAAAATTCGTGAGCGAAATGACGCAGGGGTACAAGGTTCAATCACGACTTCACAAACCCCGTCAGATGCCGCTGTAATTTAAACCCGGATGTTGCGCAATTTTTCCAACATGATCTATAAATCTCTCACATGTATTGGTTTTGAAATTTTTTTTGGAACTTGGTCAGACTGGTATTGAAACGTTTTACCTATAAACCATGAATTCACGCCAGTGCCATGAACACTGAATTGCGTTTATCTTTATTTTAAGAACGATAACTTCACGTAATATATTGAGATATATTAACAATAATAACGAGAAAAATGAAACATTTGTTGATGGCAGTCTTCTTCTTTTCAGTTTATCAGAAATAATTATTAAAATGTATTAACTGAAATATTACCTTACAGCAGATATTTCTTATTTTAAAATTTTACTTAATCATGCCACGTTCCTCTTAAGTGTTCGTCTGATAAAATTAATGACGTCATTTAACTGGTGACCTTTTAATTATTCCGCGTAACAACGAAGTAAAACGAAAAGTAACGATATTGCAAATAAAGAATGAATAATATCATAATAAGATCTGTCGTTAACTTAACTAATCAGTGACTAAAATACATTTAAAATCCTAACTTGTATCTAAATCATAAACGCAAAACTTTGTTATGTAATCTATTTCAGATTTTTAATAAACAAATCAACAACAACAACAATAATAATAATAATAATAATAAATTACGTCCTGGATTAATGACAGAACGAACTTGAATACATTTTAATACTGAAAGTTATTAGATATCAGTCACATGTATTTATACACGTATGCATGCATGCTTGCATGATCGTCTATGTATAACATGCGTCTTCTGATAAGAACGAGCCACAAAGCAGCGTCTTGAATCAATACTGCAACCAAACGATGCCGTGAGCAGTCGCAACAAATTAACATTGCCACAGACATGAAGTGGGTGGAACGGGAAAAAAGCCTAGAACCAGACGAGAACCGAACGGGAATCGATACGGCTAGTAAATCATGCCTACGGCCATAAACACTTGAAATGAATATTGTCATAGTTTTGAATAGAAATCTTTGAAAGCTAAGACAGCGAGTCGTAAAATATTTCACAGCTGTACGACTCTCTGGTTATTCAATAAAATACGAAAATTTACCTCAGAGCAGAGGCGAAGCCATCGTTTCGAAAAGGGGTGGGGGGGGGGGGGGGTGGGGCGGGTTGTGTGTGCCATGGTCGGGATGAATCGAGTTCCGTTGCATAAATATTTGCAATAAAAATAACAACGAAAACGGAAGAAAGAAAATAATAAAAACAAAATTACTCTGGCCAACATAAACAATAATAACGTTTTTTTATCATTTATTCTTTTTTTTTTTTTTTTTTAAATATCTCGGCTGTTACCAGTATTATTTAACTTTATTAAAACTATTGATTTAGTTTTCATTTAAAATAAAAAAAAAAAAAAAAAAAAAAAAAATAAAAATAGTAAGATTTTAAATTACATTTTGCTCGCATAACCTTCCCCCCACCCAAATTTAATGATTTGTATACTTTGTTAAATTGTAGTGTTTTTTTTTTTTTTTTTTTTTTTTTTTTTAAATTACACAATAGGGAAATGTACATACATATACATACATACATACATACATACATACATACATACATACATACATACATACATACATACACACACACACATTATACATACATACATACATACATACATACATATATATATGCATACAAACACACACATACACACAAAATATATACACATTTACATATACTTAATATAATACACTTTGTTCATTTCATTTACTTATTAACTTATTTACTTACTTACTTATTTATTTATTCATTTATATTTATTTATTTATTTATTATGACATTCCTACGAAACAGTCTGGACGAAAGAATGGACGGAACGACAGTTAAATTGATTTTTTTTAGTAACACCAGAAATAATAAATAAATAAATAAATTATCTCGATTCCTAGGAAATAAAGATAAATAATATTTTTAGATCAGCTGAAAACACTAAAAATCCACACAGATTTAAAGAGTGAAAACTTAGTTTCAAAAATAATTATTCGTCTTCCATAATCCATTACTCGGTTCTTTTATGCCCTCAGTCGGGATAACTTTGACGATTGTTGTCTAAAACACGGACAAAGCTAACCCGCTTCAAGTCTACATTTTTCTTTTATTTGTAAACTTTATTATTAGCAAAGCACTGAAGTTCAGAAACCGAGCGTAAAAACTAAGCATTTAACTGTCATGCGCAACACATTACGCTAAGAATGAGAAAAACAGTCTTCATAAACGCTACCTTATTGTTGTACTTTACTACTGGCAAATTTCTGAGCCCTAAGTTAACCTCTATATAGTTGTGATACTGGAAACAGCTTTGCCTTCACACTATATTGTTGTTGTTGTTTTTTAAAATTATTATTAGCACGTCTTTCAACCCATGTTGTATTGTCAAACGTGACAAGCGATTATTTGAAGACAACGTGAAAACAAAGCAGCTTGACTGTTGATGAATTACCATTACCCCCGCCTGTACTACCGCTAGCCCCAACAATTGTTATTTTGAAAACAGGTTGAACAAGGAAACCACTCATGGATGACAAATAATACAAACACATGTATTAATGTTCGTGAATAAATAAAATATCAATCAGCCATGTAGAAACACGCCAGAGGATGTATTACACACGCTGGAACAAGAAACAGTTCAATAGGTCCACCGATAGGGTTGGATCCGGCATCCTCCTGGACCCTGTTCCACTGTTCCCCCCCCCAAAAAAAAAAATTAAAATTAAAAAATAAGGTAAAAAACAACAACAGTATGAAGTCACGTAATATTACAGTCTTTGCTTGTTTAACGACTGTGGACCAAATGTATGGTCTTACAATATGTATAAGGCTGAAAGACTATTTAAATATTTTAAGAATAAAACAAATAATTTTATTTAGATATCTGAAACCAACTTGCCAATTGATTGAGATTTAAATTTATAGCTACTCCTTTTATTATGATTTTTTTATTACTTTTTTTATTTTTTTTTTATTTTTTTGCACTGTGTACACGTGATTTTGAAGTAACACGATTCCGTTAAAAGCATTCACACAACCAAATATTTATTTCTTAAGCTTTTAATTAGTAATGTTATACCTTTAGATCGTTGGAAGGCGATTAACACATTCTTGGATCGTTTCGACCTGTCAATATTTGTTTGTTTATTTGCCGAGTATTGTTTGTGCATTGCACATTAACACGTGCGGTCGGTCGCACGTAAATATTTACACTTTAAAATCAATTGCATATTATTGAAAGCGTGCGAAGGACAACACGTACATATACATCTACATACCGACATTACACACACATATATATTTATACACATGTATACCCTGCTTTTTGATATCCAGTTTATGTCGTTTGTTCATTGGTGCAGTCAAAGATCTTTGTTTGCTAGCTTTTGTCAAGATTCTAGCAAAACTATATTATATGTATGAGAGCTGATTAAAATATACAAGTGGGTATATACACACACACACTCATATACACTTGTTTATTTTAATCAGCTCTCATAAACAACACATGTTTCAAGGTGTCTTATGTAAAATCGAAAAGACAATCTTTATTTAATGAATTGATAGCTTTTAGTACGATCTTGTTTTTGTTTTTTTTAAATTAGAAGTTGCCCCAGTTGGTAAAGATAATAGATACTTAAAACCTTTTTCTGTTAATTCCCACAATAGCAAACTGCATTTCAAGTTAACAGAAAACGTCTACACCCTTCTTAACCTGAACCTCGCTAATCATAGCGCACCTGTATTTTCTAAAAAAAAACATTTCCATCACTGTATGTTGGGAGAGAGAGAGAGAGAGAGAGAGAGAGAGAGAGAGAGAGAGAGAGAGAGAGAGAGAGAGAGAGAGAGAGAGAGAGAGACAGAGATATACAGAGAGAGAGAAAAATACAGAGAGATACAGGGAGAGAGAGAGAGAGAGATACAGAGATATACAGAGAGAGAGAAAAATACAGAGAGATACAGGGAGAGAGAGAGAGAGAGAGAGAGAGAGAGAGAGAGAGAGAGAGAGAGAGAGAGAGAGAGAGAGAGAGAGAGAGATTGGTCTTTAAGTACCACTACCCCTAATAATAAAAAATAATCACAACAACAATAATGAAAATGATAATAACATTAACAACAACAATAAAATTAATACCAAAACCAGTAATACTGCTGATGATACTACTACTACTACTACTATTACTACTATTAAAACAAAATAACAGTAAGTAAAAAAAATGAGTACCTCCCTGTTAAAGTTGGAAATTCAGTGCAGCAGTGAGCGCTTTTTTCTCTCAGCTTCTCAGCAGACTTAAATAATAAAGTTTGAAAAGAAATTAAACTCGAGACGCAAGTGTTCGTTTCGAAATCGATGCACGCAACAACATCAAGTCGACGAAAACGACGTCTGATTCATCCATTGTAAATCAGACGATCCGCTTTGCACGTGCCAGCGATGCTGCTTTCCTGCAGGTAGGTTGCGTTACAAATGTGCGTGTGTTACCGAACGACTTCGAACTGAGGAAAATTAATCATTAAACGAGTGAGTGAAAGGATGAATGAACACGCGAACGTCCAAAGGGACTAAATGAATGAATGTGGGAATACGGCAGAAAATAAATGAAAGATAGAATTGAAACAGTGAAAGCGCATAAGAAATTTTAACGAATAACGTTAACAATTATTATGGGCTTCGTCAGCAGACGAATATTAAATAAAATATTGCTGAATAATACTTTAAGTTTGGTCCTTTTTCAGTAATATGCAGCCTAACGAATTTGTGATTGGTCTTGTAAGCAGACAGACAATCTCATACACAGGTACACTCGCATGCATGTACAGTTGTATATAATTATTTCCTAATTATTTTACAATTATAAATGATATGTGATATGGGATTTAAAATTTAAATTTTTTTTAATTTATTTTATTATTTAATTTATAATGAACACCTCATATATTCAACAGAACTGTGCTTACCTTTCATAAAAATTAAATCCAGATAATTAAATCAGAGTAGAATTCAAAACTGGGTCGTTGTCAAGTAATATTACGTTTAACATTTCTGACATCATATTCAGTTTGTAAGTACTGAAACTTATTTAAATATATTTTCGTCTCCGAAATACTTACATTTGACATATAAGAGAAGTTAATTCTCTAGTCCAGGACAATACGAAACATTCATTCATATCAAATATTAATCCAGTGTTTTTTTTAATACAAGTATTTTATGGTCTATTCGTACGATGACAACCAAATTCGCAGAATTCACAGTCCACGCAGGAATCCCTGTTAAAACAGTAACATTATAAAATATTTTCTTTAATTAGTAAGAAATAATTATCTTTTTAACTTTTATCTACTTACTTACTTATTTTATTTTATTTATCTTCTTCTTATTATTATTAAATTTGATTTTATTATTTTGAATTTTTATTTATTATTGTTAATATATCTCAGTATATTACGTGAAGTTATCGTTCTTAAAATAAGGTTTAACGCAGTTCAGTATTCGTGACACTGGCGTGAACTCACGGTTTATAGGTAAAACGTTTCAACACTAATCTGACCCAGTTCCCCAAAAAATCTCAAAATCAATATACGTGAGAGATTTATGGGTCATGTTGTAAAGATGGCGCAACATCCGGGTTTTAATTAACGATTCGGAATCGCTGATACTTAAGAAGGTGAGGTCAGAAGAAAGAACGAGAGTAGGAAGAAGAAGATTAAAGAATAAACAAAAGGGATAAATACATATATATATATATGCCATTTCGCGAATAAAGCAGTTTTAATGAAATAATAATTAAGTGAAAAAGAAGGAAAGAATAATAACAGAAAATTGAAAATACATTAATTTATGATTAACACTGATTTTGGTGAATTCTTTTATTAAATTGTTTTTAAGATTTCTTTTGCTCAGGAAACTCTCTCTCTCTATATATATATATATATATATATACACACACACACACATACATACATACATACATACATACATACATACATATCTCACAGATATACGGATATAACAGTTCGCACTTTCTCTCTCTCTCTCTCTCTCTCTCTCTCTCTCTCTCTCTCTCTCTCTCTCTCTCTCTCTCTCTCTCTCTCTCTGTCTGTCCGTCTATCTGTCTGTCTGTCTCTCCTATGGGCGAAAGCACGCACCAGATGCCATCCTGCTTCTTTCTGTATCTGGATTTGATCCTGCGTTCCGTGGCGCTGCAGCTGCTGTCGACTGGGTAACGATTGTCACCGTCCCCCGCGCAGTGTACGCACACTTTAAACAGAGCAGATTTCGATTTGACCCACATGAAGAGATTATCGCCGTAATGTTGAAGAACGCTACAAAAGAATGCAGAAAAACACAGCGTGGCTGGCGAGCTGGGGATTTGCCATTCAGAATCTATGTAGCTGAATGTGCTCAGGAGTTACATACAGAATATACTTAGTTTACTGCTGTAGCAACAGTGCGTTAGTATTGACTTTGTTCAATATCGTATATTTGATGTCAAATAAAGTAACGTAACACACTGACATGCTGTTAAACGTGTCATTTTTAAACTTTCAAATAATCGGGTTTTTTGGTCAGTGGTTACCGTTGATTAATCTCTGATTCTTTCTCATTATTTTGCGAAAACCCGTTTTTAATCAAACCAAACTGTAAAATGTAATGAAATAAATATGTAACGATACTGCAGTTTCCCGACTGTGCGGAAAGATTTCACCCAGAGTTACCGTTCTTGATATTCTTGCGAAGTCAAAACTGATATGAATTTAAACAACGTCAGTGTACGTCAGTTATTTGTCCTTGATATTTTTCCACATTTTAAAACTGGGGGTGACTTAGAGACGCAGCAAACAAATATAACTTTAAAATTCAGTTAATTAACCGTTTTTGTGTGTCTGTGCATGTTTTCTCATACATTTGAGTTAACGTAATAAAACATTCAGTGACAAGGCAACATACTTCTTTGTTATTTATTTATTTATTTAATTGTTTGTTTGTTTGTTTATTATTGTTATTTCGTTGGAATTATCTGAGTTTAAATATGAGCTTTAAGGGAAAAAAACAACTATCATTTTATATTGCTACCGATTTGAACTATAATGAGCAAATCATTCCATTACTAATTTTTTGTATGAATTATTATTATTATGTACTGCAATTAAAACACACACTCACACACACATACACACCTAACAAGTATAGGTACAGATAAACTCTAATAAATATACATTTACATAATCGTACGTATGTGGTAGAAATAATATATACACAGTCACCATAAACAGGACCTTTTATAAATTGTTTAATATACATTTTTGGCTATCATTCAGTCGTATTAAAAATAGTAATTTGTACAAATAGAAAATGTTCAAAATATTAATTACCACAACATAGTAATTCCAGTACGCGCAAAAACTAGAAACACTTAGAAAATTGAATTTAAAAACTTCTTATTTTTTATTTATTTTGTTTTTCAAACATTTCTGATTTATGACCTAATTAAGTTCATACACGAAAAACATAACGTCTTTTGGGTGTCAAACAAACGTACATATAACAAAATGGTAATTACTTTATATATACATATATACAAACACAAACATTCAAAATTAATCAAAACAGAGTGTAAAGAGCTGTGCAAAATGCAAGAATGATTCGTCATTTAAATTAAAATTGATGGTAAAATTCTCTAACTCTCAAAAATGTCTAAGACAAGTTCAGGGTGGAACAGAAATGATTTCATCACATTTATTTGACCAGATATATCCTTCCGTATCTGCCTAAGATGATCGCACTCCAACAAAATGTGTCGCAGTGTCAGAGTACACTGACAGTGTTCAAACTGAGGTGGACAATCCTTCTTCAGGATCAATGAATGGGTCAAATAAATATGACCGATGCCAATCTCCCAGAATGAAGTTTGTTCCCTTTCGCACCATTCTAATCATTTTGCCGAATCGAAAAAAAAAAAAAAATATATATATATATATATATATAATTCGTTAATTTGATGTTTAAAATCATTATAAGGCAATAAATGAAAAGAGGCAGTAATCTCTGAAATAATTATTTCTCCTTTCCTTATTCGGTCAAACAAATAAAGTCTTTTTCAGTCTGGTAACCAAGCAACAATAATTTTTGTTTTCAAACGTTATATTCATAAGGTTCGATAATTCAGTTATGAAAGATAACCAAACAACACTTTTGTTGCCGTAGATACAGGACATGACAGCCGACAGTTACGCAGACATAAGTTTTATACTCATGAGACCAGACACTGAGCTGACAAAATTTGTTTCCTGAGCAAAAGAAATCTTAAAAACAATTTAATAAAAGAATCCACCAAAATCAGTGTTAGTCATAAATTAATGTATTTTCAATTTTCTATTATCATTCTTTCCTTCTTTTTCACTTAATTACTATTTCATGAAATATGCTTTATTCGCGAAAAGAGGAAATATATAATTAAAGCAAGAAAGAAAATTGAGAAAGCAAGAATAGAAACAAAGTAATAATTATTAAAGAAAGAATAATAATAATAAAAAAATGAATAAAACATGAAGTATATATTGTTACGGTTATCTGTTCAATTCTACGTCATCCACCGGCCAGGTAATTTCCCATTCCAGCCTGCTAACCTGATCCTTTTTTTTTCATCAAAGTCTGCTTTCCTGTCAGTGGGAAGGCTGAGATACAAGATGTCTTACTAAAACTTTAAAATGTATAAACAGATAAAAATTTAAGTTTTAATTCCAACAACAGAATCATTTCTCTCTCAAAGGCTACTTCAGACAGTTCTCTGTAACAGGCTTCTTTCAACCACAAACCGAAAGAAATTTATGACAAGCGAATTGAAGGTTAAAGCTTAAATCTTCTTTTGGTATTCTTGCAGTTTTAAAAGATGACCTTTCTTCTTCTTCTTCTTCTTCTTCTTCTTCTTCTTCTTCATGTGTGTGTGTGTGTGTGTGTGTGTGTGTGTGTGTGTGTGTGTGTTTCGAGTGCACCTTGATCACGTTTTTATTTATATATATATATATTCAAAATTAGTCAAAACACAGTGTAAAGAACTGTGCAAAATGCAAGAATGATTCGTCATTTAAATTAAAACTGATGGTAAAATTCTCTAACTCTCAAAGTGTCTAAGACAAGTTCAGGGTGGAACAGAAATGATTTCATCACATTTATTTGACCAGATATATCCTTCCGTATCTGCCTAAGATGATCGCACTCCAACAAAATGTGTCGCTGTGTCAGAGTACACTGACAGTGTTCAAACTGAGGTGGACAATCCTTCTTCAGGATCAATGAATGGGTCAAATAAATATGACCGATGCCAATCTCCCAGAATGAAGTTTGTTCCCTTTCGCACCATTCTAATCATTTTGCCGAATCGAAAAAAAAAAAATATATATATATATATATATATATATATAATTCGTTAATTTGATGTTTAAAATCATTATAAGGCAATAAATGAAAAGAGGCAGTAATCTCTGAAATAATTATTTCTCCTTTCCTTATTCGGTCAAACAAATAAAGTCTTTTTCAGTCTGGTAACCAAGCAACAATAATTTTTGTTTTCAAACGTTATATTCATAAGGTTCGATAATTCAGTTATGAAAGATAACCAAACAACACTTTTGTTGCCGTAGATACAGGACATGACAGCCGACAGTTACGCAGACATAATACTCATGAGACCAGACACTGAGCTGACAAAATTTGTTTCCTGAGCAAAAGAAATCTTAAAAACAATTTAATAAAAGAATCCACCAAAATCAGTGTTAGTCATAAATTAATGTATTTTCAATTTTCTATTATCATTCTTTCCTTCTTTTTCACTTAATTACTATTTCATGAAATATGCTTTATTCGCGAAAAGAGGAAATATATAATTAAAGCAAGAAAGAAAATTGAGAAAGCAAGAATAGAAACAAAGTAATAATTATTAAAGAAAGAATAATAATAATAAAAAAATAAATAAAACATGAAGTATATATTGTTACGGTTATCTGTTCAATTCTACGTCATCCACCGGCCAGGTAATTTCCCATTCCAGCCTGCTAACCTGATCCTTTTTTTTTCATCAAAGTCTGCTTTCCTGTCAGTGGGAAGGCTGAGATACAAGATGTCTTACTAAAACTTTAAAATGTATAAACAGATAAGAATTTAAGTTTTAATTCCAACAACAGAATCATTTCTCTCTCAAAGGCTACTTCAGACAGTTCTCTGTAACAGGCTTCTTTCAACCACAAACCGAAAGAAATTTATGACAAGCGAATTGAAGGTTAAAGCTTAAATCTTCTTTTGGTATTCTTGCAGTTTTAAAAGATGACCTTTCTTCTTCTTCTTCTTCTTCTTCTTCTTCATGTGTGTGTGTGTGTGTGTGTGTGTGTGTGTGTGTGTGTGTGTGTGTGTGTCGAGTGCACCTTGATCACGTTTTTATTTATTTATTTATTTATTTCTATCCGTTGGGAAGGGGACATTTCAAATGATCTCCTCATGGTTTTGAAATTTAATCAATGGATTCCTCTTTCATTCAGCCTAATGACTGTTAACAATTTCAGAAAAAATAATAATAATAAAGTAAAAAAAAAAAAAAAAAACACACCAAGAAACATAGAAAGAGATTTGTAAAAGCCTTCGTACCCAAAAATATCAGTGGATCCTAATTAACCATCACTGGAATGATTTGTAACTTACACAAAAACGGGAAAATCTGGGTATCTGTTTTAACTGTTCAGTTCGACATCAGATGTACAAACAATCAGATCTTTTCTTTCATGTATTTTTATTACATAAATAATAAACATTTGTGACTGAAGAAGAATAAAACTTTACCTGTTTCATTAAACAATAAAATATTTAAAAACTGTAGAGTGTTTTGAGTGAAAAGTAAAACAATAGAATTCTTAAAGTATTACAAAAAGAATAGTAATTAAAATGGATTTATCAACAGACATCTAGTGCTCAGTAGAGATGATAAATGTAATTTTGTATGTGTGTATCTGTGTGTGTTTGTGTGCATGTTGATATGTTGTTTGTGGGTGTGTTCATGTGTTGTTTGTGTGTTTATGTATTTTTTTTCTGTGTGCTTAAATGTTGATTTATATGCTTTAATATATATATTTTTATTATTTTTTTATTTTTTTTTTTTTTTTTTTTTTTGGGGGGTTTTTTCGAAACGTTTTCCTTTTAAGGTTGAGAGTGAGGCAGAGAGAATTAATTTTCAAGGAATCCAAAAAACATTTATCTGTAGGGATTAAAAGTCAAAGTCTTTAATTTCTCCAGTCTTTAATTTATGTAAAAAAGACATTTCATCAAAGGCCATCCTTCTCTAGTTTACTAAAAGTTGAAGAAACTCATAACCATACAAGGCATATAATATACTTCAGATTTTATAAAAATGTGTTTGTTACATTTCTGTTATTCTGTTATTAAATTCTATATTTATTTATTTTTGTTAAAACAAAAGACGTAAAAGTGTCAGCACCTGTGATTTTTCAGTTGCTTAGTAAGAATTTGTATTACAAAGAAAAGAATCTCCATGGATACTGACTGTAGTCAGCGTCCTGCAGGTCCTCGAGGCTCTTTACAAAAACACATCAGCAGAGATGATGACCAGGTTATCATTAAATCATCCAGAAACATAATGTTACATAATTAAAGCAAGAAAGAAAACAGAGAAAGGAAAAATTCAAACAAACTAACTGTTACTAAAGAAAATGGAAAAAAAACAAAAGAAAAAAAGTATGCAATGGTCAGACGATCTAGAAGTTGGCTATATTTCAGATGTTACAGTGCTAGGCTGAGGGTCAGTGAATTGCAAGTTCAATTCTACACAAACAACTAGTCGGGTAATTTCCCATTCCAGCCAACTAACGTCAGACTTTTATTAAAGTCTGCTTTCCTGTCTGTGGGAAGGCTGAGATACAAGATGTCTTACTAAAACTATAAAATGTATAAACAGATAAGAATTTAAGTTTTAATTCCAACAACAGAATCATTTCTCTCTCAAAGGCTACTTCAACCAGGAACCTAAAGAAATTTATGACAAGCGAATTGAAGGTTAAAGCTTAAATCTTCTTTTGGTATTCTTGCAGTTTTAAAACATGACCTTTCTTCTTCTTCTTCTTCATGCGTCTGTGTGTGTGTGTGTGTGTGTGTGTGTGTGTGTGTGTGTGTGTGTGTGTGTGTGTTTGTGTTTCGACTGCACCTTGATCACGTTTTTATTTATTTTACTTATATCCGTTGGGGAGGGGGCATTTCAAATGATCTCCTCATGGTCTTGAAATTTAATCAACGGATTCCTGTTTCATTCAGCCTAATGACTATTAACACTTGCAGAAAAAAAAAAAAAAATAATAAACTAAAATTGAAAAAATAATAATAATAAAATAAAAAAAAAAAAAAAGAAAACAAAAAAAAGGAAAAAAACACGAAAAAAAAAATCCCCACTAAAAACCACGAGAAACATAGAAAGAGATTTGTAAAAGCCTTCGTACCCAAAAATATCAGTGGATCCTAATTCACCATCACTGGAATGATTTGTAACTTACACAAAAACGGAAAAATCTGGGTGTGTTTTAACTGTTCAGTTCGACATCAGATGTACAAATAATCAGATCTTTTCTCTCATGCATGCGCAGAACATGTTAAAATATCACGCTGTTGTCAGTGGTGATTCAGGAAATGTTTTCTTTCCGACACATTTTATAAATTTAGTTATATAAGGGCAGTCACCTGTTTGATTTAGTATTGTAAAAATCTACGCCGTTGTTAACTAACGTAAGTCAAGATATAAACATGTCTATCGTGTTCCCAGCTTCTTTCAAGATGGACTTCCAGTCTGAGAATGAAGGGCAGAAAATTCTGTTTCAAGCCACAGAGGAAAATGTGGGATTCTCTAACCACAGCGGGTTTCAGTTCTGTTTTCTGAATAAGAGGAAATGTGAGAGAAATGCTTTAGAAGTATTCAATGGAAACTAATTTATAATTTTTCTGGGTTTCTTATAATTATTATTTTGTTTTTGTTCTTAATTTTATATTTATTTTATTTTATATAATTATTTTTCTATTTTATTACCTTTCTTAGGTTTTATTAATATTTTTTCTTACCGATATTTTATTTTATTTGTTACATTATTTGTTTTTCCAAGTTTCAAAATATTTTAATTTATACTTGGAGTTAAACAAAAGAAGAAATTAGTGTTATTTCATTCGCTCATCGCTCTTGTTTTCTGACGGTGACTATGAAAACAATAAAGGGAACATTTCAGTGACGAATTTAGTTTTTTACTTTTGCGTTTGTGTGAAACGAAGAAAAAACTACAAAGGAAAACTGTTTGATCATCTTCAACAGGAGTCAAAATCTTCTTAAAGAAATATTTGAAACAGCACGAAACATCGGTTATCCTAGACAGCACGTGAAAAACTTTTTTCTTGTCACAAATTGTTTGAAATGCAAACAACTTTCAGGTTTGTTATTTGTGCTAAACACTGTACCATGTTATTATTAAATTAGTATAAAAGTTCACTTTCGTTATTTTTCATTTTGTTTGATATATATATATATATATATATATGTTCTAAACATCGCTGTTTTCTTTATTAATATATTTGTCGTCATCGATCTTGTCATTATTAGCAATATTAATAATGAGGGCAGTATCACTAATAGGAACGGTGGTAGTATTTCAGCGTGACTGTACCTTTGTCAGCGCTTGCCAGCGTGTTTGTCTTTTCTATTGGTCGGTTTAATACAAATTTAAAAAAACAACAGCTTAAAATCATATGATGAAAGAAAGATGAAAATGTCTTACAGCTTTGACCTGAAAACCTTTTCTGGGTAGCACGTCTTAGCGTCTCGTTCAGAAAATACGTTTGTAGCGATTGTTCCCTCTATAGCATTCTCCTCAGTGCATTTCAAGACATCTATTGGGACCTGACTTCGATAGCCCTTCTTTTGGTGTATTCTCACTATTGGGGTGTGGCCCAATATACCCCGGCCCGACCTGCCCCAGATTGTGTGCGTTGATTTTATGTTCAGTTATTTGTTACATACCAGCAACTGCCAGCTCGTTCAGATTTTACCGCGTTTCTAAGTGTTTTCAGAATCCCACGTCACAACAGCGGGTACCAAGTAGCACTATGACGTCATCGGTAGATCTGGTTAATTAGAAACAATAAGTGGACAAGAAAAACGGAAAGAAAATAATTTCTACACGGTTAATTGTTATGCAGCCTATCCTGCCCGAAAAACAAAATAGTTAACTTAATTCAAAACTGTTATGTTAAACTAAATAAAACAAATGTAACATTTAACTAAATTTAAAATGACAATATTAACTAAATAAAAAATTCAATATTTAATTAAATTTGAAACTACAACATTAACCTAAATACAAAACGTAATATTTAATTAAATTTAAAAATACAATATTAAATTAAATCTGAAATATAACATTTAACTAAATAAAAACTGAATATAAATTAATTACATGAAAACCACTGTTCAGATTTCAATACAAACAATATTGGGAAAGTCAAGGTTAAAAAAATATTCAGTTACAAAACGATATGAAAATTTGTAATAATAATAATTCAATGAAACCATGGTAACAGAATTTCCAGTTACTAAGTTATTATTATTCTGCAATGTTCCAGCATCTTCCATGAAAACCGGAAAAGTTTCTTTTTAGGGAATACTTGAGTTTCCTGTAGATATAAACTAATTTAAAGAAAAATAAACATAGTAATGATAATGAATTTTACAAAATTAGTAAGACTGACACATATTTCTGTATGCTCCGATGTGCATGCATAATAAGTGTGTATGTAGGTGTATCCACAGAAAACTTATCATATCTTTAAGACCAGTTTTCTTCAGTAAATCAGTGACTTCTCTACGTGACTGAAAAAAAAAAATTTAGATTTAACGTTGAGAACGAGAGTAAAATCTACGCATATTTATGTGATGGTAACACACATTAACAACGTTTTTAATAATAATAATAATAATAATAATAATAATAATAATAATAATAATAATAATAATAATAATCATGATGAAAAACGGAAAATAATAAAATTGATCAGTACTTTAATAAATATAATAAAACAATAATAATAGTAACAATAACTGTTATCTTCCTCAGCTTTTGAAAACTGGTAAAGAGCCTACGAGGAACCTATTAGTAAAATCCGTTTTAGATCATATTAATTTTATCACAATATTATTTAAATAGATATGGTAGAATCTAATTGGTTTCATTTCATACTCTGTACAAGAACAAATTAAAATAATGCCTTATTTTTTTTATTATACAAATTTATGTTTGCTTTATACTGAGAAAAAATAAGTAATAAAAGAAAAATCAAATTTATATTACTTTTACGAGATGCCAAAATGTTAAATCGCAGCTAAAAATAAACCAAACTAAAATAAATTGTTTTATTTGTGATAATAATTGGGAAAAAAAAATTAATTTATTAAAAATATGAACTTCATTTTCAGAAAGAAACTCGGTCAAACACAAATTGCAATAAAATATAATATTACATAAATAAATAAATAGATCAATATATAAATAAATAAATAATAAACATTTGTGACTGAAGAAGAATAAAACTTTACCTGTTTCATTAAACAATAAAATATTTAAAAACTGTAGAGTGTTTTGAGTGAAAAGTAAAACAATAGAATTCTTAAAGTATTACAAAAAGAATAGTAATTAAAATGGATTTATCAACAGACATCTAGTGCTCAGTAGAGATGATAAATGTAATTTTGTATGTGTGTATCTGTGTGTGTTTGTGTGCATGTTGATATGTTGTTTGTGGGTGTGTTCATGTGTTGTTTGTGTGTTTATGTATTTTTTTTCTGTGTGCTTAAGTGTTGATTTATATGCTTTAATATATATATTTTTTTATTATTTTTTTATTTTTTTATTTTTTTATTTTTTCGAAACGTTTTCCTTTTAAGGTTGAGAGTGAGGCAGAGAGAATTAATTTTCAAGGAATCCAAAAAACATTTATCTGTAGGGATTAAAAGTCAAAGTCTTTAATTTCTCCAGTCTTTAATTTATGTAAAAAAGACATTTCATCAAAGGCCATCCTTCTCTAGTTTACTAAAAGTTGAAGAAACTCATAACCATACAA
The DNA here is from genome assembly GCA_012295275.1 of Chrysomallon squamiferum. Classification (NCBI taxonomy): domain Eukaryota; kingdom Metazoa; phylum Mollusca; class Gastropoda; order Neomphalida; family Peltospiridae; genus Chrysomallon; species Chrysomallon squamiferum. The sequence continues at coordinate 9,889,258 of CM022667.1, read as the reverse complement.
GGCATATAATATACTTCAGATTTTATAAAAATGTGTTTGTTACATTTCTGTTATTCTGTTATTAAATTCTATATTTATTTGTTTTTGTTAACACAAAAGACGTAAAAGTGTCAGCAGTTGTGATTTTTCAGTTGCTTAGTAAGAATTTGTATTACAAAGAAAAGAATCTCCATGGATACTGACTGTAGTCAGCGTCCTGCAGGTCCTCGAGGCTCTTTACAAAAACACATCAGCAGAGATGATGACCAGGTTATCATTAAATCATCCAGAAACATAATGTTACATAATTAAAGCAAGAAAGAAAACAGAGAAAGGAAAAATTCAAACAAACTAACTGTTACTAAAGAAAATGGAAAAAAAAAAAAAAAAAAAGTATGCAATGGTCAGACGATCTAGAAGTTGGCTATATTTCAGATGTTACAGTGCTAGGCTGAGGGTCAGTGAATTGCAAGTTCAGTTCTACACAAACAACTAGTCGGGTAATTTCCCATTCCAGCCAACTAACGTCAGACTTTTATTAAAGTCTGCTTTCCTGTCTGTGGGAAGGCTGAGATACAAGATGTCTTACTAAAACTATAAAATGTATAAACAGATAAGAATTTAAGTTTTAATTCCAACAACAGAATCATTTCTCTCTCAAAGGCTACTTCAACCAGGAACCTAAAGAAATTTATGACAAGCGAATTGAAGGTTAAAGCTTAAATCTTCTTTTGGTATTCTTGCAGTTTTAAAACATGACCTTTCTTCTTCTTCTTCTTCATGCGTCTGTGTGTGTGTGTGTGTGTGTGTGTGTGTGTGTGTGTGTGTGTGTGTGTGTGTGTTTGTGTTTCGACTGCACCTTGATCACGTTTTTATTTATTTTACTTATATCCGTTGGGGAGGGGGCATTTCAAATGATCTCCTCATGGTCTTGAAATTTAATCAACGGATTCCTGTTTCATTCAGCCTAATGACTATTAACACTTGCAGAAAAAAAAAAAAAATAATAAACTAAAATTGAAACAATAATAATAATAAAATAAAAAACAAAAAAAAGGAAAAAACACGAAAAAGAAAATCCCCACTAAAAACCACGAGAAACATAGAAAGAGATTTGTAAAAGCCTTCGTACCCAAAAATATCAGTGGATCCTAATTCACCATCACTGGAATGATTTGTAACTTACACAAAAACGGAAAAATCTGGGTGTGTTTTAACTGTTCAGTTCGACATCAGATGTACAAATAATCAGATCTTTTCTCTCATGCATGCGCAGAACATGTTAAAATATCACGCTGTTGTCAGTGGTGATTCAGGAAATGTTTTCTTTCCGACACATTTTATAAATTTAGTTATATAAGGGCAGTCACCTGTTTGATTTAGTATTGTAAAAATCTACGCCGTTGTTAACTAACGTAAGTCAAGATATAAACATGTCTATCGTGTTCCCAGCTTCTTTCAAGATGGACTTCCAGTCTGAGAATGAAGGGCAGAAAATTCTGTTTCAAGCCACAGAGGAAAATGTGGGATTCTCTAACCACAGCGGGTTTCAGTTCTGTTTTCTGAATAAGAGGAAATGTGAGAGAAATGCTTTAGAAGTATTCAATGGAAACTAATTTATAATTTTTCTGGGTTTCTTATAATTATTATTTTGTTTTTGTTCTTAATTTTATATTTATTTTATTTTCTATAATTATTTTTCTATTTTATTACCTTTCTTAGGTTTTATTAATATTTTTTCATACCGATATTTTATTTTATTTGTTACATTATTTGTTTTTCCAAGTTTCAAAATATTTTAATTTATACTTGGAGTTAAACAAAAGAAGAAATTAGTGTTATTTCATTCGCTCATCGCTCTTGTTTTCTGACGGTGACTATGAAAACAATAAAGGGAACATTTCAGTGACGAATTTAGTTTTTTACTTTTGCGTTTGTGTGAAACGGAGAAAGAAACTACAAAGGAAAACTGTTTGATCATCTTCAACAGGAGTCAAAATCTTCTTAAAGAAATATTTGAAACAGCACGAAACATCGGTTATCCTAGACAGAACGTGAAAAACTTTTTTCTTGTCACAAATTGTTTGAAACAGCAAACAACTTTCAGGTTCGTTATTTGTGCTAAACACTGTACCATGTTATTATTAAATTAGTATAAAAGTTCACTTTCGTTATTTTTCATTTTGTTTGATATATATATATATATATATATGTTCTAAACATCGCTGTTTTCTTTATTAATATATTTGTCGTCATCGATCTTGTCATTATTAGCAATATTAATAATGAGGGCTGTATCACTAATAGGAACGGTGGTAGTATTTCCGCGTGACTGTACCTTTGTCAGCGCTTGCCAGCGTGTTTGTCTTTTCTATTGGTCGGTTTAATACAAATTTAAAAAAACAACAGCTTAAAATCATATGATGAAAGAAAGATGAAAATGTCTTACAGCTTTGACCTGAAAACCTTTTCTGGGTAGCACGTCTTAGCGTCTCGTTCAGAAAATACGTTTGTAGCGATTGTTCCCTCTATAGCATTCTCCTCAGTGCATTTCAAGACATCTATTGGGACCTGACTTCGATAGCCCTTCTTTTGGTGTATTCTCACTATTGGGGTGTGGCCCAATATACCCCGGCCCGACCTGCCCCAGATTGTGTGCGTTGATTTTATGTTCAGTTATTTGTTACATACCAGCAACTGCCAGCTCGTTCAGATTTTACCGCGTTTCTAAGTGTTTTCAGAATCCCACGTCACAACAGCGGGTACCAAGTAGCACTATGACGTCATCGGTAGATCTGGTTAATTAGAAACAATAAGTGGACAAGAAAAACGGAAAGAAAATAATTTCTACACGGTTAATTGTTATGCAGCCTATCCTGCCCGAAAAACAAAATAGTTAACTTAATTCAAAACTGTTATGTTAAACTAAATAAAACAAATGTAACATTTAACTAAATTTAAAATGACAATATTAACTAAATAAAAAATTCAATATTTAATTAAATTTGAAACTACAACATTAACCTAAATACAAAACGTAATATTTAATTAAATTTAAAAATACAATATTAAATTAAATCTGAAATATAACATTTAACTAAATAAAAAACTGAATATAAATTAATTACATGAAAACCACTGTTCAGATTTCAATACAAACAATATTGGGAAAGTCAAGGTTAAAAAAATATTCAGTTACAAAACGATATGAAAATCTGTAATAATAATAATTCAATGAAACCATGGTAACAGAATTTCCAGTTACTAAGTTATTATTATTCTGCAATGTTCCAGCATCTTCCATGAAAACCGGAAAAGTTTCTTTTTAGGGAATACTTGAGTTTCCTGTAGATATAAACTAATTTAAAGAAAAATAAACATAGTAATGATAATGAATTTTACAAAATTAGTAAGACTGACACATATTTCTGTATGCTCCGATGTGCATGCATAATAAGTGTGTATGTAGGTGTATCCACAGAAAACTTATCATATCTTTAAGACCAGTTTTCTTCAGTAAATCAGTGACTTCTCTACGTGACTGAAAAAAAAAAAAATTAGATTTAACGTTGAGAACGAGAGTAAAATCTACGCATATTTATGTGATGGTAACACACATTAACAACGTTTTTAATAATAATAATAATAATAATAATAATAATAATAATAATAATCATGATGATGAAACGGAAAATAATAAAATTGATCAGTACTTTAATAAATATAATAAAACAATAATAATAGTAACAATAACTGTTATCTTCCTCAGCTTTTGAAAACTGGTAAAGAGCCTACGAGGAACCTATTAGTAAAATCCGTTTTAGATCATATTAATTTTATCACAATATTATTTAAATAGATATGGTAGAATCTAATTGGTTTCATTTCATACTCTGTACAAGAACAAATTAAAATAATGCCTTATTTTTTTTATTATACAAATTTATGTTTGCTTTATACTGAGAAAAAATAAGTAATAAAAGAAAAATCAAATTTATATTACTTTTACGAGATGCCAAAATGTTAAATCGCAGCTAAAAATAAACCTAACTAAAATAAATTGTTTTATTTGTGATAATAATTGGGAAAAAAAAATTAATTTATTAAAAATATGAACTTCATTTTCAGAAAGAAACTCGGTCAAACACAAATTGCAATAAAATATAATATTACATAAATAAATAAATAGATCAATATATAAATAAATAAATAATAAACATTTGTGACTGAAGAAGAATAAAACTTTACCTGTTTCATTAAACAATAAAATATTTAAAAACTGTAGAGTGTTTTGAGTGAAAACTAAAACAATAGAATTCTTAAAGTATTACAAAAAATAATAGTAATTAAAATGGATTTATCAACAGACATCTAGTGCTCAGTAGAGATGATAAATGTAATTTTGTATGTGTGTATCTGTGTGTGTTTGTGTGCATGTTGATATGTTGTTTGTGGGTGTGTTCATGTGTTGTTTGTGTGTTTATGTATTTTTTTTCTGTGTGCTTAAGTGTTGATTTATATGCTTTAATATATATATTTTTTTATTATTTTTTTATTTTTTTATTTTTTTATTTTTTCGAAACGTTTTCCTTTTAAGGTTGAGAGTGAGGCAGAGAGAATTAATTTTCAAGGAATCCAAAAAACATTTATCTGTAGGGATTAAAAGTCAAAGTCTTTAATTTCTCCAGTCTTTAATTTATGTAAAAAAGACATTTCATCAAAGGCCATCCTTCTCTAGTTTACTAAAGGTTGAAGAAACTCATAACCATACAAGGCATATAATATACTTCAGATTTTATAAAAATGTGTTTGTTACATTTCTGTTATTCTGTTATTAAATTCTATATTTATTTGTTTTTGTTAACACAAAAGACGTAAAAGTGTCAGCAGTTGTGATTTTTCAGTTGCTTAGTAAGAATTTGTATTACAAAGAAAAGAATCTCCATGGATACTGACTGTAGTCAGCGTCCTGCAGGTCCTCGAGGCTCTTTACAAAAACACATCAGCAGAGATGATGACCAGGTTATCATTAAATCATCCAGAAACATAATGTTACATAATTAAAGCAAGAAAGAAAACAGAGAAAAGAAAAATTCAAACAAACTAACTGTTACTGAAGAAAATGGAAAAAAAAAAAAAAAAAAAAGTATGCAATGGTCAGACGATCTAGAAGTTGGCTATATTTCAGATGTTACAGTGCTAGGCTGAGGGTCAGTGAATTGCAAGTTCAGTTCTACACAAACAACTAGTCGGGTAATTTCCCATTCCAGCCAACTAACGTCAGACTTTTATTAAAGTCTGCTTTCCTGTCTGTGGGAAGGCTGAGATACAAGATGTCTTACTAAAACTATAAAATGTATAAACAGATAAGAATTTAAGTTTTAATTCCAACAACAGAATCATTTCTCTCTCAAAGGCTACTTCAACCAGGAACCTAAAGAAATTTATGACAAGCGAATTGAAGGTTAAAGCTTAAATCTTCTTTTGGTATTCTTGCAGTTTTAAAACATGACCTTTCTTCTTCTTCTTCTTCATGCGTCTGTGTGTGTGTGTGTGTGTGTGTGTGTGTGTGTGTGTGTGTGTGTGTGTGTGTGTGTGTGTGTTTGTGTTTCGACTGCACCTTGATCACGTTTTTATTTATTTTACTTATATCCGTTGGGGAGGGGGCATTTCAAATGATCTCCTCATGGTCTTGAAATTTAATCAACGGATTCCTGTTTCATTCAGCCTAATGACTATTAACACTTGCAAAAAAAAAAAAAAATAATAAACTAAAATTGAAAAAATAATAATAATAAAATAGAAAACAAAAAAAGGAAAAAAACACGAAAAAAAAAATCCCCACTAAAAACCACGAGAAACATAGAAAGAGATTTGTAAAAGCCTTCGTACCCAAAAATATCAGTGGATCCTAATTCACCATCACTGGAATGATTTGTAACTTACACAAAAAAACGGAAAAATCTGGGTGTGTTTTAACTGTTCAGTTCGACATCAGATGTACAAATAATCAGATCTTTTCTCTCATGCATGCGCAGAACATGTTAAAATATCACGCTGTTGTCAGTGGTGATTCAGGAAATGTTTTCTTTCCGACACATTTTATAAATTTAGTTATATAAGGGCAGTCACCTGTTTGATTTAGTATTGTAAAAATCTACGCCGTTGTTAACTAACGTAAGTCAAGATATAAACATGTCTATCGTGTTCCCAGCTTCTTTCAAGATGGACTTCCAGTCTGAGAATGAAGGGCAGAAAATTCTGTTTCAAGCCACAGAGGAAAATGTGGGATTCTCTAACCACAGCGGGTTTCAGTTCTGTTTTCTGAATAAGAGGAAATGTGAGAGAAATGCTTTAGAAGTATTCAATGGAAACTAATTTATAATTTTTCTGGGTTTCTTATAATTATTATTTTGTTTTTGTTCTTAATTTTATATTTATTTTATTTTATATAATTATTTTTCTATTTTATTACCTTTCTTAGGTTTTATTAATATTTTTTCTTACCGATATTTTATTTTATTTGTTACATTATTTGTTTTTCCAAGTTTCAAAATATTTTAATTTATACTTGGAGTTAAACAAAAGAAGAAATTAGTGTTATTTCATTCGCTCATCGCTCTTGTTTTCTGACGGTGACTATGAAAACAATAAAGGGAACATTTCAGTGACGAATTTAGTTTTTTACTTTTGCGTTTGTGTGAAACGAAGAAAGAAACTACAAAGGAAAACTGTTTGATCATCTTCAACAGGAGTCAAAATCTTCTTAAAGAAATATTTGAAACAGCACGAAACATCGGTTATCCTAGACAGAACGTGAAAAACTTTTTTCTTGTCACAAATTGTTTGAAATGCAAACAACTTTCAGGTTCGTTATTTGTGCTAAACACTGTACCATGTTATTATTAAATTAGTATAAAAGTTCACTTTCGTTATTTTTCATTTTGTTTGATATATATATATATATATATGTTCTAAACATCGCTGTTTTCTTTATTAATATATTTGTCGTCATCGATCTTGTCATTATTAGCAATATTAATAATGAGGGCTGTATCACTAATAGGAACGGTGGTAGTATTTCCGCGTGACTGTACCTTTGTCAGCGCTTGCCAGCGTGTTTGTCTTTTCTATTGGTCGGTTTAATACAAATTTAAAAAAACAACAGCTTAAAATCATATGATGAAAGAAAGATGAAAATGTCTTACAGCTTTGACCTGAAAACCTTTTCTGGGTAGCACGTCTTAGCGTCTCGTTCAGAAAATACGTTTGTAGCGATTGTTCCCTCTATAGCATTCTCCTCAGTGCATTTCAAGACATCTATTGGGACCTGACTTCGATAGCCCTTGTTTTGGTGTATTCTCACTATTGGGGTGTGGCCCAATATACCCCGGCCCGACCTGCCCCAGATTGTGTGCGTTGATTTTATGTTCAGTTATTTGTTACATACCAGCAACTGCCAGCTCGTTCAGATTTTACCGCGTTTCTAAGTGTTTTCAGAATCCCACGTCACAACAGCGGGTACCAAGTAGCACTATGACGTCATCGGTAGATCTGGTTAATTAGAAACAATAAGTGGACAAGAAAAACGGAAAGAAAATAATTTCTACACGGTTAATTGTTATGCAGCCTATCCTGCCCGAAAAACAAAATAGTTAACTTAATTCAAAACTGTTATGTTAAACTAAATAAAACAAATGTAACATTTAACTAAATTTAAAATGACAATATTAACTAAATAAAAAATTCAATATTTAATTAAATTTGAAACTACAACATCAAATTTATATTACTTTTACGAGATGCCAAAATGTTAAATCGCAGCTAAAAATAAACCAAACTAAAATAAATTGTTTTATTTGTGATAATAATTGGGGAAAAAAAATTAATTTATTAAAAATATGAACTTCATTTTCAGAAAGAAACTCGGTCAAACACAAATTGCAATAAAATATAATATTACATAAATAAATAAATAGATCAATATATAAATAAATAAATAATAAACCTTTGTGACTGAAGAAGAATAAAACTTTACCTGTTTCATTAAACAATAAAATATTTAAAAACTGTAGAGTGTTTTGAGTGAAAAGTAAAACAATAGAATTCTTAAAGTATTACAAAAAGAATAGTAATTAAAATGGATTTATCAACAGACATCTAATGCTCAGTAGAGATGATAAATGTAATTTTGTATGTGTGTATCTGTGTGTGTTTGTGTGCATGTTGATATGTTGTTTGTGGGTGTGTTCATGTGTTGTTTGTGTGTTTATGTATTTTTTTTGTTTGTTTGTTTCTGTGTGCTTCAGTGTTTATTTATATGCGCTAATATTTTTTTTTCTGTTTTTTTTTGTTTTTGGGGGGTTTTTTCGAAACGTTTTCCTTTTAAAATTGAGAGTGAGAGGCAGTGAGAATTAATTTTCAAGGAATCCAAAAAACATTTATCTGTAGGGATTAAAAGTCAAAGTCTTTAATTTATGTAAAAAAGACATTTCATCAAAGCCCATCCTTCTGTGGTTCACTAACAGTTGAAGAAACTGATAACCATATAAAGCATATAATATATTTCAGATTTTATAAAAATGTCTTGGTTACATTTCTGTTATATCACATGCAATTATTAAATTCTATATTTATTTATTTATTTATTTAACACAAAAGACGTAAAAGTGTCACCAGCTGTGATTTTTCAGTTGCTTAGTAAGAATTTGTATTACAAAGAAAAGAATCTCCATGGATACTGACTGTAGTCAGCGTCCTGCAGGTCCTCGAGGCTCTTTACAAAAACACATCAGCAGAGATGATGACCAGGCTATCATTAAATCATCCAGAAACATAATGTTACATAATTAAAGCAAGAAGGAAAACAGAGAAATGAAAAATTCAAACAAACTAACTGTTACTAAAGCAAATTAAAAATACAAAAGAAAAAAGTATGCAATGGTCAGATGATCCAGAAGTTGGCTGTATTTCAGATGTTACAGTGCTAGGCTGATGATCAGTGAATTGCAAGTTCAATCCTTAACCAACAACTCGTCGGGTAATTTCCCATTTCAGCCAACTAACGTGAGACTGTTTTATTAAAGTCTGCTTTCCTGTCTCTGGGAAGGCTAAACTAAAAGATGACTGAACATGAGTAGTTACTTGTCTTACTAAAACTATAAAATGAATAAACAGATAATAATTTATGTTTTGATTCCAACAATAGAATCATTTCTGTCTTAAGGTTACATCAGGCAGTTCTCTGTAATAGGCTTCTTTCAACCAGAAACCTAAGAAATACAGTACTTCTAATTATTAGTGAAATTTAAGGCATACGTTGAAGAAATAACAGGTTAATTTCAAATTTATGAGAAGCGAAACAAACTTAAATTTTGTTTTGGTATTCTTGCAGTTTTGAAAGATAACCTATCGTCTTATTCTTCTTTCTGTTTGTGCATCTGTGTGCGTGTGTGTGTATATTTTGATCACCTTTTTATTTTTCTTTGTTTTATTTATTTATTTATTTATTTATTTATTTATTTATTTATTTCCTTATTTATTTCCTTATTTATTTGTTTATTTAAGGGAAGTGGACATTTGAAATGATCTCCTCATGGTTTTGAAATTTACCGAATAGACTCCTATTTCATTCAGCCTAATAACTATTAACACTTTGAGAAATAAATAAAAAATAGAATTAAATAATAAAAAGAATAATAATAATAATAAAACCCCACGAAGAAATCAACAAAAACAACACCCAGAATCATAAAAAGAGATTAGTAAAAGACTTCGTATTAAGAAATCTCATTAGATCTAAATCCACCATCATGAAAAGATTTCTAACTTACACAAAAACGGGAAAACCTGGGGGTGTATTTTAACGGTTCAGTCCGACACCAGATGTACAAACAATCAGATCTTTTCTGTCATGTATGCGCAGAACATGTTCAGAAATCACGCTGTTGTCAGTGGTGATTCAGGAAAAGTTTTCTTTCCGACACATTTTATAAATTTAGTTATATAAGGGCTGTCACTTGTTCGTTTTAGTATTGTACAACTCTACACCTTTGTTAACTTACGTAATTTAAGAGATAAACATGTCTATCGTGTTCCCAGCTTCTTTCAAGATGGACTTCGGGTCTGAAAATGAAGGGCAGAAAATTCTGTTTCAAACCACAGAGGAAAATGCGGGTTTGTCTAACCACAGCGGGTTTCAGCTCTGTTTTGTGAATAAGAGGAAATGTGAGAGAAATGCTTTAGAAGTATTCATTGGAAACTAATTTATAATTTTTCTGTTTTTCTATTATTATTTTTTTTATTTTTTATGGTTTTTTTTTTTCTATTTTGGTTCGTTTGTTAGCTTTTGTTGATACTTTTTCTTACCGATATTTTATTTTATTTCATACATTAATTGTTTCTTTTTCTAAGTTTTAAAATATTTTATTTTATACTTGGAGTTAAACAAAAGAAGAAATTAGTGTTATTTCATTCGCTCATCGCTCTTGTTTTCTGACGGTGACTATGAAAACAATAAAGGGAACATTTCAGAGACGAATTTAGTTTTTTACTTTTGCGTTTGTGTGAAACGAAGAAAAGACTGAAAAGGAAAACTGTTTGATCATCTTCAACAGGAGTCAAAATCTTCTTAAAGAAATATTTGAAACAGCACAAAACTTTGGTTATCTTCAGTAGAACATGGAAAACTTTCTTCTTCTCGCAAATTGTTTGAAAAAGCACGGAACTTTGGTTATCTTCAGAAGAACGTCAAAAACGTTTTACTTGTTTACAAATTACTTGAAACAGCACAAAGCTTTCAGGTTCTTTATTTATGTCAATTAAACACTGTATGATATTCAATTAAATTAATATAAAAATTAACTTTCGTTCTTTTTCATATTTTTGTTTTATATATATATATATATATATGTATGAATCTATTGTTGTTGTCAACATCGTTCTTGTCATTATTATCATCATTAATGATGACTGCAGTATCAGTAATAGTGACAGAGGAGGTGTCTGTACGTTTGTCAGCGCGTGACTGCGTCAGTGTCTTTTTCTATTGGTCGGTTTAATACAAATTAAAAAAACAACAGCTTAAAATAATATAATGAAAACAAAAGGAAAAATTAATGTTAGAGTCTCTTTCAGAGCATGCGATTCTAGCGATTGTTTACTCTGCAGCAAACTCTTCAGCAAATTTCAAGATATAGGTTGACTCCTGTCTTCCATAGCCCTTCTTTTGCTATGTTCTCAGCACTGGGGAGTGTCGCGACCTACCCCGGCCCGACCTGACCCAGACTGTGTGCGCTGATTTTATTTAGAACTGTTCGTTACTGACCAGCAGCTTCCAGCTCGTTCAGATTTTGTCATATTTCCTAAGTGTTTTCAGAATCCCATATCACAACAGCGGGTACCAAGTAGCACTATGACGTCATCGGTACATCTGGTGAATGAAAAACAATAAGTGGACCAAAAAAAAAAAAAACGGAAAGAAAATAATTTCTTAACGGTTAATTGTTGTGTAGCCTAACCTGCCCTATAGCTCAGCCTGCCACGGTTTCCCCGAATATTAAGATGAAAAACAAAATAGTTAGCTTAATTGAAAACTATAATGTTAAACTAAATAAAACAAACGTAACATTTAATTAAATTTAAAATTACAATATTAAATTAAATCAGAAATGTAATATTTAACTAAATAATAAATTTAATATGTAATAATTATATGAAAACCATTGTCGAGATTTTAATACAAACAATGTTGGGAAAGTCAAGATTCTAAAAGTATTCTGTTATAAAACGATATGAAAATTTATAACAATAATAATTCAATGTAACTATAACAGAATTTTCAGTTACTAAGTTAATATTACTACTGCAAATTTCAAGCATCTTCCATGAAATATGCAACAGGTGTTTCAGGGAATAACTGAGTTTCTTGTACCTATAAACTAATTTGAAAGGAAAAGTAAGTATACTAATGATAATAAATTTGGTAAAATTAGGAAGATTAACACATATTTGTGTATGCTCTAATGTGCATTAATAATAAATATTTTGTGTGTGTTTGTGTGTGTGTGTGTTCACACGATACTCTTCATATCCTTAAGTCCAGTTTTCTTCAGCAAATCAATGGCTTCTCTATATTCCTGAGAAGAAAATTAGATTTAAAGTTCAGAACATACAGTATAGTCTATATATATTTATATGATAGTAACACACACTAACAACTTTTATAATAATAATAATAATAATAATAAAAATGATGATGATGATGTTAATAATAAAAAACGGAACAATAATAAAATTATTAAGTTCAATAATATATATAATAATCTTCATCAGCTTTTTCAAAGTAGTAAAGAGCCTATGAGGGCGATATTAGTAAAATCCCTTTTATATCATATTAATTTTATCACAATATTATTTAAATAGATATGGTAGAATTTAATTTGTTTCATTTCATACTCTGTACAAGAACAAATTAAAATAATGCCTTATTTTTTTATGATACAAATTTATATTTGCTTTATACTGAGAAAACATAATAAGAAGAAAAGAAAAATCAAATTTATATTAGTTTCACGAGATGCCAGAGAGTTAAATCCTGGTCAAAAGTAAACCAAATTAAAATAAATTGTTCTACTTCTGATATAACAGCAAAAAAAAAAAAAAATAATTGTTAAAAAAGTGAACTCTATATTCAGAAAGAATCTTGGTCAAGCACAAGCTGTACAAAATATAATAAATAAATAAATATAATATATATAAATAAATAAATAAATAAATAAATAAATAAATAAATAAACATTTCTGACTGAAGAAGAAAACTTTTGTAATTTTTATTAAAGATTAATTTGTTTTAAAAAGATTAAATGTTTTTTGTATGAAAAGTAAAACAATAGAATTATAAAAGTATTACAAAAATAATAAATTAAATGGATTTATCAGGAGACACCTAATGTTCTGTAGAGATGATAAATGTTATTTGGCAAATGTGTATCTGTGTGTGTGTTTGTATATGTGTTCAAGTTTTATTTTTGTGTTTATTATTTGTTATTGTTTGTGTGTGCTTCAGTGTTTATATATATACCTTTATATTAAATATATATATTTTTTTTTTTTTATTATTTGTTGGGGGGGTTTTTGTATTTGGGGTGAGAGTTAAGCAGAGATAATTAATTAACTATGAATCGAACAAAAAAAATATCTTTCACTAGGGATTAATTTCTCTGGTCTTTAATTTCTGTAAATGAGACATTTCATCAAAGCCCATCCTTTCATTGTTCATTAACAGATCAAGAAACTGATGACGACATAAGGCATGTAAATCAGATTTTATAAAAATGTGTTTGTTACACTGCCTTTGATGATGTAAAAGCGAGACAAACTGTGATTTTCAGTTGCTTGGTAAGAATTTTTATCACAAAGAAAAGAATATCCATGGATACTGACTGTAGTCAATGGTCAGCTGACCTTTCAGCCTCTTTATCATTGCAGACCAGCAGACATGTAATCATTAAAGCAAGAAAGAAAACAGAGAAGAGAAGAATAAAAACGAAGTAATTATTATTATTAAAGAAAGAATACTTTTTTTTTTTTTTTTTTTTTTTTTAAAGTTTGTATTGGTCAGATGATTTAGTAGTTGGCTGTATTCCAGATGTTACAGTGCTAGGCTGAGGGTCAGTAAATTGCAGGTTCAGTTCTACGTCAACCATCCTTCGTGTAATTTCCCATTCCAGCCTGCTAACCCGAGACTGTTTCATCCTGTCTGTGGCAAGGTTGAGATAAAAGATCACTGAAAATGCGTAGTCATTCGTCTTAGTAAAAATATACAATACAAAAAATAACAGAAATGTAAAGCAATGAGGAGAATAACGTTAGTTTGCAGTAACAAACTTTAGAAATATTATTATTATTATTATTATTATTATTATTATTATTATCGTTGTTGTTGTTGTTGTTGTTGCTGTTAGTATTATTTCAGTGAGGACATAAAAAAAACATAAAAAAACATACGGAAAAAAACACAAAGAGACCAATAAAAAAAACACCCCGAAACATTGAAAGTGATTTGTAAAAGTCTTCGTACTGGAAATATCAGTCGGTCTAAATCAAAGGCTGGCAAACTCCGACCCGCGAATGTGTATTGTCTGCCAGCCAAACTGTTCACAGTTAACACTGATACCCGGCCCCCCGGACAGAAAACTAAAAGTCAATGAAATAAAGTCAGTTGACACAGCTATATTTTTTTATTCAAATCGTACTCAAATTTAAAATTTAAGGTGTCTCGTAGGAATTCATCGAATCAAAAGTGCCCGCATCAGTTAAAAGTGAATTTCATATTCTGGCCCTCGTGCTCTTCCTACAAGATCAATCTGGCCCCTGTTTGCCCGCCCCTGGTCTAAATCCACCATTACTGAAGTGATTTGTAACTTACACTAAAAGATGAAAATGTGGGTTTATATTTTAATTGTTCAGTCTGACATCAGATGTACAAATAATCAGATCTTTTCTCTCATGTATGCGCAGAACATGTCACTGGTGATCCAGGAACTGGGTTTTTTCCGAGACATTTTATAAATTTAGTTATATAAGGGCTGTCACTTGTTCGTTTTAGTATTGTACAACTCTACGCCTTTTTTAACCAACGTAAGTCAAGATATAAACATGTCTGTCGTTTTGCCAGCTTCTATCAAGATGGACTTCGGGTCTGAAAATGAAGGGCAGAAAATTCTGTTTCAAACCACTGAGGAAAATGCGGGTTTCTCTAACCACAGCGGGTTTCAGCTCTGTTTTCTGAATAAGAGGAAATGTGAGAGAAATGCTTTGGAAGTATTCGATGGAAACTAATTTATAATTTTTCTTTTCATTTATTATTATTATTTTATTTTTTTTTTTTTTTTTTTTTTTTTTTTTTTTAAACCTTTGTTGATACTTTTTCTTACCGATATTTTATTTTATTTCATACATTAATTTTTTATTTTCTAAGTTTTAAAATATTTTATTTTATACTTGGAGTTAAGCAAAAGAAGAAATTAGTGTTATTTCATTCGCTCTTCGCTCTTGTTTTCTGATGGTGACTGTAAAAACAATGAAGTGTTCATTTCCATGGCAAATATAAATTTTTATTTTTATTTTATTTTTTTTTTTTTTTTTTTAATCAGAAATTAGTGCTAAAGTGATTTTGATTCCGAACATTTCCTAACTGTGAACAAACATGTAAAACAACAAAGATCTTCAAAGAAAAACTGTTTGATTATCTTCAAAGGAAAACTGTTTGATTATCTTCAAAGGAAAACTGTTTGATTATCTTCAAAGGAAAACTGTTTGATTATCTTCAACCGGACTTGAAAGACGTCTAGCAAATTATCTGAAACAGCACAAAACTTTGGTAAGCGTCAACAGAATATGAAAAACTTTCTTCTTCTCACAAATTGTTTGAAACAGCACAAAAAAACTTTCAGGTTCGTCCTTTATATTAAACATGTACGATGTTCAATTAAATTAATAAAAAAGTTGACTTAGGTAACTTTTTTTATCATATATATATATATATATATATATATATATATATATAATACACATGAATCTATTGTTGTCAACACCTTTGTTTTCTTTACTAATATATGTATCGTTATCGTTCTTGTCATTATTACCATCATTAATAATGACTGCAGTTTCAGGAATAGTAAAAGTGGTCTCTCGTAATATTAACATGAACAAATTAAATATTTAATTAAAATTAAAATTAAATTTAAATCTTTAATGTGTAACCTTTAGTTAAATTTACAACGAAAAAACATATGTATATTAATAATATTAAACTAAATAAAAATGTAAGATTTAATTAAATTTAGAACTACAGTATTAACTAAATAAAAAAGAAATGGAATATTTAATTAAACTTAAAACAACAATATTAAATTAAATCGGACATAAAATATTTATTTAAATGAAGAGTTCAATATAAACAATATTAGGAATATTAACGTTCTATAAATATTCAGTTACCAAACCACATGAACATTTGTAACGTTAACAAATCAGTGTAGCTATAGTAACAGAATTTTCAGTTTAATATTACTCTACAAGTTTTCAGCATCTTCCATGAAACATGCAACAGTTTTTTAAGGGAATTTTTATTTTTTTTTTTTTTTTTTTTTATGTTTTTTTGCATAACACCAGGTTAAAATAATGCAACATTCTGTTATTATGCAAACTTATATTTGTTTTTATAGTGAAGAAAAAATAATAATAATAATAATAATAATAATAATAATAATAATAATAATAATAAAAGAAAAATCAAATTCATATTAGTTTTACCAGATGCCAAAGTGTTAAACACAGCCAAAAAAAAACCAAACTAAAAAAAAAAAATTGTTTTATTTCTGATATAACTGTAAAAAAAAAAAAAAAAAAAAAAAATATTAAACGTACGAACCTTAGTTTAAGAAAAAAAAAAAAAAAAAAAATTCAATCACAAATTTAAAACAATAATGTAAATTAAAATTAATAAATAAATAATAAAATAAATATTTCCGTCAGAAGATGAATAAAACTTTTTGTAATTCATATTAAACATTAAAATTCTTAGAAATGGTAGAGGCTTTTGAGTAAAAAGTTATACAGTAGAATTTTAAAAATATTACAAATAGAATAACAAAATAATATGGATTTATCAAGAGACACCTGATGTTCTGTAGAGATGATAGATATGTTATTTGGTATATATGTGTCTGTGTGTGTTTTATTTGTTGCTTTTGTGTTTTTAGTCCGGTTTGGGATTAAATTACTTTATTTACAATTACGTTCAAGAAATTTATATAAAGTAGATTTTCACTCAAAACAATATATTGTCCTCAGTTTGTTAATAGAACAATCAGCTAAAAGAGAGAGATGTAATATCCTGTTTCTTAGAAACATACTACTTATTTATTTATTTAAGTATTTATTATTATTATTGCTGTTGTTGTTGTTGTTATTATTATTATTATTATTACTTCTTTTATCTTGGAACTATCCAAGTCTAAGGAAGCCTTGGTTATTACTGTTGTATCTGTTCCAGATTTTAATAAAAATAAATTAAAAATTTCGTCTTTTTTTTTAAAGTATATATTTTACTGTTATTTTATTAATGATTATTTTATGTACGATAGCAGAAACAAATACAAATATACATACTTAATAAACAAATACAAATATACATGAACAATTAAACACTGATAAGTATAATTGTGTGTCTCTGTGTGTGTGTGTATGTCTGTCAGTGTTGTTGTTGCTGTTGTTATCATACACGTTCATCAGTGACTGTTGCAGATCAAAAAACATTTCACGTTTACCTCAACAAGATCATCAAAGCTAATAATATTTAGGATCTATATTCAGTCGTCTTTGCATTTACTTTTTGACTATATTAATTTGTAAGGAATAATAATCACTTTTTGTTTTTCCTCAGTCTTCTAAGTGATGGTAATGATGTATGTTTGGCCATACAGACATTTTTATTAAGTGCAAACACATTTTGCTCTACTCTGGAAATATTCATGCAAACCTTAATATATATATCCAGAAACACACACACACACACCTATATACACATGTATCATAAACATATTTAACAAAAATAAAGTAAAACAAAACATAAACCATCTTTAAAAAATAAAACATAATTTTAATGTATTGGTTGTTGTTTTTTGTTAATATATCATTACAGTCACGTTAAAAAATAGTCATTTGTATAAATAATCAGTTTCAAAAATGTTAAATATCACAACAAGTTAATAGCAAAGTGAGATCACAGTAAAATAATTTAAAAGTTAAAAATCCTGGCTAATATGTAAGTAAACTTCCTTGTAATGAACATTTGTTATAAGGATTACAGGATGAGAGAAAATGGAAATATGTATGTAAATGTGCTCTCTCTCTCTCTCTCTCTCTCTCTCTCTCTCTCTCTCTCTCTCTCTCTCTCTCTCTCTCTCTCTCTCTCTCTCTCTCTCTCTCATAAATATTAGTTATGAAAATTAATTTCAAAAATACTGATAAAAAAAATATATATATATATATAAACACATACATATATATATATCAAAACATAATTAAACATACATTTCATGAAAATTCAGCAGTTTATAAATCATGAAGAAAATCGGACAATATGTTTCATGAAATACACCAGTCATGAAGTACAATTGCCATTTCATGAAATTGATTTTTCTAGTTAAGAAAAATAATTCAAAATATATTTCATGAATTTCTCCAATTTGTAGGTCCTAAAGAAAAATCACAACAAATGTGATGAATCACACCAATCACAAACTAAAACACATTTCATAAAATTAAGTTAAGATATTAATTTTAATAATTGAACCAATATATATTCATAAAATTCACCACTTCACAAAAATCATGAAGTAAACCACCAGTCATGATTTAAACTGACATTTCATCAGGTTAATGTTATTACAATTGAAAATAACTTTATGCTCAAGAAAGTCGCACATTTTTAATCAAGAAGTGAAATTGACATTAATTTACGAAATTCACTTTCATTATTAAATTTGAAAATAACTGCATGTTCATGAATTTCACCAGTTATTACATCATGAAACAAAACTGACAACACTTCATGACATTCACCAGTTATTAAGTCATGAAATAAAAGTGACAACACTTCATGACATTCACCAGTTATTAAGTCATGAAATAAAAATGTAAACACTTCATGACATTCACCAATTATTAAGTCATTAAATAAAAATGACGACATTTCATGAAATTCACCGGTTGAAATTCATGACAAGTTCTAAAAGAAATAATACGAACTTAAAATCTAAAATTGTTGAATGTTCTGCATATTGTATCATACCCTTGAAAAGAGAGGAATACATGAGTTATCTGCTCTTGAGATCTTTCTGGCTTATTAAAGGATTAATGACTTCACAGATCAGTTACATGAAACATACAGTGTAGTTTACTTGTAGATATAGAGATATCTACTCAAATACAGAAATTATACCTTTTGATTAACTGTGGAATAACAGCAGGCCTTGATTTAATTTCATATTGTCATCTGATCTGAATCTGATAAAATGTTTGCATCAAAGTGCCCCCTCAAAATGCATGTTTTTTTGTCTGTGTCTGTGTATATGCATATTTGTATCATTGTAAGTGTTTAGTGTAAGTTTGTGTGTGCGTGTGATTGTGTAAGCTTGTGAATGTGTGTGAGAGTGTGTATATATGTGTATGTGTTTGTGTGTGTGTGTGTGTGTGTGTGTGTGTGTGTGATATTTTAACTAGAAGAAACAAATTATTGAGATTTCTTCAGATAGGATGACAAGGTGTACAGTTCCCTTAGCTGAGCTTTTCTGTCATTATGGCAACCTAAAAAATAAATAAATAAACATATGTAAACACAAATATAAGTATCTATACACACACACATATATACAAATATTTATACATACATATACGCACGCACACACACACACATTCACATGCATTGCAAACACATCTGCAAATCAACATGGTAAAACGTAATGAGAAAAGAGTTAAGGTGGTTACCTAAGAAAGAGTTAGCTGAACACTCGAAGGCGGGCACAGAAGGTGGGAGGCCAAACCCTTCATCTGACAAAACTGGCCCATCATTCCACAGCAAATCCCATCCCCCTACCCGCTTCTCCTGCCCTGACAGTCTGGGAAGATAATAAAAATTAAAATTAGAATTAAAAACTAAAACTAAAACTAAAACTAAAACTAAAACTAAAACTAAAACTAAAACTAAAACTAAATCTAAAGCAAAAACTAAAACTAAAACTAAAACTAAAATTAAAATTAAAATGTGGGTTTTCCAAATTTTGGTTTTCTCAACAAACAGATATAAAATAAAGACAGAAATAATCAAATAAATTAACAAATAAACAAACAAATCAGAAAATAAAACCCTACAAACAAACAACTATTCAAGTTCATGTACATGTGTGTGTGTATGTGTGTCTGTTTCTGTGTGTGTCTGTGTTTCTCTGTGTGTATGTGTTTGTGTGTTTTTGTGTGTGTGTGGGGGGGTCTTTCTAGTTATAAGAACCTATCTGAAGACTGAAAGAGAAGCAGACAGACAGACAGACAGACAGACGTACCTGTTTTCCAAGTCAAGCACACTGAGGAGATCGTTGAGAAGTCCATATTTGAGCTGGTAGTCGTCACTGCCACTGGCAGTCAGCGATGGGGAGGCATTGATTTCTATCAGCCACCTAATCAACACAGTTCTTAAAATATCAACACACCTGGCTGGATCCACTAAACATTTACTTTAATGTGTGTGGTGAATGTTCAGTTTGTTCTGAATCGTTAAAGAAAATATTTTATTCACTGGGAACAGTCAAGATACAAATATTAATTTGGGTTCGTACAGTCATGATTAAACATGGACTCTGATGGCGAGAGAGAAAAATTCTCTCTGCTTTTGAAATGACAAAAGAAATTAAATGTAAGGGTTTTGGTTGCCGTTTTAAATGGGGGTTATTCGTTTTTTCAGAATTGTTTTTTTTTCTAAGTTAACAAAAATGAAAATATTAAATATAATTGAAACAAAAATACATTCTTATTTTTAATTTTATTTTAATTTTTAATTTTTATTTCATTGATATACTGCACAAATATGTTTCTGTAGAGAACATTTTTTTTTAAATTTATAATCTGACAGATTACTAAAAAAAAAGTAATAATTACAAAGACACAAAACATACGGTTTGAGCTGGGTGTCTAACAAAATGTCGTAGCCGTAAACTTCAAAACAGTGTTTGTCGTTTATCATAATTTTCTGAACACTCTGCAGGCACTTTATTATCATGTTGTCTATTGATTTGAACAGCGTCTTCACCTGGAAATAAATAAGTAATACATAAATGAGAAAACATAAAATAAACATATATATGCTAAGAGAGAGAGAGAGAGAGACAGAGAAAGAAAGAGAGAGAGAGCAAAAGTCATCAATAAACGAGATTGATTGATTGATTTAATGATTGACTGATTGATTTAATGATTTAATGACTAATTGATTGTTTAAAAATAACTGATATGTCATACTACACTGATGAGAGAAAAATGGTAAAAAATAAACGTGTAAAAGGCAGTAATGTTTGGTCTGAAACAAGGAATTAAAATGGTTTGAATAGATGAAGCTCAGAGATGAAGAATTATATTAACTTTATATTAAATTGAGTTTGACTTCATAGATCATATTAAATTTAGTATAATATCGCAGAATATTATAATTTGGTTTGACTTTGTAGAATATTATATTAAATTTAGTTTGACTTTATAAAATATATTAAATTTAGTTTGACTTTTTTAAATATTATATTAAACTTAGTTTGACTTTATGAAATATTATATTAAATTTAATTTGATGTCACTGACTGCTTCAATTCCATGTTTGGCAGTTAAGTATCTGCGCAGTTTCCATGTCGACCATTTGCAGCCTCGTTCTGGATCGTAGTCTGGGGCAGTCTTCTGAATGGACACATTGGTCAGATGAACATCTTAGAACATTAAGGAATACTCTTTGTTTGTTTTTATTAATTTGTGTCTGAAGGAAATAAAAGTAACATATATATGTGAGTGTGTGTATGTCTGTAGAATGAGTGTGTTGTCTGTATGTGTGTGTATGTGTGTCTGCATATGTCAGTGTAGGTTCATATGTGTCTATTCACATGTGTGCATATGTGTGTCTGTGTGTGTATGTATGTGTATGGTTTGTGTCATATATAATCATACTTATCAAACAATACTACGAAAAGGATACATGTGTCTTCTATAGAAGCCAATGAAAATCTTGTGTTTGAAAATCTAGCAAATCCGTCACGGTACAGCCAAACTTTGAGTGGATTGTACTGGAAAGAATAAAAAAATAATGTACTGTACAAGTTATAATAAATAAAAAGGTATTACAAATGTTTACAAGAAAGAAGAAAAATCTCATTACTTTTACTTAAATAATTTTTTTATTATTATTTTAAATTATGTTTCAATATACTCACTGAGAGAACTAAGACATAGACGCGAATGTCGAACTTTTTCCCACCAATCAGATACGGATTTTCAATGTACCTCTGTACCACATACAGCTCTGGCCCATCTCTCAGTTCTGACACAGGCTGGTATTCGCCCTGAAGTAAAATAAACAAAAGAGAGTCTTAAAAAAGGAGCTATTTATAAAAAAAATTATGCTAAATAAATAAATATATTTTTCGCAAATTTGTTTGTTCTTTTATTGTTTTTTTTTTTTTTTAAAAAAGGTATAAACAAAAAAACAATAGAATAACTTTTCTTTTGATAATTAAAAAATTAAACATTTAAGTTTAAAGTATATATTTGCATAGCTACTTCATCCAAAATGAGAGAATAAATTACTTATTACTATATCATATATATATATATCTTTAAAAAAGGATTTAATATCAAGGATATTCCTGAGATAGTTTAACGTATTATCTAAGTCATCTACCTTCCTCCAGTCAGTGATGTCCTTCAGCTTACGAAAGAGGAAAATTCCACGACCTTGAGACTTGGCAGCCGGCTTCATTATCCAGATTATTCCAGGATTCTTCTTAAATTCCTCCACAAAAATATGATACTCCGACTAAAATTAATTTAAAAAAATAAATAAGAAATTTGATTTATCATGATTATCTTGGTATTGTTCATAAATTAATAACAAATGGTTTGTTTGTCATGATTAACTCATTAATCCACAAAACAAAATGTGGACTAAAATGTATTTTTTAAAAATACAATGATTTATCGACCATCTTGATCTGACTACAATTTCACAACAAATATTTTCACAATTTTTTTTAAAGATATTGAAGTATTGTTTAATTGTAACCAAATACATAATATTCTTTATAATACTTTTTTTTTTTTAATTAAAAATCAAAACAAACTTTAATACTTACTGGAAGTTCAAATGTTGTTGGAAAAAAGTCAAAACTGCAGTAAAAAAAAAATACAAAACAAAAACCTCTTATTAAAAAATATGTGAAGGATTTAAATTGTTGAATTAATTTTGTGCAGTCTAAGTATGTCTACAAACAGCAAATCAGTGCTGTTGAGAGGTAAAGGTGAGAAATAAAAGAACTAATTTCATTCGGTTTCTGTGTTATTTAAGACTGCAGGATAACAGAAATAACTGTTTACAATCTTACTAGTTATTCCGTCTGTAGATACATTACATTTACACACACACATACACATCCACACACACACATCCACAAACAGAAATCATTTGGACAGGCTTCTCTGTCAACATCTGCAAATCTCAGACTTATGAATGTGCTAGCTTCAGCATTTCAGAAAACACAATTCTGACGTATCTGAGTTCAGTGTATTTAACAATTTTACCTCTGACCCTCCAGTTTGCCTTGTTCTCGTTCTGCAATTTTTTTCAGTCTTTTCAAGTTCTTCACCATCAGATTTTTGCGGGTCAGCTGAATGTAAGAAATGTTATTAAATTTGGCACACTCTTTTCTGCAAGCAGATATTAATATATATATATATATATATATATATATATATACATGTGTGTGTATGTTTTGTGTGTGTGTGTGTGTGTGTGTGTGTGTATGTTTGTGTGTGTGTGTGTCTGACTCCAGGCAGCATATTTTTGCTACATACTAATTACAAGTACATCCCTGTATATAAACTTGCTTCATAATGTATAATTATTTGTTAATATGACCAGTCTGACTAGGACTTACCTCATAATGTATGTGTGTATGTGTGTGTGTGTGTGTGTGTCTGTGTGTGTGTGCGTGTGTGTATATTTGATAATAACTAATGGTAACAGAACTCAGTCTGGATCAGACTTACCTCATAATGGTTTCTAAAATGAAGAATCTTCTGGTGTTCCATGAGAAACATTGTGTCGTAGTTCTGCATGAGCCACTCCCTGTCACACCAGAAGAAATCCCATTCAGTGTCTCTGAAATTTACAGCGGTAACTGTATTTGTAAGTGTCCATCAGAGTCTACATTTGTGTTCTCAGTCATGTGTGTATATATTACATGTGGCAGAGAGAGACAGGGGAGAGACAGTGACAGCAAAGGAGACAGACATAAAGAAAGACAAAGAGAGATAGACAGAAAGTCTAATAGAGAGAGAGAGGCAAACAGAGTCAGGAAGACAGTAAGAGAGAGGGAGGTACAGAACAGAGACAGACAGACAGACACACAGAGAGACAGACAGACAGACAGACAGGCAGACAGGGGGACATATGGATTACCCCTGTGCTTCTTCCCAGCCTGGTCGTTCCTGTAACACATCAAGTATTGTGTTCTGAAGAGAACATTTGAAACGAATGGCTCTGTCACTGAAAAGAAAAAAAATATATATATATATATATATATAATACATATTTTAAATACTTACATGTCTTATTAAATTGAATAGTGAACATTTTACCAGACTTATTTCCATTTGTTTCAGATAAGTCAACAAAATTAATGAATTTTTAAAATTATTATTATAATTTCTTCTTCTTATTATTATTTGTGGGGGGGGTTATATTTTTCTGTACTGTTTATTTCTTTTATTTCGTTTCATTTTTTATTTTATTTTTTTGTTTACTTATTTTATTGTTTTTGCTTGCATTGAAGATATATTTTTCAGGAATTTTATGTTTATTTCTAACATCACTTTTGCTAATGTTTTCTTTCATGTGATGTCACTTTCTTTTTTTTCTTCCTGTTTTCCTATCAGTGCTTTTTCTTTAAATTACTGAACACTATAACAATACACATACCTAACCAACTGCTTGCTTCGTTTGCTTTGAAGGTAACCAGGTACCTGGAAACATAAAATCAGTCTCGTTAGAAGAAAAAAATAACAACAATAATAGTAATATTTAGAGTAAGAACATGTTAATTTAGTTCTTACAGTGGGTAATAGACTTTGATATGTAAATTTAACATTTTTATAAAGAATTTTATGCAGTACATTTACTCTTTAGTTGTAGTTTATTCAAAACATATAAGTGGAGTGCAAGAGATACTATTTCATTACACTAATAGTAAAACAACGACAATAACAACACAACAACAATAATAATGTTAACAGTAATGATGATAGTTAATAATAATAATAATAATAATAATAATAATAGTAATGATAACAGTTAAAACAAACACACACACACGTATGTATGTATCTGTATAGCAACAATAAAGCAGCTATAATAGTAGCAGCAGCAGCAGCAGTAGTAACCGTAATAGTTGTAGTTTAAAACAATAATAGTAATTTAAATAATAATAATAAAGAAATAAACAATAAAATATAATATATACTTGATGTTTTGTTCTGTTAGATTAATATATTTCTAAGAAATACCTAAACATTTTAAATCGCTACGTTGCTAAGCTTTAAATTTATTAATTAATTATTCGCCCATTTGTAACATTTTATACCTTTGTCATGCTTCGCTGTGCAGTCGTCATATCTGATTATCATAAACAATTGTGTTACCGAAAAGGAAAACAGAAACAGACTGTTTACAAATACTGTATTTTCGAATATTTACTACATTTCGATTTCTTAATCCTACACAAACAAATCATGCAGTCACTAGCTTGACCATGCGTTTGTTTATATCGTAAAGTGGTCTATTACTATATTTACGACATTCACCACAAAATAAAAAAAAGAAAAGAAAAAGTGTTAAACGTCATACAAATTCTCTGCTAATGACGGTAAACTTTAGAAAGCTTTACATATGGAAATATTCATACAGAGGTGATTAAATAAATACATTCATGGAAATATACTAGGGGAGCCCCAGAGGATTCCCTTTTTACGTCATTACAAAAACAAAATTGCAGACGAATGATGGTGGACACAATAATAAATTGTTATCTTTGGGTCGTCTTTTCGAGATTTAGTGGATGTATTGCATTATCTGTTAGAAATAATACTACAAACAGAATAAAATAAAATAAACAGAACACAACAAACTTGTCTTTCTTTTCATTACATATTTTTATTACTGAAGTTTTTACGTCGATCGCACATTAATCCTTCGACATGACGAATACAAGCAGACGAGACTCGGACAGCATATTCTTCCAAAACCGTTCATGCCGTTAGAGCACATCTGACCCATGTGAGCGCACTAAGTAAAAAAAATAAAAAAATAATAATAAATAAATAAATAAAATATTTCAATACATAACAAGATTACAAAAGTGTGTGTATGTGTGTCTCTAAATTATGGCACATAAACTGTGAAAAATATTTAATCATAACAGAGAGACAAACACACTCATACCTTCACAAAACACCCACCCACATTCACACACACACAATACATATTACATATTTTATATCGAAAAATAGGCAAATAAATGGTTACCGATAGAAAGAAAGAAAGAAAGAAAGAAAGATAGGTAGATAGATAGATAAGCATTCATACAAATAGACATGAAAATATGGACAGACAGCGAGAAAGCACAGTGAGTTTATTACTGATTATTATTTATAAAACCAAAATGAATTGTTACTTACTGACTGTCCACGGTAGAGGGCTGACACACTTGCAATACACAAAAGAAGAATAAAAACTGTAAACTTCATTGTAATCTGTAATAATAATAATAATAATAATAATAATAATAAACTCGCGAGAATGAAGAAATATTAACTCTTTTTTTCTTCATGTCGTCATTTCATAAATACTGTGACATTTGTTTTCTTCTTTTTATACTGATATGTGATTTCAGTCTCTATTTAATATTATTTGATTTAATTTATTTATTTATATCATTTTAATGTTAATGTATTTATTTTATTTCATTTTATTATATTTTATTTTATTTTATTTTATTTTATTTATTTATAATTATTTTTTTACAATTATTTATGTTTATGTTTTAACTATTTATTTAGTTAGTTACTTTAGTTATTTTACATAGTAATTAAGATTCTTACAAGCAGAGATTTCTGTTTCAAATCAACTGAATTTTATATTTACCCTTGTAAACGACAAAAAGATAGCAACAGGTAATACTGATGATAAATTGCACAGTTTATATACTTCAGTTTTTCTTCAGGGTGAAACAAGGATTTTAATATAGATTAGACGTCACTCCAAACTGGACAACTGTCGAAATCAGCCTAACAAAACCGTCAGCAGACGATAAAAATCAGACATGGCAATGAAATTATCCCTAAGCCGAAAATGAGAATAATGTTATTATTATTATTATTATTAGTAGTAGTAGTAGTAGTAGTAGTAGTAGTAGTGATGGTGGTATTGGTGTTGTTGTGTCTGCCTAGCAGATGAGGTAGTTTCTGCTTTTATGAAAAAACTTGTAACGTTGGTTATAAATTAGATCAAACTCACTTAAATACTCTCACAGGCATCAAGAACGAAATAAAAAGTGAATTATTAGGTAAAAACTGGTCTTTCTGTAAGACTGATATTTTTATTTATTTACCCTATTTATTGTTTAATGTTTTGGATACGCCTTGTTATTAATATTATTATTATTTTCATTTATATATTTATTTATTTATTGAAATTAAGAAGACTGCTGAAAGCCAGCAAATTACGAATATTTGATTATTCTCGGTGACCTTTAAACATTTCCCGTTCCACTCACTGGCTCTCGATCTAATTTATTATTGCTACGACAGAGTGCATACAAAGAGAGTGTCCCTCTGATACTATCATCACATAAAAATGTTAATATTAAAAATATGTTGAGATAATAATACAGAAAACTCCTTTAATTAATTCTATAATAAGAATGCACAGTATTGTATTCCGACAAATATGCAGTATCTTAGACATATCTCGATACTCTTCTGTCACTGCAGAAATTTAATAAAATGAATGAATATATATTATGTAGATAAAAACTGATTAAAAAGGTGCTGTATCAATTTCAGAAATGTAATAAAATTAAAGAATATTCATTATACAGATAAAAACGTTTTCATATCGCGAATGAATATAAAAACCTGTTTCTAAAGTTTGTATTTATACATTGGAAAGTGTGGAGGCAAGGTTAAGGTAAACTGTGTTCATTTTTGTTTCTTTTTTTTTGTTTTTCCTTTTTCATTTGTTTGTCTTTTTCTTGTATATTTTGCTTTATCACACACACACACACACACACACACACACACACACACACACACACACACACACACACACACACCTTCATGAAAAGGAGTGTGCGTGAATGTATAGAAGTTGTAAATTAATATTCAGGTAATTTATACATACATATATACATCCATCCATATACACATATACGCACAGACAATACATATATAAATGTTTGTATGCCTGCAGAATACTCACATACAAACACATGCACACACACATATATGTATATATTACGCATGTATTTTGTATACATACATACATATATATATATATATATATATATATATATATATATATATATATATATATATATATATATTACATACATGCGTAATACATACATACATATATACATATATTTATATGCACACACATATAAATACTTATTATCATCATTCTCGTCATCATTATCATTTAATAACTGAATCGCAAAAGCAGTTTCGATATTTATAATAAACATTCGTTTAAAAAGATGAGCTAAATTAGTAAACTGATCTTTTTTCTTGCAGTAATGAATTCTGTTGCAATAATATTTTTGTTGGTTCTCACAACAGTGACAGCTTTCAACTACGGCGGCATCGGTAATGGAGGTCGACCTAACGTAAGTCATTATAACATTTAAAAAATAGAAGAAAAAAAAGTAATAATAATAAAAATAATTAATAAATAAACAACCAGATCTAGATATTAACAATTATTAACAGTTACCCGTACATTTTTCTTTCATAAAAAAATTATACCAGAGTGGAAGCCGCCTATTTAAAAGTCCACTTTTATTGATTGTTTTGCTTACAACTTGTTCACTAAAAAATTATAGCATTTCATAATACAGGTTGGGAAGGAATATTATTAAAGTTTTGATGTTTAAAAGTTTACAAATCTTAACAGTCCCAATGACCGTCAATATCTGAACGTACAGGGGTAATTTAAAATGAATATTCATTATTTTATTTATTAATATATTATTATTAACGCTACTACAACTATTACTACACCACTACTTCTACTACTACTACTATTACTATTACAACAATTATTGTTTTTCTTCTTCTTCTTCTTCGTCTTATTATTATTATTATTATTATTATTATTATTATTATTATTATTATTATTATTATTATTATTATTATTTGTCTTTTAGTGCATCCAGCGCGGAGGTTATTGCACTCTGAGTGGAATGGGGAACAACAGACGGGATTATTGCTGTCAAAGCACATCGTGCAGGATTTCCATCGTTGGACGGATGACGTGTCAATGGGACTAAAACAAAAACTAAAACAGAATAAATCATTTCGAATATATGACTTGTTCTTTCATTTTTTCAGCGGAAGTAGTTTTCTCTGCATGCCTATCTGATTGTCTCCCTTTGTCTCCCTTTCTTGCTCTCGCTCTCTCTCTCTCTCTCTCTCTCTCTCGTTGCCTGTGTATATGTATATGTGTGTGGTATGTAAACATGATATTAAGACATATATTAAGAACATGTTTAGAATTTTATTGTATTTAAGAAACCGATAAAGGAATTGCGCGAAGAAATAATAATTAAAACAAATAATAATCATAATAAAACAAACAAACAAATAATAAAAATATAATAACGATAATAATATACAACAACAACAACAACAACAACAACAACAACAACAACAACAATAATAATAATAATAATAATAATAATAATAATACTTTTGCCAGATAATATTTAAAATAGTTTTTATTTATTTATTTATTTATTATTATTATTATTATTATTATTATTATTATTATTATTATTATTATTATTATTATTATTTAAACGTTTTTTGATATTTAACTTTCAATACAATAAAAACACTAAATCTGTCAATACATAATAAATTAAGCATGAACTTTTCACGGAAAATTAGAATATTACGATTAAGCATTCCCAAATAATTGTTATTGTGATAACATCAACAATACTATGATGTTTCATTATGTTTGTACAACTAGAAGTGATTTCTACAAAGATTTCAACAAAGTTTTGCTTGAAAAATGTAAAATATTGAATTGTGATATCTCCGAACACGTTTAATGTTGATAGAAAACATTTTTTTATTATTATTATTATTATTATTATTTTTTTTTTTTTTTTTTTTTTTAATAATATACTAAGCAGAAGAGCATTTTAATGGAATGAAACTGGAACACGACAGAACATGGGTATTGCGTTTTTTCTGCATGAAAATATATATAATATATATATTTCTAATGACAAGGTTGGTTTGTTTGTTTGTTTGCTTGTTTGTTTGTATGTTTTTTTTGTATTATTAATTAAACAATGTTTCAAAAACAACTGATCTTCCTAATAATATCAGTTGTTTTGCAACCTCTGTCTTGGTTTTATTTAATTAATTCTGAGTTTAAATGATAACTTTAACATTTGAAATTCTGTTTTTAACACATTCCGTCATTTTAATTTCAAACTTACTGGTTATAAGTTTTCTGATAACAGAACAAAGTACATATCTAATTTTACTAAAGTAATTTTAATGAAGTTTATGATCCTGTTGCATTTTTAACGAAATGTCGTCATATTTGTTTTTCGAAACAATCCGTATTACTTAGTATAATTTAGCTTTATATGACCGTTGTTTACAAAGAATCTAATCATGATATTCACACACACAAACATATTATGTAGGTTCCACGTGAATGTCATTTTATTTTTTTTAATAGCCAAGGCATAATAAATCGTATTTTCATACTGACGGTTATAGCGGAGGTGATAATATATGAAAAGATTAAGTCATACAATTGAAAGCACGAAGATGGGTATAGCTGCATCTTTTCTTGAAAATATATCTTAACATCGAGTTTTACAGCGGGGTGATAGTCAAACATCAAAATTCATTAAAATCTTCTGATTTGTTTATTCCTTGTCTATTACCGTTAAACAAGTTGTTTGTACTTTAAAATATTCTTCCTCTGCTCTAGCTGTAGCAGACAACTTGAAAGTCAGCTTCCTTTAACAAGATATACAAATATTCGAATTAAAAAATACTTTACAAACTAAAAAGGTTTTGTACAATTTAAAAAGCATTGCACTCATGATGTTATTGTCGATAAGTATTGATGGAGGAAATTAAACGGTAACATTCAAGATGGCTGCGCCCATAAGCTCGTGGTTTTGGAAGCGATTTGCGGAAAAATGTCTCATTGGTATCAGACAAAGAAATGTTATCTCTAAAATTGCTAGACAGGTATTTTAAACCGGGCCAAATGCATAGGCGGATAATGAAAGAACTCTTGAATATTATGATTATTTTTCCTTTTCTTTTTAATTTTACTTTTAGTTTTAATAATTATAATAATATATTATAATTTATATACTACCATTACTAGTGTATAATATATAGAAGTACTCAAGTAGGCCTGCTTCATGTATTTAAAGTTAAAGTACGCTGGCCTGTAACTTAGAAAGTGTATACAATATAGTGACCTGCAATTTCGAATTTGTATAAGAATAATAATTATAATATATTTATAAAACTAAAAATGTCTTAACACAAACCTATTCGAACTGACTACAGACTAGTCACGAAAAAGTAAATAAATATAGTTCAATACTAAAATACATAATTTCATTGATAAGTTTAATCTGTATTTGCAGTATCATCGACATATAATGATATATGTAATTTCACAAAAATGCAATCCAACAAGTTTCTTATCTGGTGTTGCTGTTCTAAGTGTATTTGGACTTACATGGAAGAAAGGAAAAGCTGAAGAGACTGAAACAGGTAAATAATGTATTCATGCACATACATACATACATACACACACACATACATACATACATATACATATACATACATACATATATACATACACAGACCTATACGTAAACCCATCCAAATAATACACCAATAGAGACAGATGCAGACTCACAAGTACCATATTTATCATTTCTAAATAACAGCATACAATTAACATATAAGATATAAGATGTATATATATATATATATAAACACTGAAACAGACACAAACACAAATACATAAAAACACATACACACACACACACACACACACACAGTTATTAAATAACATGACATATTTATCATTTCTACAGTACATCAGCTGTCCCCTGAGGAGGAGCTGATCAAGGAGGCAGATGAATTGTACACTAAAAATGAGATGCTAAAACTGTACGATCTCCTGACACCACACGCAGACAGCAACAACGCAGACATCGTTTGGAGGCTAGCAAGGGCTACATGTGACAAGGCAAAACTGACACAAGACAAAACGATGAAAAAAAACTCATATATGAGGCATTCGACCTGGCTAAGAAAGCATTGTCACTTGATGAAAATAACTTTGCATGTCACAAGGTATTTTGTTAGTGGATGTAGACCATCGTGCAATTTTGGGAGTCACAGTAATATTGTTAAATTTAATTTCTGAAATGTAAATCCACAGTGTGTGTATAAAAATGATAAATATTTACAAATATATAAAATTAAATACAGTGAAAACGTCAATAATTGAGATTTCAGTAGTCTTAACTGCAAAACATAATTTTTATAATTAAAATTTCTTCATTAATCTATATATTAGGCATAAATGTTAATGGCAACAATGATAACTGATCTTTAATTAAAATAATATATAGTTCAGTGATTTAAAAACAAATGTGGAAAAACAGGAAATATCATATGATATTTGAGTCCAGCTATGATATCCTATAAAACGTGATACAGTGGCCAGCAGAACTCCATAACTTTCTTTTCAACACATTTCTTTGAAATACATTTCTTTTTTCCTTTCTTTTTTATTATAATTCAAGAGAAAATTTAAAATTAACAAGCAATTTAATGGGGTTTTTTTTCTGTGTTTTTAAACTCATTTATTCATTCCTTTATTGAGACAGTTTTATTAAAAACTACACTTTCTGGATAAACAATGGCGCTGTGTTCTCGTATGCACAAAACAAACCTGGTTTCTTTGAATTAATGTCCTGTCTGATCCCCTTCTTCTTTAATTCTTATAATAAGTTCTCAGTTTGTTAGTCTATTAATAAAGAACATCAAGGTGGGTCAAGTTCAAAATATCACAAACTGTTTTAATATCTACTCGATGTTGAAGGCGTGGCTTTTATTTTTTTTTTTTTGTTGAAGATTGCATAATTTTTTTTAAAAAATTTTATTGTTAATAGTAGTAGCAGGAGTAATAGTAATATATATTTTTTTAATACAGTTTTAAAGTGCATGTATAATTTTAACTGTTACTTTTTTTTTTCTTTTTTTTTTTTTAAATATATAATATTTTTGTTTATGACACATTCTTTTTTATCAGTAAGTATAATTTTATAATCATTTAAAAAATGTGAAAAATGATTTGAAAAAAAAAATTTATTTGAAAATAATTCATTACAATTATCTGAAGAAACTGCAGTTGCCCAACAACAATGTTTTGTGGCCAAAATACATTTATTTGAAACAAAGTAAAAGAATAAAGTGGGAGGTTGCTGTGGGATGGGTTACTTACAGTTTTCAAATTTCTTCAGTAATTTCATAATGTTTATGTTCTGTTTTCAGTGGTATTCTATACTGCTAGACTACAAGGGAGAATACGAAGGGACAAAATTCCGAATATCTAATTCATACGAAGTGAAGAAACATTTTGTGGTATGTCTCTTTTGTTTAAATATTTATCTGGTTATTGTAGCTTTTAGAAATTAATGTTCAGTGGTGGCATTTTACTTAAATCTTAATTGTAAAGAAGAAAAAAAAAACATTTTAAAGCTGGACTGCATTGAAGAAATTTACTAAGTTTTGGTATTAATAACCATTAATAATAATATTATGTTTTTGTTGTTAAAATATAATATTTTTGTTATTTTTTATAACATCATTATTATTATCATTATTATTATCAGCAGCATCATTGTTATTGTTGCTAATATTAATTTTAGCATTATTATTATTATTATTATTATTATTAACAGAGGGCAATGGAATTAAATCCAAAAGATGCCACATCAATACATTCAGTTGGAGTTTGGTAAGTACGAAAATACTTTTTAGTTTTTACTTTTTAATGGGAAACACTACATGTATACCTTATCTTAGAATACCAGCAGGAAAAGAAAAAAATTATGAATTAATAATGCTGTATGTGCTTTTACAGCATTTTTCAGAATTGCCAGATTAAAGAACTGTTTTAAGGTTGCTCAGAGTTTTTCATGGTACCAGTATTGACAAGATTTCTTTGCAACCACAGAAATTATGGAGGCTGGATTTGTATCAGAATTAAGCTTATCACATAATGAATATGAATTTTTGCATAAGTTAATACTCCCAAAATGTGACTTAATCCGTATTTTATTTGCAGGGTCACATTTTTATTTTTAAATTTAAAGTTTATCTAGGACAGACATTTAAATGGTCTCATTTATACTTTCACATTATTATTTTATTACAGCCTCTATAATACTGTACGACAACAAAATAATATATTTAAATGTTCCATTTTTCCACTTGAAACTTCTGAAGTCCTGAACTTGAAGAAAGATC
This sequence comes from Chrysomallon squamiferum, assembly GCA_012295275.1. Taxonomy (NCBI): domain Eukaryota; kingdom Metazoa; phylum Mollusca; class Gastropoda; order Neomphalida; family Peltospiridae; genus Chrysomallon; species Chrysomallon squamiferum. The sequence continues at coordinate 9,854,596 of CM022667.1, read as the reverse complement.
AGATATGTCCACATCACCTATGCAGTACACAATATGTTTAAAGTGTAATATTGTATAATTTTATTTCATTTTCAGTCAAGATTGGACAGCAAGAAATGTAAAACATAACTTGGAAGTATGCAGAATACAGTTTTATTATTTCTTTTTATTGCCAAATGTAGTCTTTTAAAAAAAAAAAATAAAATGAAGACAATTTTGTTTTGTATAGGTGTTTTGCATTTGCTGATCTGCCTTGGTATCAACACAAATTAGCAGCAGCATTGTTTGCCACTCCCCCTACATCCACTTATGAAGAAGTAGGTTGATTAAAGAATAAATAAAAATGTTATATTCAGACAAAGTGTCAAGTACATGGAAAAGACAGCCATCTTTCAATGAAGGTTTTGCCCTCTTTCATTTCTTTAATTTTTTCATTACTTTATTTTTTTTTTTTTTTTAAATCCTTTTACATTTTCTGTTTGTTTTGTTTTCATTTGTTTTTAAATCCATTTTATTTTTGTTTATTTTTTATGTATTATTTTTAAAATTCATTTGTGTTTTTTTTATTATTATTTTCTTTCCCGTAATAAATGTATTACATTTTAAGAAATGTGATCTATAATATGAATTAGAGAGTTTATTCTGAAATTATTATTTTTTTTTGACCAAGTTCCTTTCTTAATGTCATGTTCATATTTTTTAACAAATTTGTTTGGTTTGATTTATTTTTGGATAAGATTTAACATGTTTGCATTTGTAAAACTAATAAAAATTTGATTTTTTGTTTTGTTTTTATTATTATTCTGTTTTCACTATAAAAGCAATTATACATTTTATATATTTATTTTTCTGATAACAACAAAATATTGCAATATTTTAATTTGTTCTTGTATGGAATATGAAATGAAATAAATTACGTTCTACCATGTAAATTTGAATAATATTGGAAGACAGTGAGAATGAAATGTCCTTCAGTTCATTCAAAATCTATTTTCTTACATTGTAATTTTGTTTATATTAAAAAAATGATTGTTCTCTGTGAAATATATTTTCATTTTAATTTATTTAATTATTTTTTTTTTTTTTTTTTTCTCATCATAGGCTCTTTACTACTTTGAAAAAGCTGAAGAAGGTAAAAGTTCTTGTTACTGTTATTAGTATTGTTATGTTACTATTATTGTATTGTTGCTGTCATCATCACGACAATCATCATTATATTCACATCTTATATGAACATAGTTGAGATGCTTATTTACAGAAAAATACTAAAGCAGAGATTTATTTCACGTTTTTGCTGTCCAGTTTTAATTTATTTGTAGCCCGAGTATACTGTCAGTTAAACTATTCTTTAGATGACAATGTATTTACATCAATTATAATTTTAAAAAATATATATATTAAAGTAATATTTTTATTTATTTATTTATTATTGTTATTATTATTACTATTATTATTATTATTATTCTAATTACTATTATTATTATTATTATCATTATTATTATTATTATTGTTATTATTTTTACTATTTTTATTATTATTATCATTATAATTATTATTATTGTTATTATTGTTATTATTATTATTATTATTATTATTATTATTATTATTATTATTATTATTATTATTATTATTATTATTATTATTATTATTATTATTATTACTATTATTACTATAATTATTATTATTATTATCATTTTATTGTTATTATTTTTACTATTATTATTATCATCATTATTATCATTATAATTATTATTATTGTTATTATTATTATTATTATTATTATTATTATTATTTTTACCTTCCACAGCTGAGCCTAATTTCTACAGCATGAACTTACTCATGCTCGGCAAAACTCACTTGCGACTTGGAAACAAGGAGAAAGCTCACACCTATTTGACAAGGGCTCTGAATTATCCTGTCAAAACCCCCGATGATGAACAGGTATTTCCATTTATTCTTGTTTAAACTGTTATCTGTTATCTAAATATATGTTAACTCTACTGAATATTCTAACAGATCAGTGAACCATACTGTACATCCATTGCAAGCCAGTGTGAACTACACTGTACGTAATTATGCAATATGTTCTTGCCTATAAATCTGAATGGATTAAGCTGCACATTCTATCCTATAACTCTGTATGGACTATATTGTTTATTCTCACTTATAAATCTGTGTGGACTACACTGTGTATTTCACCTACAAATCTGTACAGAGTATACTGCAAATTCTGAAATATAAATCTGCATGAACTATACTGCATATTCACACCAATAACTTTGTGGACTGTACTATTTATTCTCACTTATAAATGAGTGTGGACTGTACTGTACATCCCCACATATAAATCTGAATGGACTATAATGATTATTTTTCTTTTCAGGCACATAGAGAAGCCATTGATTTACTGAAGAAAACTGGGCTTTAGGATATGAAGAAATTTGTGTGAAAACACACACACACACACCTATTTATTATGCATGCACACTGGAGCATACACAAATTTGTGTTAATCATGCTAATTTTACAAAATTCACTATCATTACTATGTTTACTTTTTCTTTAAATTAATGTATTAATAAAGAAACTCATGTATTCCCTAAAATAAAACCTGTTGCATATTTCACGGAAGATGCTTGAAACTTGCAGAGTAATATTAACTTAGTAACAGAAAATTCTGTTATCACATTTACATTGACTTACTAATATTACAAATTTTCACACAATTTTGTAACTGAATATTTCTAGAACCTTGACACTTACCACATTGTTCTAAAATTTGAACAGTGGTGTTCATGTAGTTATCATATATTTCATTTTTCATTTCAATAAATATTATATTTCTGGTTTAACTTAATATTGTAGTTTTGCAATTAATTAAATATTACAATTGTTTTTACTTAATTTAGTATTTTAATTGTTTTTTTTTTCTCGTTGGGCTCTCTCTCTCTCTCTCTCTCTCTCTCTCTCTCTCTCTCTCTCTCTCTCTCTCTCTCTCTCCATTGTATAGAATGAGTAATTAGTTAATTATATTCTTACCTTGAATGACGATTTCCTTAGACTCTGGCTGGGTTTTGGGGTGGGTTTTTTTTGCCTAAACATATTTATGAAAGACAGAAAATATAATAATCACGATTTATTGGATACTTTTCACTGTTTATTGATAATTACTGTTTGATACTACTCTTTAGTTTTGATAATCACGATTTGATACTTTTCATTCGTTTGATATTCACACTGGAAATGTCCGGTATCTGGTATTTCTACACATTTCACACAAACTGTCGGTGCTATCATCAAATAGTATCAATGACTATATCAAAAATTTCTGTTATTTATTACAGGTTGTAGAGGAGGTGAAAATCAAGAGGTTAAAGATTTGTGTAAATGATAAAATAAACGTAAATGATAATTTTATGACTCACTGTTGTCTCAAACTTCTGGGGTTTTTTTTGTTTTTTTTTTTTTTTTTTTGAACTTTCAGCATAGCGCATGCTTTGATTTGAGGTCATTTACTTTTCATGCCATTTTTTTATTATTTATTATTTATTTATTATCTAAACCTTTTTTTTTCTCCTATAGACATATTTTTAGAATGTTTAAAAAAAAAAAAGAAAATAGTTGAATATATTAATCAAGAAATGAAGTACTTAACTTTTCTCGCATATTATATGTCAACTGTAATGCGGGAGAATAGTTTAAACCAAGAAAATTTAGTCGAGTGTGAATGAAATTTTATGATAAAGCCTCGAGACTGAAATAATTTACGAATCACTGTTCGTTTTTCTTTCTTTCTTTCTTTCTTTTTTTTTTTCCCTTCCTGATATGAGTTAGAACGGGAAAAAGAAAATTCGCGTGAACTGTAGATTGCTCTCATGAGCACTGGAGCCTTGTGCCATATGAAACATCATTTCGTCCAAGCGTAACTTTTATTAAACAGAAAAGACACACGCATTGTGACAGACTTGCAGTCACGCACAAATATTCGCTGCAAACTTGAATTCAGAATGAGAAACTCAGGCGGGGGTTGTTAAGATATGGAAACGGGTCAAAGATGTAAGTCACGGCGAATTATTGGCTAACAGTCACATTTTCGTGTTGCCTTCATTACATGATTTTAATCTGCTCTTTCTTAATTTGTATTAACAGAGAAGACACTCACGCAGTCACGCACTGACAAACCTACAGACACGCAAAGATGCCTCCGCTGTTACTGCAGTCATTAATAAAGATGATAATACTGACAAGAACGATGACGATAATATATTAATGAAGAAAACAACAATGTTGACAACAATAGAGTCATATATTATAAAACAAAACAAAATGAAAAACAACGAAAGTGAACTTTCATACTCATTTAATTGAACATTGTACAGTGTTTAACATCAATAACGAACCTGAAAGGTTTGTGCCGTTTCCAATAATCTGTGACAAGAAGAAAGTTTTTCACATTCTGTTGAAGATAGCCAAAGATTTGTGCTGTTTCAAACAATTTGCGCGAAGAAAAAAGTTGGTCATGTTCTGTTGATGATAACCAAAATTGTGTGCTATTTCAAATAATTTGTTAGGAGATTTTC
>CM022667.1:9815037-9845037 GCA_012295275.1 Chrysomallon squamiferum | reverse complement strand
TAATTTGTTCTCTCTGTTTGTCTTTATTTTATTATTATTATTACAATTATATTTTTGTTGTTCTTTGTTGGTGTGTACTAACATCATCATTATTACCCTTTTCTTTAATTATTATACTGCTATTGTTATCGTTATATTAAATATTATTGTCGTCATTATCATCAGTCATCATCATCATCATTATTATCAACATCATCATCACTGTCACTTTAATTTTCTTATGATTAATATTTGTAAAACGCAGTTTAATGTTTCGAATGTTTTTTTTTGTTTTTTTTTCAGAAATTTTCATCATTCTTCATGGAGTCACTAGGATATGTTGAACACTTTTCTCCACAGGCAGGGGCAAAACTTGAACTGTTTGGTGATCTTCTCCTGCAGCAGAAGGAACCACTTGGTCACAAGGGCATTGATACACGATACAATGTATGTGTGTTTGTTTGTTCATGTTTTCCTTTTTTTTTTGTGTGTGTGTGTGTTTGTGCTTTGTGCAAGTGGTCTTGGTATTCAAGTCTGGGTCTGTCCACTGTTGTGAGGTAATAAAACAACAGGTGTCTTGTGAACAAGTGTGACTCTGATTAGGTCATCCTGCGCCTTTTCCATTGCTGAAAATGTTCTGTTTTCAGAGTCCAGTCAGAATTCTCAAGTCAATGGAATGTTCATTCATAAGTATATACATACGTACGTACGTCGTACGTACGTACATACATACATACATACATACACACATAAAAAAGCAAATATTATAATTATAGCCGTAGCTGTTATAGGAAATTAAAATATTAATAATTCTCTGTGCATCCATATCTACATGCACACACAGAGCATTTATGGGAAACTATATCAGTGTAGTATATTTGTCTTGTGGCTAACAATGTTTGTTTGTTTATTTAACGACACCCCCAGAACTATATATTGGAAAATAATATCACAGATACTTTTAAGATTTCTTATAAAATAATATGACCAATACAAGAGCGATACAAGACAACTACTACTTCATCTTTTGATCACCTAAAGAAGGAATGCCAGTTTCCCCAAACTGGACTGACAGAATGAAGCTTATTTGCTACCACATTGTTTCAGTTTTCTTGCCATTTATGCAGAACCTATCTTGTGGCAAATCTCATCTTGTGACCCCTCCTCATTAATGTGAATGAAATGTCGTGTCTACTTCATAGATCCAAGAAAGGGTCTGTATACACCAATGCACCTGTACAGTCTTTCGTCAGAAGCATTAATACAATCACAATTTTGGGTGGTTTAGCATTCTATAGTGGAAGAAAAAATTAGGAAGGAGTCAACATTATAGTATCAAAGTTGATGGTGGAAGCAGCTAAAAGTTGCTGGATGTGAAGACTAAAAGTATGAATTGCATTTGGCTTCACATGCATACTGAAGAGATAACTCAGTGTGTCTAGCATCCAGACTAGGTTCCTGTGCACTGACACACAAGCTGTCAACTGGCAGTGTTTTAAAAGCAAAAAGACAGAGCCTAAGATGCTGGTTATGTAGCAGATTTTTTACTTTTTCCAGAACACAGGAAGTAGAACGTAACAGCTACGGGTGGGTTCAGACAATTTATTCGATGTCACACAAAAAATGAAGACAAGGAAAAACACCCTACGAGAACAATAAAACAACAATAAATATCACATCATAGCGTACATATAGCATCAAGTTATAGAATAATTTATGTATATATGTAACATTTATATCACAATTTAAGCAAATGTATATCTATAATACTATTCATCTCATCATAAAAATAATGTAAATTGAATTATCTTGCTTTAAATCCTGAGTCTTTAATGCCAAACTATAAAAGCATTTGATAACATAAAGCAAATACATGTAATAAATACACTTGATTAACATGACAAATACAACTAGTCATATACCACAGTTATACATGACAAACTAATATTTGACAAACATAATACATAAAAACTCACACCCAGGTAGATGACACCTGGGTGTAAGAAACTGGATTCTCCAGCACACTGAAATAATAAATTCAGTTCCACCTTTAAAAATGAAATCTGGCCTGACAGTATAATCTTAGCAGGAGAAATAAACCTGAACACTTGAGCCAAGTTGTTTATTCCCTGATGGGCTTGGGAGAGGAGTTTGGGAACAATAGTTAACACGCAAGGCAAGTAACGTGTGTTAGTACAGTGTAAGCTGAATGAAACAATCACCACAATGACAAGTTACCAGCCTATTGTTTGGCATAACCTGGCTAGGGATAAAATAAAACTTTAGTTACACAATGAGCTGACAGGAGGCAAGCTGTAAATAAAACCTTACATTAATGACAAAGCCTGCTAAAAAGCAAATATCTGCAAATAAAACATTAAATACAAATCCTAACTAAAACAAATACCACATACTTCCAGTTATATATGGGATCGAACACCTGACGGTAGGACTTGCATGCAGATCCATGCACAATGCATCTATAATCTAATTTACATCTCACATGAGATCAGTATAAACAAAACCTTTTGGTCTGCTCCCCATTCATTACATCCTACAGTTTTTAAAATATTCAAGGCTTTAATCCCTTCTTTTTAGCATGCTTTAAAAGAGGAATAAAGAAGAGTTTTCTGTCAAAAAATAAAGCCCAGAAATTTGGTTTCTTCCACAACCAGAATTGGATTTTCATCCAAAAACAATTGTTGATCTGGATGGTAACTTCATTTCTTGGCAAAAATGCATAGACAGTTTTTGTCTTAGAGAAACTAAAACCATTTTCAGTTGCCCATTGCTGAAATTTATTCAGATAAAGCTGTAACTAATGTTCACTTATACTCATGCTGGGTCTTCTGTAGCAAATTTGGAAACCTTCAACAAATAAAGAGTTGACCCAACCCAAACTTTAAAGGATCTGTCACTTAAGAAATTGGGAAATAAAATCAAAGACGAAAACCCTGAAAGTCCTCTAGAATCCTGTACTTCCATGCTGTATCATAGGCTTTCTGCATCTCAGAAAAATCTAGAAACCATGTGTTGACTGAGGATGAAAGCCTCCCAGGCAAACATTTCAAAACAAACCATACACCCCTTATGGATCTGAAGCCATACTGCACTTTAGTAAGCAGTTTGTGAGATTCAAGAAACCAAACAAAGTCTGCAACTGATCATTCCTTCCATGATTTTACAAGTGCAGTTAGTAAGTGCAAGACAGCAACAGCTACAAGGATTTGTTGGAACCTTTCAAGGCTTTTTGAAGAGGAATAATAATAGCTTTCCTCCAATCAGAAGCAAAGTTACTGGAAATCCAGATTAGGTTAAATCCATCAAGAAGAACTATTTTGTTAGAATTACTACGTAATGACAGGTAGCAGACATTTTTGTTTTTTAAACTTTGGACACACTTCATTGTTCAACTTCAACATACAAGTCCTGTACCAAGCCGAATGAGTAAATAATTAATTATACACTTACTTTGGATTACGATTTCCTTAAACTCATGAAAAACAGAAAATATAATAATCACTATTTATTTGATACTGTTTAGTTTTGATAATCACTCTCTGATACTTTTCAGTTTTCATTCATTTGATGTTAGCACTGGAAATGTTCAGCATTTGATATTTCTACACATTTCACACAAACAGTCGATGCTGTCATAAAATAGTAAAACAAATCTGAATATTGATAGTTCAACCCTTGATACCATCCTGGATGAAAATATATTTATGAAGATACGATGGACTGTATCAGAAATTTTCTTATTTTATTTCAGGTTATAGAGGAGGTGAAAATCAAGAGGTTAAAGATTTGTGTAAATGATAAAATAAACATAAACGATAATTTTATGACAGTCACTGTTGCCTAAAACTTCGGCACAGTGCATGCTTTGATTTTGAGGTCAATTATTTTTCATGCCATTTCACAAATCAAAGAAATTTTTTTTTCTTGAAATAATAATTAAATGAAAAAAAAAAAAAATTGAAAAAATGAAAATGAAAATAATTTATGACTACACTGATTTTGGCAGATCAGCTCATTAAATTGTTTTTAAGATTTCCAGAAACTGAACTTTGTCAGTTCAATGTTCGGACATGTCAATGTCAAAGTCTGGCAGTTACTGCAACTGTCGCTATGGAAACAATAAAATTACTTTAATAACTGATGCGTCAGTAACAAATATCAGACCCATATGAGTGGTTGTAATGTCTGTAGTCAAGGTGATGAAGATTATTGTTGGTTTTATATATATATATATATTTGTTATGCCACTTTGCAAATAGGCATTTTTCAGGAAATAATAATTAAATGAAAAAGAAAGAAAGAATAATAATAGAAAATTGAAAATAAATTAATTTAGGACTGACACTGATTTTGGTGGATTGTTTTATTAAATTGTTTTTAAGATTTCTTTTGCTCAAGAAAGCTAATTTTGTTAGCTCAGTGTTTGGTCTCATGAGTATAAAAGTTTGGCAGTTTTTCGTGTCTCTGTAACTGTCTACTGTCATGTCTGGTATCTATGGAAACAGCATGTTGCTAGGTTACTTTCAATAACTGAATCACTGACTGAATATAATTTTATTCAAATGAAAATTATTGTTGCTTGATTACCAGACTAAACAAGACTTTATTTATTTTACTGAATAAGGAAAAAATAATTATTAAGAGTTGTTATCTACATAATTTTGCGTTGTTGTTGTTTTGTTTAAATTCATTTAAGGGATGATTTAGCTGAAATTAAACTGAAATTTAGTATATGTTTAAATACTGAAAACATATTTCATGATGAAGCTAATTTCTTCATGCATCTGAGCTCCCCATACAGAAAAAAAAAGGTGTAAATTAATTTTGGTGCTTCATTACAATTATTCCTTTATCTTGGATATTTCTTTATGTACATAGTTTTAGGTTATACATTAATGTTTTTTTGTTAACATTTTTGTTTTCAAATTACTTATTTTTCTAAGGAAAAATATAACAAAAATCCAGTATTGATAAATATGAAATACTACATATTTTCAATAAAATAATGAAAACAAAATAATATATATAATTTATTTATTTATTTATTTGACTATTTGGCTTTATTTTTTTTTTATTTTGTTTTTTTTTTTTTATTTTTATTGTTTAAATTTGTATCTATTTTGTAACAGTTTTAATTATTAATATATTTTTCAAATATTTACAATTCACAGACCAGGCAAATGATAAATGTTTATACTTCATAGAATTTTAGAATTTTTTTCTTCTAAGGATGAAGTGTATTTACAGATTGTGACATAACTGTTCTTTTTATTTTATTTTATTTGAAATTATTATTTATTCAGTATCTGTTAATATTACTGCTGAAAGTTCTTTGAATAATATGAGGTCTTGTTTGTAATTTTATTTTACTACTAAAACATCTGTCATGGCAGCTCTCTGCTTGTAGAAAGGAGTAAAAAATGTTTTCATTTATATAATGGCTATTGGTCAGTAATATCTATCTATCTGTGTGTGTGTGTGTGTGTGTGTGTGTAATGCACACACACACACTCAATCCATTCTACACATAAATGAAAACATTAATATTTGTTCAGTATTTTGTTAAGTTTCATAGTCTTTTTTTTTTTTTTTTTTTTTTTTTTTTTTTTTTATGTTGTTGTTTGTTATTTTGGCCTGAAATATGTTTGTTCTAGAAAATTCTACACCACATAATTATTATTATTATTATTATTAAATATGTGTTTTTTTTATTTCAGAGTTCGCTGATTGATGGAGCAAGTTCGTTTGCTCAAATGTACCACTTGTCAACAATATTTCAGCAGTATCATGACAGAAATGGTATATTAATAATCAGTCATATTAATAATCAGTCAGCTAATTTTTGAAATGAAAAATAAATTCTTACTGAGCACATTTACATCAACTTAATTGGTTGGTAATAATATTAATAAGATATTGTCATTAATCATCGTCATCATCAGTAATAATATAACTATTATTGTTTTATAATATATTATTAATATGACCATCATTAAAAATATATTATTACTGTATATTATTAATCTTATTAGTACTGCTACTAATATCTACATTTTTACTACTTTGAGTAAATTTGTTATTATTATTATTATTATTATTATTATTATTATCATTATCATTATCATCATCATTATTATTATTATGAGTTTTATGTTTCATAGTCATAAACATCATCATTATTGTTATTGTTGTTGTTGTTGTTGCTGTTGTTATTGTTATTATTATTATTATTAAACAGTAACCACTCAGATAGCTAACCAGTACAAAATATGGACTAGTGGACGAGGTTCAGGGAAGCCATTTGTAATTTCTGCAACAGTCAGTTACCCAGAACAAGTTGTCCTGTATCCTTTACACTCCAGTCTACTTTTTAATATTAATTATTTTTTTGTTATAAGATATAATTATAATAATAATAATAATAATAATAATAATAATATATATTTGAATATGATAATACTAAAAAGAAAATTATTTTGAACCCAGTGATGTTGATGGCTAACAAATCCTGCCTAGCAAACTAAGTTAATTATCTTAAAGGTGAGTTTAATTTAAGTTCAGTAATAAGCTGAGAAAAAAAGGTTTGTGTAAGTTTCTTTTCTTTAAAATTACAAGTAATTGTTACAGTGATTGTTTCAGAGCAAAGGGCTCATATCCATAGTCACTGTTTGTTTGAAATTTTTTACTGATTTAATAATTACTATTTATTGAAATCTTTACTAATTTGATAAACACTGTTTGATACTTTTCGCTAATTTAATAATCACTATTTGACACTTTTTTATTATTTTGATAATCACTGTTTGACAATTTTTATTAATTTTATAATCACTATTTACTAAATATTTTTCACCTACTTGAAAAGTAACTGTTTTACTCATTGTTTTACTTCAATTGCTATTCATTTAATTAATCATTATTAATTAATTTTTGTTAATTTTTATGAAATACTATTTTATTATTATTATTTTATTTTATTTTTATTTTTATTTTATTTTTTTTTTATTTTTTTTTTTTTTATTTTTTTCTTTTATTTTTATTTTTTATTTTTTATTATTATTATTTTTTTCTTAAATATTTTTTTATTATTTTTTTTTTTTGATTACTTACTATTTCCTTAACACCTGTTCAGCTACACACCTGGATTCTGGTACCTCATCAAGTGGGGATGGATCCAGTATTTGCCCGTCCTCCTCCTCTTTTTATTCGTGATGGAGAGAGTCAAACTATTTATTTTCCAGAACCAGCTCGTTCTAACAACTGTTGTCAGTCCATTAGATGACAAGAAGTTTGGCTAGATGCTTGTTAGGTTTATAAACAAAGACATATTTTAATTTATTTTTTTATTATTATTATTATCCGTCCACGATATCAGCAAAATTATTTTTTTTTTAATTTTCTTCAGAGATAATTATCATGTTTTATTAGAATTATTTTTATATGTATTGTAGAGTTTGTTTTTGAAAATTCTATCCATGCGTTTGTTTTATTTTGTGGTTTTGTTTTTGTTATGTTTTTACTGATAAAATCATTAAGAACATTAAAATTAAAAAATGGTTTTTAAATCTCACTTTTGAGATATTATTTCTTAATTCATTTCACTAAGACTGATATAATGTTCTGAAGGTTTTTTTTTTTTTTTTTTTGGAACTACATTAATTTAAATATTATTTCAATTTAAAACTGCATTAATATTAAAAATTCCATTTAAAATAATTATGTTCTTCAGTTATACTTACTATTACAGCATCAATTTTTACTTTTATTAGTTTATTCAGTTAGTTTTATTTATTAATTTATTATTTTGAGCCAATTTTTTTTTTTTTTTAATTTTATTTTGTAAGTTGTACTTAAAATTATTCATTTTTGAAAATATAATTGTGTGTATATTTACTTTATAAATTCATCTTTTTACAGTTGGTGGTTACATAATGTATCTAAATAACGTCATTATCATACATCACAGCAAACATATCAAGTATTATTTAAATTTTATTTCTAGTTACTTTCATTTTATATTCTTGTAGCATTTAAAATTTGTATGTACATAGATACAAATTTTATTATTATTATTATTATTTTTTTTTTTTTTTTTGCCTTCACTGTATGCAGTGGCAAGATAAACAGATTAATTTCTACATTTTCAGACACTGACCATAAATATAGCTTTATGGGATAGAACTATGTTACTTCTATAAATTACTTGACAATGAAATCAGTATGAGATGTAAAACAGTTAATATTTTTTTTTTTTTTTTTTTACCATTCAGCTTTGCAGAATAACAGAAGTAACTGATAACAGTCTTAAGTTATCAGCTTTATCATGCTCAGTTTGAATGGCCTGTTTTACACACACGCTGCCACACTGCATCTGGCCATTCTCACCTTCACAGGACAAAGCTGTTATTCTTAAGAAACTAACCAGTTGTTATCTGTGTGTGTGTATGTGTGTGTGTTACTGATCATATATGGACATGTACATGAAATGCACATTGTGGGAGTTTGGAGTTGAGCAAATAGTCATTTTTCTTGTATCATCATCTCCATTTTGTTACGATTTCATTCTCCACTGCAGTGTATGTGCTTAGAAGATCTGACTAATATTACAAACTGGGACAGACGTTACAAATTCATAAATGATTTCTATTTTATATCTCTTTTTTTTTTTTCTCACCAGTGCTACCTGGAAGGTTGTGTGATATCAACTGTTGTCAAAAAATTATATATAAAATTAGACCGTTTGTATCCATTTTTGCAGTCATTGCAGGCTTTGTCACCATATGAAGAAAACATATTTACATCAATATTAAAAACATTTTGTAAAAAAATTGTTGGCTCGTATACATATATACAAACATACATACATAAACACACATACATAAGTATTTGTATCTGTAAATTATCTTAGTTCTCAAAATTGTACAATAAAAATATATTTTCAATATTTTTCATTTATTTTATTTGTGTGTATGTATTATATATGAATACATAATTTTATCAATGTAAGTAAAAAAATAAAAACAACCACAAACTGCCCCCTGCAAAAAAAACAACAACAGAAACAAACCTGCTCTATTTGTATATTTCATCACAAAGTATGAACATTTAACAAATTCTATAAATGTCATGAACTAACTATGACAAACATAATACATGTATATACACTTTATTATTATCATACATAATTTTTTTTTTTTTTCTTTTAATATTATTATACATTTTTTACATGATTTGATATGTATCAATTACAGAACATTAAAACACTGACCTCATAACTGGACCCCAAATTTTAATATTGCACAATTTTCTAATTATTTTAAAATCCATATATATAATTATATTGAAATTAATATTTTATTTTTTTATTTTATTATTATCATGGAAATAATCATAATGAATGAAAATCAATCAGAACAAATTTAATAAAAAAAAAAAAATAAATAAATGTAATAAATGGTAACTGCAAAAACTAATATTAATAATAAAAGTAGTTAATAGTGAAAAAGAAAAAAAATAATATATGTATGAAGTACTTAGGTAGATAGAATTTAAATATATGTGTGTGTGGGGGGGTATTCAGGTAAGGTTTATTTAAAATGACAATATTTTTCTACTGTAAACCTACTTCCACCCATAAAAATTTAAAAAAATAATAAAAATAATACATCTAACCCAACTCCATTCATAAAATTAAATACATGTAGTACAGGTATACATTAATCTGCTATTATGTTTTTCCTTATTGTACACACACATGCACTCATGTACACACACATCTATCAGAATTCTTTAAACACTAAAATATTTACACTTCTTGAAATGGATACTATTGCATATTTGTGATATCGATGTACAAATTTAAATTATATATTGTATCTATTTAACTGTACATTATACATAAATTTATCTACAAACATCTCCCAAGATTTGGTAATGCAATGGGACACACAGACACAGACACACGCATGCACACAGACACACACACACACACACACACACACACACACACACACACACACTCACACTCACACACAGACACAGAGACAGAAAGACAGACACACACACTCACTCACTCTCTCACACTTACACTTTAAAGCAGCTGGTCTTTGTACCTGGTCTGTTTAAAACAATCACCAATAAATACATTTATTATTCGACTGCTTTAAAATTGTGCTTGTGAATATTTGAATGAATGAAGAAAATTATAACAAGTTACAATTAACATTAGTGTGACATCATGCACAGGGCTGGGATGCCCATGCGTGTTACAAAGTGTACTGGTCTGTGTGTGTGTGTGTGTGTGTGTGTGTGAAAATAAATTAACAACACATTTGTTTATTTACATATGAGTATATACAGTATGTGCACATTAAATACAAGGATTAGGTCTCGTTTGTGGTTATGCAGTTAAGCAAATATTCATTTTTCTTTATCATAATCTCTACATTTTTCTTATGTATATTCAAGCAAACAAGCATACATGTATGTACATACTCAATACACATGCACACAGACACACACACACACATGCATGTATGTACTCATTATATATATTCAAATATAATTACAGTGATACATTTCCCCGACTTTTCAAATTGTTGATTATTCAGTATGGAGTGATATTAAATCTTTCTCAACAATCGATGGTTTTTACTGGTGTGGGTTTTAATTTGAAATAAAAATTTCACTTTATATGTAGGTAACATATATAATAATTCATTGTTCTCTGTGAAATATATCCATTCACTGGCATAATTCTTTGACTGGAGAAAAAAACAAAAACTTAACTAATTCAGGCAAAACATTTGCACAAGATAAACTGAAACATACACCACATGAAGTTTATCTTAGGGAAACAAAATCTGAACAACTCTAATCTTGTTTCAGATTAAACTTTTCTCAAACTGAAGTTTGTTTCAAAACGATTTTTTTTTTTTTTTTGGGTGGGTTTTTTTTTTTATTGTGAAACGTCATTTAAAAATCTTTTCAGTCGAACACAACTAGTCTTAAATAACACAAGTTAAGATTTGAAACAGAATCTTGTCAAACAGCAGACAAACAGAGACATACACAGGCCACATTTAGAAAGACACACTTCTTCCTCAGACAATGAAAATACCCCGTTCATATAGCTAATCCATTTTCACTTTGGCCTGAGTTAGACGAGGCTGGTCAACAAACTCCTGTCCATAGGTCACGATGACCGCTAGGGATATCGCAGAAGCTGCCCCCCAGAACAGAATGTACATCATATTTTCTGTGAAGTGTTCTGAAAATGAATAATGATAATCACACTGATGATAAAACAATGATAATGATTATCATAATGATGATTATAATATAAAAATAATGATAATAATGATTATAATGGTAAGTGATACTGATGATAATGATACTGATGATCATAATGATAGTGATGATAATACTGATAATGATGTTGATAACAATAATAATAAGAGAATAATGATGATGACACGGATGATCTAATAACAGTAATATAATAATAAAAAGATTATGATGATGATAAAAGTAATAGATGAATGATATTAAATAAAATATGTGCGTCACATTTTTGCATAATAAAAAGAAATCTTAAAATTTGAGTTAATGAGATATTTCACTGACAAATTAGAAATACTTGATGTTCAGAATCATTTATTTTATCAAAATGCTTCTTAGGAAAAACTAAAAAACAGTTTACCATCTGGCAGCAGAATACTGATGACAAACATTGCCATGGCAATCAGAAATATAACTGGTATCTGAAGATATAAAACAACAAAATGTAATAATAACACAAACATTTTTTTTAAATCACTTGAACAATTATTCAAGTTTTTCATTTTATAATACTGCATTCGAACAAAAAGTTCAGAGCATTTTTCACATGGTTTCACTATATGTGACAGAAATGTATTAAGTATATAATTATTCTGAAATGAGACATGACTTGTGGTTGAATATGCCTATCTAACTATTGTCTCTGAATGTCACTTAAAAAGATAGTGTGTTATTTGGATTCAACTCAGTATTTGTGCATAATTATATTACAAAGCAAAGAGCATAAAAAGTAGCTTATTGAGTTCATTATTGTTATACTTTATTATTTAGAAAAGATTAGTGTCTATGAATAGCCACAGAAAAATCTTTAAATGTATTTAGTCTCTTAATTGTTTATTTATTTATTTATTTATTTATTTATTTATTATTATTACTTTATCCATAAAGTGTCCCTAAACTATCCAAATGAAAATATTTAGTCTGTCTGTATGTTACACTTTATTATTATGAAATAGTGTCATCTATAAACAACCACCTGAAAATATTTAGACATATTTACTAAATAATTTAGTCTGTTTCTTTGTTGTCTAGAGCAGGTAGTTTTGTATAATTTATAATTTTTTTTTTTTTTTTTTTTTTAAATTAATTTTAACATTAATTTTGACACTAGGACCTGGGAAAACTACAAACTGTTCAAAAATGTTCAGTTTCGATTATTTTGAGAAGTATTCAGTTTGTATTAACATTGCTTACTGCGTAATATTTCCAATCTCGCTCCACTTTGAGTGGTGAGGGCTCTAATATCCCTTCAGACTCTTCCACAATGTGGTTGCCTAGCAACAAGTCTATTGCATCCTGGGGAAAAAAATAGAAGAAGAAAAATGATAACTATTAATATTATTATTTTTATTATTATTACTACCATGCTTATTTCAAATTTAACTGGACTGAAAAATGAGGTATGTTTTGTTACCCCAAAACATAAAAAAATAATGACAAAATCTGACAACAGTCAAGTTCTAATGTTTTTGTTTTTTTACCATTCGGTCTTCATTTTGATTGGGAAAAACACTCAAAGCTTGTTTTACAGAGGTAATCTACAAATGTCCTTTTATATAATTATCAAAAATAGCCAGTACTTTACAAAATGACATACTTGTCTGAAACCATCCTGGAAGTTGTTTTTGAAATATCTGATCAGTGAATTGATGCCATCCATCATCAAGCCAGTGGTTGTTCGTTTTCCTGTTCTGGAAACATAAAGAGTATTCTGACTGAAGAAACTTTAATCCTAACAACAGAAATATCCGATTCACATTATGAAGTTGTCAGATTCCATTGCAATGAAAAATGCCCCAAATTTAATCATATATAACCAATGAATTTAAAACATAATTTTTTTTTTTTTTCAGTTTATTTTTAAAGGAATAATTTCCACACTGCAGTATAAAAATTAAGTTTAAAAATAATCAATGCATTTACTGTGTAATACATTTTTCTTAATCAGTATATTTTCAAATTCCAATATAAATATATAAACTGATACAAAAACTATCACTGTATTTATTAAATAGTATTTTATTATTATTATTATTATTATTATTATTATTATTATTTTTTTTTTTTTTTTTTTAATTCAGTAACAGGACTCCTAAGAGCTTAATTAAATTTATGCAATGTTTAACCTGATGTCATAACAAAACCATTTTGAAGCATACTTTTTTCTATAAACCAAATTAATAATTATTAAAAGTGTACCAAACTTTAACCTTTCTCACACCTAATGCCCAAGTTCTAAAACCAGTGAATGAAAATGTGTGTGTTACCTTGTGAAATCTGTTTTCAAGGCACCAGTTCCTGCATACTGCTTAGAAATAATGTCTGCATGGTCTGCCCACACTGAAAGACATTCAAACCACAGTTTTCATGTTTAACAACATCTACACCCATTTTTATAGTTAATTAGTACAAATCATTGTCATCATGCATAATAATAATAATAATAATAATAATAATAATAATAATAATAATAATATGGTATTTATGCAGCGACTGCATTAAATACTGAATATCAAATCAACAGAAGTAGGTTGATAAAATATATTTGCTTCTAATTTGTTTTTTTATTTCGCTGAGCTTCTTGAAGCTAATATATCTTCTTTAAAGTCTGTTTTAACAGAAAGTATGTGTTATAATTTTATTTATATCAAATTAGTTTTTAGTTAGGCAAACAGGCAAATAATCTTCCCATGTAGTAATAATAATTAAAAATAAAATTAAACTGTAAATGCAATTACCATTTTTGTAGATCATATCAAATGTGCTGCCATTTTGTATTGTTTCACCATTTTCTAGAACCCCTAATCTCTGTGAATAAAACAGAATAAATCATTAATAAATTTCACCTCCTCAAAAAATAAAAAAATAATAAATAAATAATAATAAAAATAAATAAATAGATAAATAAATAAATAAATAAATAAAAAAATGTAAAAAAATTTAATAAAAATAAAAAATAAAAAAAATAAAAAATAAATAAAATAACAGTAATAATTTAAAAAAATAATTATATAATAATCTTCTGCCAAAAACACAAAAATGACACCTAAAAAGGAATAAAATTGTATAAAACACACATGAATGCATGTGCACATACACTCACAAACAAACATTAAACAAACTATTTGTGTTTTGTGTCAAAAAACATTGCTTCAAAAATTATTAGTAGTGATTATAATTATTATAAAAGTCTTTATTATTTATTTATTTATTTATTTATTTATTTATTACCAGTACTATTATTATAGCAAGACAAAGGAATGATGATCTAACTAAGTATCAGACAGGAAATGTTTGGCAGAAATAACAAAAGACAGGAAAATGTTGAAACAACAGGACAAACAAAGATTATGATGATGATTATCAACATCATCATCAACACTACGCAGGTGACAAACACAAAATGCTCACTGCTAACTGCTCTCTGAGGACCTCTCTCGCCAGCATGCTCTGGACAACATTGGTCCGGTCAAGGCAGTCCATGCAGTTTGTCCGAAATGTGCCTGACTGCTGAGACAAGACTTTCCCGTCTCTCTGGACAAAGAAGTAACTAGAGAAGGAATAAAATAAACACATACTGTGTGTCTGCTAGCCTTTACTTAAGAATAAATTTATAAATCATATTGAATAAATTAAACCAAAAATAAAAGTGCATTATGTGTCTGGCAGCCAATATTTAACAATAATATCCTAACATATAACAAAAATATTAGTTTAAAATTTAATTAAAACGAACAACCAAATTGTTTTTCACAATCTATACATCAAATAGAAAACTATCTTGAAATCAAATGAAAACTAATCTCTTTATTCACAAGGTGATTATTATGTTAAGGCAAATATTTTAACCATGTTAAAAGTAAATGATGCCCAGGAATAATTAAAATATGAAACAATACATCACAGATTCTGTCTTTACTGAAAATTTACTGTATTTTTTAAAGCAGTCACTATGGGGCCAAGGGAAATAAAAATACTAATGACTGCAGTAAATGTAGACTAAAAGTATTGAACGTGCTTCATTATGTTTTGTATCCTCCAATGTTTCTTCTTTGAGAAAAATTGGGTGAATAACTGACTACAGTCAAGATAATTTTTGGGATTTCAATAATCATTTTGTTTCATACACTATTTTTATGCCTGTAGACTGTTTACTTCAAACTGCTCCTTTTCAGTGGTGAACAGATTAAAGAGACAAGTAAAATTTCTAACCCAAACTGTCTTCTCTCTTCCTGCAGTCTGTCTATCAGAAGAGAAAGTCGATCCCATCTCAGGTTGCTGCATTCACGATGGAAATCAAACGCTTCATATCTGAAAAGTTATACCATTTTTTATTTTAAAGATTATATATATATATATATATCTTTTTCTTTCTCAGAAAATTAAACATTCCATCTCAATTTGCTGCATCCAGGATGGAAATCAAATGCTTCATATCTGAAAAGTTATTAAAACATTTTTTAAAAGAATTACACTTTTTTATTAATATTATTATTTTTATGGAAAACAAATAATATAAAAAGGCTTGTTATCAAAGTTATGACTAACTCTGTGACAGTCAGACCCCCTCACTGCAGGTGAACTATACAACAGCTTGTTCTATTTAGTACATTACTATTTCTCAGTCAGGCCATCGAGTTATAGACAATTTGGATAAACAAATGTTTTATTTTTATTTTTTTTATTTTTTTTTTTATGTATATTACTGCATAAAGTTCATGACAGAAAACAAAAGGGCAACTGTAGGAGATAATACTATTTCTCACCTGATGTTTTCATTCTGTGAATTCAAAACTGTCTGTGCAAAAGCTTTTTCCAGAAGATGTTCATATCCTTTCTGATTTACCTGAAGAACAGATTTTTCAAATCTATACTGATGTAAGCAAGATAACTAGTGTGTGTGTGTGTGTGTGTGTGTGTGTGTGAGTATCAAAGATACTTTTTAAATAATAAAATACAATATAATAACAAAAACAGACGTAATTTATATATATCAGTATTTCTTTTGTTTTCAATTTTCTTATTTTAAGGACAGCAAATCAATGAAAAAAAAACTAAATGTATATTGGGATTTGTTAAATTGATTTTTGATTATGGAATTTTATTTATTTATTTATTTTTTAAATTAATGAAATGAAATAATAAATGAATAATATAAAATCTATTTTGGTTACACTCACCAAGTTAATTGCAACCTGTTTGCCATAGTTGTATACTTGATCATCAAAATGCCTTTTAAACCCTTCCATCTGAAAATGAACACGACATTGTCATATATTTGTATCTATCTTGAACACACTCACACACACACACACACACATTTAAGTGCTCTCCTCTCTAAAATAGTTCACAAGGATTCATTTTGAAAACGTATTCACTCAGTCTGTTATTCACTTTTAAAATTACAATTTGTTAGATTTACAAATACTCACGTGACTTTTAGAAGAATATATAACAGGCAATGGAATCCGTTTCAGATCAGGCCTTTGAGACCAGAAGAGGGGAATAGATCCTCTTGTCTGAAAAATTCATTAAAATGATTTCTCTTTTATCAGCTTAATTTTATAATAGTACAACAAGTATTTATAATATTACTATACTATACTATGTTTATGTCTAATGTATGTGTGCATGTGCATATATGTGTAAATGTGTGTGTGTGTGTGTATATGTATGTGTGTATGTGCATGTGTGTGTGTGTGTGTTTGTGTAGGTATGTGTATTTATGCACATATGTATGCATATATCTAAGTATATACATACATACATACATACATACATACATACATACATACATATATATATATATATAATATTTATATTGTTACCTATTGAATAAAATGTGAATGACAGTTGTGAGAAATAACAATAATTTAAAAAATGGAACAATCTATTTTTGTTCATATCATCTGAAAAACATAATCAGTTATTTTGCAATCTATCTATCACTAAACAAAAAATAAAATAAAGAATATTAATTAAAAATTAATCTTTGATATTTTTTTTGGTTCCTGTTTCTAAAAAAAAAAAAATCTGATAACTTTATTACATAAACAAAAAATCTATATCTCTATCTATATCTACATGTATAATCTATCCATATCTATATATATCTATATAATGTTTTAATTTTTTTTTTTTTTTTCTATTAAATGTCCTGTTAGCTATGAAAACGACACAGCTGAAGAAGACAATGTACCTGTACAAATGAACACTTGTTTCCATTGCACTCAATTATTTGTTCCGACTCTACAAAATTGGCTACTTGGCCCTCGTCATCCAGACCCCGCATGTAGAACCGCGTTCCCGCTCTGTAGATACAGCGCCGCGAAATCAAAATGTAGTCAAACAGCTTGTTGTTTATGCTACAGGACTTAATAAACACACCTTTTGTAAGTTAAGGAAGCCATATCATTAATATATATATATTTTTTTTAAATCTTTTTTTATTTGTTGTTCAAAAGTACAACACAAAAGAATTTTCTTCATATCAGAACATTTAAAAAAAAATTTGGCTTTAAATATAATGGTATCTGCATGTAAATACGCATTTTTTTTTATATATATGTATGTGTGTGCATGTGATTGTGTGTATATCTGTGTGTGTGTGTGTGTGTGTGTGTGTGTGTGTGTTCCAGTAAACATGACTACAACAACCACAGATGCCAGAGAGATGCCAGAGAGGAGGATACAACCTAGCACAACAGGAAGACAGTATTTTGCTAACTCTGGTTGCTGGGTCAACTCACGCAGTACATGGCCATTCCAGACAAACCTCTGGTCAGCCTGGAAAACAAAATTGTTTAGAAATTGAAACAAACAAAGACGCATGTCACTGCATGTGCTTTTATCTCTTCCCGTCTGTTTTCTTCTTCTCAAATAGATACAAAATATTAAAACTTTAAAATGAATATATATATATATATATTTTGTTATTAAAATGACATATGCTTTGTTATGTTGTTGGTTGAGTTTTTTTGATGTTTCTTTTAGGTGTTTTTTTCACTCAAATAGATATAATATAAATGTAAACAAAAAAAGAAAAAAGAAACAAACAAAAGCAAAAAGAAACAGAGGTTGTCTGAAATTCTTTGTTTTTCCTTTTCAAATTATATAAAATATAAAAACAATTACAACAACAGCAACAAAAATCTAAACTACTGAAATGTAGATATATATGTGTGTATATGTACTTGGATATTAATAAAGAGTTAAAACTTCTCAAATTGTGTGTTTGTATGCATGTGTCTAATAATAATACTAATAATAATAATAATAAAACTTAATATATTGAATATCAGGTTTGGAGAAAATTAACATAACTTATGTGGTTGATAGGATAAGACTAAGTTAATTTTTATAATCACAGAATATTCAGAGAAAACGTGAATATCTTACCTTTATTCAAAATCCATTATATTTTATTACAAATTCAAAATTAATATATGTGAATGTATTTTTTTCTAATAAACATCACAATAGTGAAAACTTATGACGTTTGTATTTTTGTGACTGTATGAAAACTTAATCTCTGATTTCAAGCATTGTTACAAACATCCTCCTGTATTCAAAGTCTTGTTTCCTGTTGTGAGCTTCATATTTCTCACAATGAAAACACTAGGTATTTATAATTTTCCTAACTGTTCCAGTGTAAGGAATACCTACAACATAACAGTTTGTCATCCTTGGTGTGGCTAACAAACAGTGCACTATTTATAGCTTTTTTTTCAGCAGTCATTTAAACCAAAACACCTTTTTAAACTTATTTAAACAGATTTTGAATAACAAGTCTAGGTAAGCCTGATTTAATACATTTATGTCAATAATTAAACGGTTATAAACCATCTGATATGCACATCAAACAAGTGACAATTAGAAGACACATTTTTTGATAAGTAACTATTTTAAAACAGAGACTGATGCAGTATTTAACAAGCAGAAATTTTAAAATCAAACTGGACAACCTTTGTAATAAGAAACGAAATGAAGCGTTCTGGAGCTAGTTTTGTAATAAAATTTAATCTATTCTGTGATGTAACTATACCAACTACCAAGCCTGGAAAGTTTTATTTTTATTTTGGCCGATTGGTCACATATCATTCATATTTGTCCCTCTCAGAAAAATCGCTCATTTATGACATTATCCACATCAGGCCCCCCCACCCCAAATTTTTTGGGGGTAAGACACCATTTCCATTTCAGCATGTCTACAAAATTGTTTTAAATTTGTTGATAATAATAATTTCTGACAAATATACTGTATTTGTAATGTTGTTGTTATATATAATGAATGTTACAGAAAGCTAAAAATGATGGTATGAGAGGACAACATAAACAAAAAAATAAAAAGCACTTATTTTTTAACTTACTTTTGCATGTAAACAAGTATTTTATACCAATTTTGAGTGATAACAAATGTGAAACCTTTCTTAATTTCTTTGACCTTTTTTTGTTCTGTTTTTCTAAGAGCCATTTGTCAGAAACTGCACAAGTTTCTATGTTGTTAGTTAAACTTTATTAAACATCTTCTTTCAAACCCTTAATTTCCACGACTACTAATATTGTCTACTTTTTTTGTTTTAGTTAAACGTTTTTAAATATCGGTCAGTATTGATTTGTCTGCATGTACTCAAATCACAGCCTACCCAAATTCTAAAGTTAACTAATGATTAATACACTATTTGTTCTGGGTTATTTCTGAACTAAAAAACCCCGCCCACTGTTGTAGATGCATATGAAGTGATTTAACTTGCTATTAGGCTGGTAACAAACACAAATTATTTTTATTACAGACATGTTTTTGCATCAAAAAGTTTGTGAATGATAAGAATGTTTTTCAGGAATAATTTCGGTCTCATAAATTATGAATACGTCACAGATTAGATAAAAAAGTGATTTTTCCAAGTCAAATACATACATGCTTCAATACATTTGATTTTTGGGTTTGTTTTTCCTTAATATCTATCTATCTATCTATCTATCTATCTATCTATCTGTCTGTCTGTCTATCTGTCTTATTTATTTTTATATCTATATCTGTATGGATAAGCCTATTTATGTATTTATATATTTAATAAATATCTGTTTGCTTTTTAATTAATTTTCAATTGAAAACAATTTCATTCAGTAAATTAGATGACAGACAAGCAATGTTAAAGCTATTTTAAATTTGTTCTGTGTGCTATTTTAATTTATTAAGTGAGTTCAAAAAAAAATACAAATTTGAAAAAGATGACCCATTTTTTCAAAACGTTTATAATGAATCAACATATGACCAGACATGAAGAAAAGAGAAGAAAGAGGAAGGAAAGAAGGAAAAAGAAAAAAGAAAGAAAAATTAAAACATGATCTTACTCGTTCATGCATAGCCAATGTATGGAAATCAGGACTGGTGTTACTCAGTCTTTGTAGAGTGTGGCTGATGTCAAAGGTTGTGGAAAAGTAGAAATATTCAGTTTTCAGAATATATTCCAACATGGCCAAATATGTTCTGTTGTGGGCTTGCTATGAAAAAATAAAATAAAATAAAATAAAATAAAAAAATAAATAACTAAATATACACAGAGAAAAAATAACAATAAATATATTTTATTTTTATAATAAAAATAATAAAAATAATATCTATATCTATATATATATATATATTATGAATATTATTGTACAACCATACAAAAATACACTCACAAACACACACAATCACATTATATATAGACATCTCTACATACACACAGACACACATAAAAAACAACAAAGAATATTTCACATCCATAAATTTGTGTTATTAATGGATGTTCTTATTTTTGATTGCTTCATTACCAACAATGTTATCTGTTTATTTATTATTAATATTATTATTATTACTATTAATATTGCTATTATTATTGCTATTATTATTATTGTTGTTGTTGTTGCTATTATCATTATTATCATTATTGCTATTATTATTGCTGTTATTATTATTATTATTGCTATTGCTATTCTTCTTTTCACTATTCTTATTTTTCTTACTTTTCTTCTTATTACTATTATTATTGTTATGTTTAAAGATAAAAATACATTTACCTGACTTTCATTGAGATGGAACACTGTTCTCTTGTAAGAATGTACTTCTGTGTCGACAATCTGCCATATTGCGTGACTGTCTATCTCTCCGACCTTCACCTTCTTAGTAATTACAATCAGGTATGGCCCTGGATACACAGTTTAGAAAATTTAATATATTATAATAATAATAATAATAATTAGAGAAATAAATAAAAACCAGCAGAAACCTATGTAGCAAATTAACTGTGTGTGTGTGTGTGTGTGTGTGTGCATGCAAGAATTTGAAAGTATTCGAAAAATGTATGTTTGAAATGGTTACAGTTTCCTTACATAAATTATAAATATATTAAATTAAATTATAACTAAACAAGTTCATTGCAAATGGGTTAAAGATTTCAGCAGTGACATTAAAACTCCTTAATTACTCACTGACTCTCATCAGACTGTTAGTTATGAGCATTTGCTGTCAAAGGGAGGCAACTGTTGCATTTTCCTCCGATTCTTGCCACACATTAATTGAGTGTACGTTAATTTAATGATGATTTTACACAGTACACTGTTAATTTACACATTCTGTTACTTGTTATGTCATTATTATTACCATTATTGTTGTTATTATAGCATTAATAAGAGTTGAAATAAAGTATAAATAAAGTAAATTACAGATTTGGTATCATTTACTGACAAATTTAAAAAAAAAAAAAAAAAAAAAACAAACAACGAACCTGCCACTAATCTAATTATTCCAAAAATTCCAAATATTGTTTTTGTGATGGCTGAGGCTGGGATTTGCCCATCATTAGCTGAAACAAAAAAAAAAGAAATTATATTACTGATTGCATGTAATGTTGCATTCCACAACTAATAAATATTTTTACATACCTCTACAGGTTTAGCACCACTAAATATACATTCTAAATAATACACACTTTCACATATATTTAAACATCTAGTATCACTTGGAAGTACATTATAAATAATAAACACTTTTACATATTTTTAAAAATCTAGTATCACTTGGAAGTACATTATAAATAATAAACACTTTTACATATGTTTAAAAATCTAGCACTATTTGGAAGTACATTATAAAAATATTTTTAACAAATCAGTTAATATAGTAGCATTGGATGTACATTAATAAATATTTTTACATCTATCTATGTTTAGTATCTTTGGATGGAGACTATAAATTAAAAAAACACTTTTACATATCTATGTAGATTTTGTACAATTACACTGACATTAATTATTGTAAATAATAAACATACATATATATATATATATATAATTTATTTATATCTAGTATGTACCTGTCAGTGAGATTTCCTGAGTGACTCTGTCTATCACAAGTAGTTCATTAACTCCATCATCTCTTGGTTCAATGATAAACTTATCTGACGTAATATGACTGAAAAATAAATAAATAAAATAAAATAAAATAAATAACATCTTAAAATAAAGTTTATGGGGTTTTTTGTTATATGTAATGTGACATATCATGGAAGTGCTCTAACCACTTGAATGTATATTTCTAAGCTTCACTATATTATTGTGAAATACTGGTATATTCAGACATTATAATTCTCAAGGCCAAGCAATCTGAGATATTATTTGTTAGTGTTTTTGTACAAATTTCATTTTTCATTCTTTTTTTAAAAATAAATTTTAATGTGAATGATAACAAAGAAATCATCTGAGCTTTTACTGCAGTCAGTATTAAGTCAAAAATAATATTAGTCAAATAAATCATTTTTAGTCACTCATTATATATACTGTTTCTAAACTGTTATAAAAGGACATAATTAACATATCAAAGTATCAAAATATAATATCAATTAACTTATAAATGCATTATGATTATGATGCAATCTGCGAAATGTTACTCAACTTATTGTGTAACAGAATATGTATCCAACTACATATATAACAATGTAACATTCAAACTGATGACATGTGATTTAAATACAATATTCATGTATTCGTAACTTTTTTGTACGAAGAAAACGGAATATACTATCAGTATCACAATACCAGAATCAGTAAAATGAAACATATTGCATACCAAATATTACAAAAGCAATGTGCATTAGATATTATCTTTTATTCATTGGCTATACACATTACTTCATTAGTTTTAATTATTCAGAAATGGAATAATCAGCCGATAGTCCACTGTTCATTCGGTAGGATGATTCACCGATTCAGAATTCTGAATAAGAATTTGACGTTTAGACAGAAATTCTCTTTAAATCTCTGTGACGAATATTTTAAATTTTATAAAAATAAAATAACTTCAACTCTAAAGGAAATAATCTAAGCAGAAACTGAAAAACCAGATGTAACGTGTCTGTTTAAATTAAAAACCTCCCACTTACAGCAGGTATGATTCGTGGACTGCCATTTTTTCTTACACCGAGTAAAATCAACATACTACGCTTTGACATAGTGTCGATTACTCGTCTATTTGTGTCTGTAGTATTTTCCTACACTGTGAGACGAACCCTTTAACCCCGAATGTGAGAATTAATGCACACATGATATAGAAAATGTAAAATCGATTTTTAAGACAAAAATATTTTAAATACTGTTTTAAATGGAATTTTAATAAAAAGTAAGCTATTTTTGAAAACATAATTTTGGTATAATAGTACTCTGAGAAATTCACGAAATATATACGATGAAAACCCCCAGAAAAACTCAGTGTATGCAGTAACAATAATAAATATTAAAGCAAAATATTTTTGAAATAAAAAGTTAAATTAATGATTATTAAGTCTATGTACAAATATATAAAGGCATATTTAAAATGTTTAACTTAGTTTGATTGCATTTGTGTGTGTGTTCGTGTGCGTGGACTCAAGTGTGTATGTGTTAGTGCGTGTAAGTATTCTTCTATGTTTAAATTTAAAACAACAACAACAAAAACCCTAAATAAGGAAACAGTAAAATAAAATAAAATAACAGAACCACTAAATAAATAAATAAATAAATAATAGTAATAATAGTAGTAGTAGTAGTAGTAGTAATAATAATAAGTAAATAAATAAATAAATAAAATTATAAATGAAAGATTAAATAATAAGAAAAAAACATTAATATATAAATAATAAATTGAAAAAATATATATTCCTTTTCTTTCTTTGATATTTGACAATTGACTTAATTTTTCTTCTTTATTTCTTGAAATAAATTCGATTAAATTCGTTTATAATTAAAGATTTCTGAATGATAAATATTTACCTCACTGAAATATTTTAGTAAAGGTATTTAAAAATTTTGCGCTGATAGAAAGAAAAATCAGCAAAAATAACAAATAACAGTAATGACAAACAAACAAACAATTAAATACATTTTATTTTATGTCTTTTAGAAGAAATAATTTATCAGTATACCAACAGTCTCTATTTAAATTCTTAATGAAAAATCAGAATTTTATTACTATAATTATTTTAATCTATTTTTATTAATATATCTGTATAATTGCATAATATAGTCTTACAATCATCAATGCCAACACTATCATTTATTATTATTATTATGTAGTTGTTTTTTTTTTTGTTGTCGTTGTTGTCGCTGTTGTTCTGTAACTGTTATTGTTATTATTGTAGTATTTTTTTTTTTTTTTTTTTTTTATTGGTATTGTATTAATACTGTTAATATTTCTGTTGCTATTATTTTTGGTACATTATTATTATTATTATTATTATTATTATTGCTGTTGTTGTTCTTGTTGATGGTGGTGTCGCTGTTGTCATACAAGACTGTTTTATTATTCTTTTTTTTTTTTTTAAAACGAACTATTTTTAGATTTCACCGTTTTACGATAACAATCTTTAACTACGAGAGTGATGTGCTCCTGCTTTTCATCATTAAGTCCTGTAATACGTCCACTGCTTCGTCAAACCTCGTATTATTTACTCTTTTCCAGCTTCCGTTGCAGTTATTTGATAACAATCAGCCTTTTCCTTTTTTTTTTTTTTTTTTTTTTTTCATTCTCAATTTTACATCTATAGTATTTCACGTTAACGATTTATTTCCGAAGCAGTGCTTGCAGGGTAAACACAGAAGAAGTATTCTATGGACTCGAATTATTAAATATTTACCAAGTACTGTAGTTAAAACTTTATCTTACAGATGCTTCGAATGATAACGTGTTGACGACTCTGTACAAACCGGCTTCATGATGATTGCTTTTTCTTTTTTTTTTTTTTTTGCTTTTTGTTTTCGACGGTGTCTTGAAAAATAGACTGTTTTCGATCTACAAAACACTTATGCGGACGGTATAAAAAGTTCAGTCAAATAACATTTGGTGAAATATAATTACGATTTTTGTCCTGTTTAATTTTTAATAGGTCTTTGTCTGTTGTTGTATATCTGATATCTTCCTCTGGGGTTTTATTTACATCTCTTTTCACTTGTTTAACAATGACTAACGATGTTTTTGCAAATTTGGAAAATCGATCAAATCGATAGTTGATGACAGGTTGTTTCAACATTGTTACCTATAAAGTTGATTGTGACGATGGTGGTTTATTAAATTTATTTGTGGTAGTTTTGTTTGTTTTTCAGCAAGAATAGCCGAAGGAATGACTCCAGCGGGGTTCTTCTCATTTAAAGAACAAACAAACAAAACAAAATAAAACATTTTCCAGACGCCAAATATATCCTTAAATTTAAAATAAATTTATCTTATTAATTTTCAGTTTAATCTTACCCTTGAAACTTAAATTAATTTATTAATCCAAATTAAATGATTTACATTTTTTGTTCTAAAACAATATTATTTCTTTTCCTTTAGTTCTGTTATTGTTATTATTGTTATCATTATTATTATTACTTTCTCAGGCACAGAATAATATCTGAATATATAACAACTGTGGCACAATATACGTTTTTTTTTTTTTTTGATGTAGGAAACAAAAAGTATTTGTAATTTTCATTTTTTTTTTCATTTTTTTTTTTTTTCTACGTCTCTCCGAGTTACGAGCAAATCGGTTTCCGTTTAAATGACACTATGGTTCCTTTAAGTCCTAAGCACAAAATTTCCAGAAACAACAGGAGCCATCTGTAATTCATGAATTGGTCAGGGTGTGTGCTTTTTTTCCGCACCGGTGCTCCCCTGTGTTATTATCCCGTGACATAAAGGTTCAACAGTATTTAGCTACACTTACGTAGTGCTATAATCTTACATAAATTATTAATAATACTCGTAACAAAACTAATCAGTAAAAATAAATAATTTAAACAACTTTAACACTCGTAACTTTGACTCTTACATTAAGTTACTTCGAAATGAGTTTATAATATTACTTGTTACACTACCAGATAATAAGTATTCTCTAAACACGAACGCGAATTTTGTATTCGGCATTTCGCCATTTTATTTTGTCAACGCACATTATTATTATTATTATTATTATTATTATTATTATTATTATTATTATTATTATTATTATTATTATTATTATTTTATTTATTTTTTCTTTTTGTTATTATTATTATTATTATTATTATTATTATTATTATTATTATTATTATTATTATTATTTTAAATTTTATGATGAAACCATCTCCTTTTTACTGGTTCGCCCCTGAAGCCAAGAACGTGAAATATATTTAATTTATGAGATACTGATTCCTTTTTTTAATTTTTAATATTTAATTTTTCATTATATTTTTATTTTTTTTATTTATCGCTTCTCGATAACAATAATAAAAACAAATGTTCAGTCATTATTGTATGTGTGTATTAAATGAATTAAGTCACATTACAAATGCGTGAAGAATGTGTAATCAAATGCGAAATTATGACGTGAATGGCCGATCATAAAACGTCACAGTTCACAAAGAAAGGAAAACAATTTGTTAAATGAATCGAAGTTACGAGGTCGTTGACCTAACATTCCATTTAAATTTTAATATGTACTTTAATAGCAGTTTTCTTAAAAGCATTTTCAATAGTAATATTGCATCAAACCGTTATTAATATCTGTAAAGTCGTTGATTTGGAAAAACAAATGTGACAGTATAACTAATCGATGTCATGTATCAGATTAAACGTTCATGGTAAAAATGTATTAAATATTAAACATATCACTAGATGTTAGCTGTACGTCTCTCTCTCTCTCTCTCTCTCTCTCTCTCTCTCTCTCTCTCTCTCTCTCTCTCTCTCTCTCTCTCTCTTCTCTCTTTTTGTTTCTAAATGATTAAACTCTAGTTAAACATGTAACAAGAAAAAAAAAAATTATAATAATAATAATAATAAAAGAAATTAAAAAATAAAAAAAAAGAAGAAGAAGAAGAAAGGAATACATTTCCTTATAACTGTATTTTTTCTTTCACTTTAAATATATATCATATAAAATTATTAAAAAAAAACAACAAAAAACAACAACAACAACTCTAAGACAGAAATTAAAATAATAAATGAAATAGAACGATGTAAGGAAATCGAAAAAACAAGAACAATTTTTATCACTGTAAGATAAAAAAAAAAAAAAGAAGTTAAAGAAATAAAAATTAAAACGAAACGAAAAGAATTAGACAAAATAGAAGATAAAAATCAAACGAAATTAATCTGCTCGGTGTTGAGAGGGTCTCTATAAAAAGCTGTTCAGGCTATTTGTAAAGCGTGTGGACTCGCGTAGACAGCGGAATGAATCTACGTTCTTCACGTCAGTTCCATTATCTAATTTACCCCGCGGTGTATGTCAGTCAGCCCGGAAATTCTGATCTTCAGTCCATTACCAGATGTCAGTGATCTTCTCGTTTGTCTTCGTCCTGCTCTTCTCTTCTCTCTCTCTCTCTCTCTCTCTCTCTCTCTCTCTCTCTCTCTCTCTCTCTCTCTCTCTCTCTCTCTCTCTCTCTCTCTCTCTCTCTCTCTCTCTCTCTCTCTCCCTCCAACCTATCTATCTATCTATCTATCTATCTGAGTATTGTTTTCCATCTCTCTTCCATCTATTCTTCCATCACTTTCCTTTTTTTCTTTCTTTCTCTCTCAACTCTTTCTCTCATTGCTTTAACTTAACTCTCGTTCTCTCTTTCACACACACACACACACACACACACACACACACACACACACACACACACACACACACACACACACACACACAGACACACACACACACAGACTGCCTCTCCCTCTATCCCTTTACTGTCTGACCATTTAAAAAAAAAAAAAAAAAAAAAAATCTAATCTAATCCGATTATGATATGGGCTGCTGATTCTCTGTATTTACGACGTGTAAATATTAATGTAATAAGATCAAAGAACACGGTGAGCTGTAAGGTTTCTTGATAGCTATGTTAGGTATGTGAATGACTTTTTAGCATGGTTTTGATCAAAATAAACTTCCAGATTGACGTGCGTATGTGTGTGTCTGTGTGTGTTTCCATTTAAGTATTTCTCTATAAATGTATGTATTAACATGTATATGTATGTATCTATTTTTCTATCTATCTATCTATCTTACTGTCTGTCTATCTGTAATG
Source organism: Chrysomallon squamiferum (assembly GCA_012295275.1). Lineage (NCBI taxonomy): Eukaryota > Metazoa > Mollusca > Gastropoda > Neomphalida > Peltospiridae > Chrysomallon > Chrysomallon squamiferum. The sequence continues at coordinate 9,816,156 of CM022667.1, read as the reverse complement.
TGTATATGTATGTATATGTCTGTATGTCTCTATACGTATATAAGTATGTATGTAACATAAGGGTATATAAAAGTATGTATGTATGTATACATGTTTCTTTTTATCTGTCTATCGACTGATCGATCCATATATCTATCTACAGATGTTTTTATAAGGTTATTTGTATTTTTGTGTGTTTCTGACCTCGACAGGATGTCTTCCTGAACATCATTTTGTATTCCTGAACATCATTTTGTCAGATATTTCAAACAAGAACGGACACAAGGTTTGCTAGGTTTACTAGTTATTTCAACAGCGTTGAATTATTGATGTTAATTAATATTTCTGATGTTCCTACAGCTACTACTACTACTATTACTACTACTATTACTACTACTGTTACTACTACCGTTTTTGTTAACACTTTACTTCCAGTACTACTATTACTACTACTTCAATTCTTGCTACTACTGCTATTACTTCTGTTACTCCTGTTACTATTACTACTATTACTAATACTAACATATTATCAGATTGTTCGGGTGGGTAATTATGAACTTTGACCTAATAAACTAGTCTACATCACACATTCAAAGAAAACGTACACGGCAATTTAGATGTAATATCGTTCATTTGACTCGCCTTACACAAACATGAACCAGGGCTTGTACATACATACATACATACATACATACATACATACACATACTACATACATATATATATACATGCATACATGCACACATACATACATATATACATAGATACACACACACACATACATACATATAAGCACACACATGGATATGTATAGATAAATATTGTCTATGTGCAGTCTAATCAGATGTTTTACATACGACAGAGAATATTCATCCCTAAGTATATACATACACAGATATATCAGAAATATACACAAACTTCAACAAATATACTTCGTATATTTTTTATTGTTGTCTCTCTCTCTCTCTCTCTCTCTCTCTCTCTCTCTCTCTCTCTCTCTCTCTCTCTCTCTCTCTCTCTCTCACACTACATACATACTTCAGATATTCGCGTATCATCAATCAAGTTCCATTCTCATCATACTGGCAAAAGAAAGCGAGAAACATAAAACACACAGTTATTTCATTTCCCGTGACACTA
>CM022667.1:9780037-9810037 GCA_012295275.1 Chrysomallon squamiferum | reverse complement strand
TTGTCGAACATCTGTAAAGTTTCTGAAGCCGAATTCGATAGATGAGGTTGCTGGATGCTTTGTTCAACAGACGGAACATGTTAAAAGACAGACCAGATTCGCTAAAATAGCTTGTATCGAGTTGAAAATAGCTTCTCTTTTTTTGTCAGTGAGATATGTATGGTTTATAGATTTTATATTCACCATTTCTGTGTTTGTCCAATCCTAAAATGATGATTACGATCATAATGATGATAACTAGTAGCACTAGTAGTAGATGTAGTAGCAGTACAAATAATCAACAATAATTAATAGTAATTAAAATGATGATATGAAATAAACAAATAGGCAGATAGACAGATAAAGAGAGAGAGAGAGAGAAACTGAGACAAGGATAGACAGAGAGATAGAGAAATAAATAGACAGAGACTCACACATAGATAGATAGATAGATAGATAGATAGATAGATAGATAGATAGATAGATATATAGATAGATAGATAGATAGATAGAGACATAGATAGATAATTTGATTTACTGATAAAGTGTGTTGTAACTCAGCAACAGAGCTGAGTAGTAAGTTGAAGCATAAATCCTCTGCACAGGACTGTTATTTGTCTTTGGATGTTCCTGACAAATCATTAATATTTTTTTATCCATCGCCTGCAGCTTGTAGTTTTCAGTCTTGTGAATGGTGTCTGTACACACAGTGACACAAACATGCACGCAAACTATAAACATTTATAGTGTGTGATATAATACTATATAGTAAGTCACAGGATCTGTCTTGCTCATTGGAATAATTCCCGTTCGAACAACTGATTTATATTCCTTCCCGTCTGTGGTATATATAGTCCAGCTGTCGTAACATAACTTAAAACAGTAATAATTATTAAAATGATGATGATGATGATGATGAAGAGAAGATGACGAAGAAGAAGAAGAAGAAAAAGAAAAGACGAAGAAGAATATAAAGTCTTGCTGACAACAAAACATACAGTTTCAAGTTTACAAATCATAATAACAGTTCATTTATCAATTGCTGTAGCATCTTTTTCATTTTCTCTTTCCAATCTAGTTTTCTTTTTATTTCTCATCAAGTGTCGCAGACAAGTTGACAATTCAACCACAACATAGCCACGTCTTTTTTTCTTCAAATACAATTAAACAACGAAACAGAAAGACTCTTCACTTCAGCAGCTGAGTGAATACTTCATCCTTTTTGTAAGTAGCACTTCAGAAACTGGACATTTTTCGTTCGTTTTATGAGATGTATACTTGAGCCAAGGACACGTATGTTTACGAGTATTTTTTCTTGAAGCACCACATTTAATTTTTAATGTAACTAAGAGTTAGAGAGAGAGAGAGAGAGAGAGAGAGAGAGAGAGAGAGAGAGAGAGAGAGAGAGAGAGAGAGAGAGAGAGAGAGAGAGAGAGAGAGAGAGAGAGAGAGAGAGAGAGAGAGAGAGAGAGAGTATTTGAGAATATACTGAACTGTGTATGTATGAATGTCTTTCTGTATCTGTTTGTGTGTGTATTGTTGTTGATGATATACAATAATCTATATGGCTTAGCAAATGAATGGAGATGGACATTTACGTTACTTTGTATCAATGATAGATGAAGAGAAAGGAGAAGTCTTAAAATGTTCATTTATTATTAATACTGCGCAGTGAAAAACACATGAGATCTGACCTACTATAGATTTTTTTAAAGTGTCTAACGTGATTACATTACAATTACACCCGCTTTCCTTGTTTCATTTGTTCATTCTGTGAATCAGACTCTCTCTCTCTCTCTCTCTCTCTCTCTCTCTCTCTCTCTCTCTCTCTCTCTCTCTCTCTCTCTCTCTCTCTCTCTCATCTTTCTTTACTTCTTTCCTTGTTTAAAACATTATTTCTGTCATTTTCACTTTTTATTTTCGTACATCAATCTTCCCCGAATCATATTCCTGTATAATTATACATTTCATTCAATTACAAGATAGAAAAAAAGAAATTACAACCTGGACCCCTCCAAACAAACATAAAAAAAATAATGTTTACAACTTCAGTTATACATGAATATTGATAAAACTCTTTGCAAAATGTGTTTTTTTTCTCAATTATTTCTCGTTATCGCTGGTTTATTCTTGTTGTGTTTTGTTTTTCCACCATATAGCAACGAGTCCCGATTTGTTGATAACGTTTGATAAAAAAAAGTTTTGTTCTCGTCTTCTTTTAAAGTTCTCTCCTGTTCACAGCAAGTGGCACAGAGATAACACAGACAAACAGACAAAAAAAGACCAAAGTACAAAAATAAAAATATATATATATATCTATCTATCTTTCTGTGAAGCTTATAAACAAGATCTCATTTCACTCTTATTTTAATTTTTTTAAGTCTATTATGTGCTGTGCTGTTGCATAATTCGTTACTTTATTTAAAGGTTTTTTTTCAAATATATCATTATAATTGCTGGCAGGAGTTCCGTGTGTGACATTTTGATAGCGATCCCTTGAAAAGAAATGAACAGTATGGTACGTAATAATGTTAGACTGCCACGAATTCTATGCTTTAACAGAAATGAAAACACATCGCAGTTATGTAGTGCTGGAAAATGAATCAGATTAATTGTCTGGGTTATTTTTTTTTTATATATGCAGTGTGAATTTTAAATTGCGATAAATTGTGTTTGTTAGTATCCATACTGGCAAACACGCACGCACTTACGCACATACGCACACACACGACATATCCATAACTATCTGTGCACTGATTCAGCTAACACCATCTGAGAAGAAGAAAATAATTAGTATGTTTATTAATTTTCATAACAAAAGGAAAACTTGAACCACAATCACTGAATATACAATAACATTACTGTCTGCTCTTCCTCCCTGTTCATCATTACCATCATCTCATCATCATCATCATCAACATCGTTTCTGAATCCTTCTTTCTGTATCACTTTTGTACTATTAACCCATCTCTTTGATATAGCAGTCGATGAATTATTAACTAAGATGTGTATTCTAGTCGTTTTTTGTTTTTTGTTGTTTGTTTTGGTGTTTTTTTGTTGTATTTTTAACAATAGCCTCTGATCGGCATTTCAATAATTAAAATTCTACAAGGATCTCCTTGTTGGGTCTGTTGTGCGTTTGTCATCTACGTGTTAACCAAGATAATTAGTCCTTAGTGAGCATGATGCGTTTGTTGTATTGTTTACTGTGAAAAATACTTTCAAAATGAACTGTCTGTTGACTCAACTAAAAGTACGTACGCTATACGTCCACTAATAGACACAGACATACATACACGCTTACGCACAAAGACATACGTGCAAACAGATATACAGTTATTATTTAGATTTACAGCTATTATTAGTATTCATCATTTGTTGTTTTTTTAATATTTCTTCTTCTTCTTCTTCTTCTTCTTCTTCTTCTTCTTCTTCTTCTTCTTCTTCTTCTTCTTCTTCTTATTATTATTATTATTATTATTATTTATCGTCGTTGTCGTCGTAATCATCATTATAATTGTCATGGTTACGTATGATGTTGCTTTTTACATATATCAAAGTTTTGTTTTGTCGAGAACAGTCTATTTGGGTTTGTTTTTGTTTTCTTTCTTTTTTTCTATAGTAATTTTTTTGTTATAATTTCTTTTCTTTGCTAGTTATTTTCTAAATGTTACTAGACTGACGACACTTTATTGATTGAAAATGACTGCTGAAAACAAAAATCCATTACATTGTCATTACAATAGTTCAGAAAAAAAGAAAAAAAAAACAGAAATAAAGAAGAAGAAAGGAACGCACTAAGAAAAGAAAAGACGTAGAAAGAAATAAAACAAAGACGTTTTGTATTCTAGAAAACCCGAGTACAAGACAAAAAGGAATATTTCTCTCAGAGGAATTGCATGATAATATTAATCTTGATTTTCCTAACAGGGCTTCGTTTTGTACGGAAGCCCATATCTGCCATCTCAGAGGAATTTGTTTTAACGGCGACTCGTACAGTTACATTTCTAGTACGTCCACGTAATACGTTACAACATGGTCTCGTAGGTCACGAAATAATCCACTTTTGTTGTAACGTTATTTAATACGCTAATAGTCCACTGTTGTAACGGCAGTTGATACGTATAATATAAAAGTTATTTTTATTACTATTTTTCGGTGTATGTATGTATGTATATATGTGTGTTTGTTTGAACGGTATGGATGTGTGTGTGTCTGTATGTATTTATGTATATATGTATGTACGTATGTTTGTGTATGTATGCATTTATATATGATATACGTATAATATAAAATATATATATATATATATATATATATATATATATATATATATATTTACAGAGAGAGAGAGAGAATCAGACAGTTCAACCAAAGCCAAACAATAAAAAATAAACTGTACTTGACTTGGCGAACTTACATACTGCAAACACAATCAATTATCAAACAGCCACTGGCTATAAATCCGTAACCGTGCAGATGTTTATTTGAACTCGATGACTAGCTTTCGTTTGGGTTATATTTCATCAAACGCATCTGTGGTACAGAACTGATGAGACGGAGAAAGAGAAACGGGGATGGGTGACCAAGATTGAATCAGAGACTGGTGGAAAGTCAGGAAAATACTGAATAATTAATTGTACGCGAAAATAGCGATGCGTGACTCCGAGACAATAATAGTTTATTTTCGTGAATATTTTGAAACTGGCGCGTGTTTTAGAGTAAATGTCACTCACCGATTTATTATTATTAATGTTAGTGTTGTTGTTGTTGTTGTTGTTGTTGTCGTTGTCGTTATTATTATTTAGATAAGAATAAACTACACTGAATTTGTTTTATTGTAGAAATGATATTTGATCTTTTAATTTTTTTTTTCTATAATAATTCCTTTATTTAGTTAGTTATTTTTATTTTATTATTATTTTTATAATTTTTTTTTTTTCATTATTATACCTTTTTAGTGTTTCGTTCACTTTTTTCTTATATTATATATTTTTTTCTGTCTATTCTATTCCTTCGTTATTTATGTCTTAATTCTTAAAGTCTTACCTTATTTCTTTGCTACTTCCTTTTTCTTCTTTTTTCTTTCATTCTTAATTTTCTTTTTCTTTCTTTCTTAATTTTTTAATCTTTTTTCTTAACCCTCGTTTTCTTATATTCTATTTTTTTCTTTCTCACCTTTTCTTTCTTCTTCATTATTTTTCTTTCTCTCTTTTTTCTTTTATTCCATCTTTTTGGTGGTTTTCTCTTTTATTTCTTATCTTATTTCCTTTTTTTCTTCTTTTTCTATAACGTATTTTCTTGTTTTGTTTTCACCAAAGGTTTCATAAAATTATGATCCTTGATCTTGTATGTATTTCAATGGTTTCATAATACTTCAAAAATTCTTTAAAAGAAGGAATTAGATTTTGGAGCAAAGGTATTAAACGAGTTTTGAATTTTTGTCAAGAACAAATTAGATTAGTTTAATTTCATTTTTATTTAAGAATAAGGATTTAAAAAACATCAAAATGCGCATTAACACACGAAAACATACATAATTACAGAAATACAGACAGTTACTGTTGTACATTTAGACACTAACAGCTAAAAACCAACATCAACTACAACCATTTATTTAATTTATTTATTTATTTATTTATTTATTTATTATTATTATTATTATTATTATTATTATTATCATTATTATTATTATTTAATTTATTTATTCATTTATTTATTTATTTAATTTTTATTATTATTATTATTATTATGATTATTATTATTATTATTATTATTATTATTATTATTGTTACTGTTCTTATTATTATCATCATCATTATTATTATTATTTGATAATAACGACAACTTAGAATTTATTTATGTTTGGAAACACAAACATGCGCTTATCATACTCGGATATTTAATTTCACCTTCCCTGTTTAGTTAAAGTGAGGGAAAAACAAGCTTCACACATACCATATGCCAGACATAAGATCTGAGACTGTTGGGTTTGAAGATGCATTGAGAATTATTCATATTTCAATTTCCTGTAACAGCTACTGCTATAATTATGATACCTGCTTTTTTACATAATACAATGTGTGTATTTTATGTGTTTTTGTGTATGTATGTATGTATGTATGCATCCCGTATGTATATGGGCTGTATGTTGTATGTATATATATGTGTGTGTGTATCCAAATGTATATATGGTGTCTGATTTTGAGTGTTTGTGTGTGTCCATATTTATTTTTGTAAATATACAATCAGTGTGTGTGTGTGTGTGTGCTTGTGTGTGTTTCTGTGCTTGTGTGTATACTAAGAAGTGCAAAAATTAATTCTCTTATTCTTTTAAAACAGGCTGCCACTGAATGAACCATAAAAAAAAAGCAACAAATTATTTTAGCTGACTTAGACTAAAATCAGGAATTATATCACAAACACCCATAAAAACACGACAAATATGAAACTAAATGTAAAAGAAAAAAAACGAGCATAATAAGAAAAGAAAAGAAAAGAAAACGCAGTATAAAGACAATAACGAGGGTTGGAGAAATCTGCTTGGGCAGTGATAATCGAATCATTACAGTACATTATATCATTAAACTCGTCTGCAGAGGAATCCTTTCAGCAGCAGAACAAAACTATTTTCATTTCCGTAAACGGATTCGGTAAGAAAATAGTCTGTAATAACGGGATAGAATATATCTCCATCTGTAACCAAGGCAACATGTACTTTATTGCAGAATCCCCTAAAGATATTACTATCTGTTGTCTTAGACACTTGTCTGTTTGTCAGGCAGAGAGAGAGAGAGAGAGAGAGAGAGAGAGAGAGAGAGAGAGAGAGAGAGAGAGAGAGAGAGAGAGAGAGAGTGTGTGTGTGTGTGTTTGTATATGTGTTAATATGTATATATATATATATGTCTGTATGCGTGCACATTTATTACTATAACTGCTACTATTACACCACTACTACTACTACAACTACTACTACTACTACTAATAATAGAAAATTTGCTTTAAAAAAGTGTTAAAATCGATCGCTGTCTAGTCCGCTTTTCTTGATGACGTAATTCTACTGTTGGCGTAATTTGGCTGTTCGGAATATTTCGGAGAATTTCGTTATTTGACAGTTCAGAGTACTACTACATTCATTTATCCAGCTGAACTACAACGATGTGCTATTAATAATGACGACAACGACAACGACAACAATAACAAAAATAATAACGACGACGACGACAACGACAACAATTATCGACATTTTAAGCGATATTAATTACAGATAAACCAACTTTTCAGCGATTAATATGAAAACTAAACCGACAAAAATTATAATAAAATAATAATAACAAAACAACTAAGAAGAAAAAAAAAAAAAAAAAAAAAAAAAAAAGAAAAATAAACAAAAAGGAACAAACAGAAAAATAAACATTTTCTTTTCGTTCTGATTTCTTCCTGCATTTTTTTTTTTTTTTTTTTTTTTGTTGTTGTTGTTGTTCTTTACGATATTCAACAACACCCCTCTCGGCTGCAATCTAATTCCATATTTCCATCAGTCATTCGTTTCCTTTACGCTGGTTCACCCATTCACCTAGTTCAAAGATTTCTTGCATAAGACTATCGGCTCTAATCTGTTCTCGAGAAGCTTTCGCTCTGCCGTCAGATGGAGAAAATTAATATCGTTTCGGAGTTCCCGCGTTTCTCAACAGGCATCAATAAAACAATTTTGTCCTCCAGTGTTTACGTAATGGAAAATTGAGAATTCACCGCATTGCCACTAGAAAGTAATTTCGTGAGAATGTTACAGCAATTTTACGTCGACACAATTACAGAAGAAAAAATTGCTTTGTTGGCACTGCGGTTAAAATCAGTTATTTATATCAAACGTAGAAGTGTTACGATTTATTTTTCTTTCTTTCTTTGTTTTCGTTTTTTTTTCTTTGTTTTCTTCTTCATTCGTTTCTTTTTTTTCTTCTTCATCATCATCTAATTTGTCTCTGTCTTTCTTTTTCCTTTTTTCTGCATAGTACTACTACGACGACAACGTTTACGACTACGATGACGATTACAATTACTACGACGATTATTGCTACTACTAGTATGAATCACTTTTTTACGACTATCAGGAATCACTACTTTTTACGACTATCAGGCCTACTACTACTACTACTACTACTACTACTACTACTACAAATACTATTACTACTATCACTGCTACTACTAATAGCAATAATAATAATAATAATAATAATAATAATCTGCATAATCTAACTTTTGGTTCATTATGATCATTTTATCATCATCGTCATCATTATCGCCTTCTCTCTTCCGACTTTTCGTTGTTGTTATTGTTCTTTTTATACGAATCTTCTTTTCTTTTTAAACCATTTTCTTAATTATTATTGTAATTATCGTCAACTTCTTTTCTTCGTCGTCGTCCATCATCATCATCATCATCATCATCATCATCATCATCATCAAAAACAAGACATGAAAGTTTAACTTAATTATAGACTGCATCGACCTTTTATGTTTTTACGGCGGCTTGATAACAAAGATCGATTGCGCACTAAAATTCGAGATGAAAGAAAAATGCGCAAATGCCTCATCAAATTTATATCAGCAGCTTTAAAAAAAAAAGAGATATAAAATCATAATAACTCCTATACAAAGTTACACGCTATAATAGTTTTCAAATTAGAAAATAGTTTTCGCTGAATTTGAAGAAACATGAAAAACTTGAGTCTAGACATAAGAAAAAAACGTTTTCTTACTGAATTTGAAATAAGTTAATGAATTCATTTTTTAAGGTGTGGTGTATGAACATCATTTGGGCCAAACAGATTAATGTAATGTATTTTTTTTCGAAGCTTTCGTATTTTCATTTAATTATTTGTTTTTTGTTACTCTCTTCTTCTTGTTTTTCTTCTTTTTCTTTTTTTTAACATTTACATTGATTTCGCAAAGAATAAAGTTTCAATTTTGAAACGACATAAAGACGAGAAATTATATCTTCGTTTTCGCGTCTAAGATACTGGAAATAAAAAATCAAATTAAAAACATTGAGTTCATAATACACGTAATTTACGCTTTCTTATTAAATATATATATGTATATATATATATATATATATACATACATACTTTTTATGATACGTATTTAGTTTGCAAATAATTATAGATGTTCACACAGACTTTCAGATGATTAGTTTTTAAGAAAAAAAACAAAAGATGACAAAAACAAAAAAAAAAAAAAAAAAAAATTTAAATTAAAAATTATAAGCATTTAAAAGTGCACGCAACATACTTTAAGCTACTTTAGCATCATCAGAAATGTACTTAAATATATTCATCTGGGAAATAAATTTTCATTACGACTACAGCTCGCACAGACACAGCAATTCAAAAACGATTTCTAAGACCCCTGGATAAAAACGTGTATTTGCCAAACTCATTGAACGTGACAGAAAATCTTTTCTCGGTAAATGCTGTTTTTGAAAAGAAATGATTATTTTTCCTGTGAAGAAGACGATCCTTGACTCCTACTTAATGTGAAAAAACGTCATAAACAAGTTTGTTCGAGGGCTTTTTCAGAGCTTTCTTCCTTGAGAGGGATTCTTAAAGGGATCTGACGTAATTTTACATACTCGTGTGTATTTCGAAGCTTATAAAAGACGTTTATCTTTGGTTACCTTGGTAACGTATCTCATCTATCTGATTTCTCAAATGCTTTACACGTTTATCGTGTAAAAATGATAACTGAAAAAGAAAACGGAGTCAAGTTTTGAAGTCGGTTTAGAGAAATTGCCTGTTTGCTTAATAGTTAATATTTAACAGTAATAATAACAACAAAAACGACCACATCAAAAAATAACACAACATCCACCACCACCACCCGCGACAGTAACAGTAACAACAACAACAACAGCAACAATAATAATAATAACAATCATAATAATAAATTTTGCAAAAATGACGTCAAGACCTTTTAACTAGATCAAAACAACCAAAAGCCGTACTATTTAACCATTTTATTATTATTATTTTTTTTTTTTAAATACTTACTTGGAAAATTTAGTCAATTTTAAAAAAAACAAAAAACAGTCATAAACGTAGTCTATGAGAGACCATTTTAATGATTTGGCCGCATTCAGACGATATGCCTTTATTAATCCTTTTTCATTATTGTCAACGGAAGCGGTGAATTGGTCGCGCATTCTGAGCGGTTGTTACGAAGGTCACGAGCAGTGCTGGGAATTATCTCTCGCAGATTTCTTACAATACTTAAATTGCAAAACTAGGAAATGAAAATCTATGATTCAAAACCTGACCTTCTGGCTCACACACAGTGAATTATAATTGTGTTTCCTTCGTTTTCTATCTACGTTCTTTAATTTCTTTATTTCTATCTCGTGTGTCTGTGTGTGTGTATGTGTGTATGTATGTATGTGTGTATGTGTGTATATATGTATGTATATATTTATGTACACATATTTGTCTATGTCTGAGTGTGCGTGTGTATATAATGTACACATATTTGTCTATCTGTCTATCTCTGTTTATCTATCTCTCTATATATCTGCCTGTCTATAGATTCCTTATTTAAAGAAAAAAAACAAATTAAGCATCCTAACATTTGTATCCAAAGGACAAAAAGCATTCATTTCATGATTTAAAAAATAAGAAAACTTTGAAACAACATATCCACAACGTAAAGCTCTTCTCTTCATTTTTTTTTTTTTTTTTTTTTTTTTTTTTATTCAACCTTTTTTTTTTCTAAACTAAATTTCACAGTTGATAAAACCTTTATTTAAAACGTCAGTGACAAAAGATTCGAACTCGACAGGTTGCGTCTTACTTGGGCGCGTGTGTGTAAATCTTAATGAACGTTAAAACACTGATGTCAAAGTTTTGTTGCACTTGCTGCGTGGGTTTGGCTGAAAAACATTCGAAAAACTACAGAATCGATTTGTATGTCATTAAAATATACACCCACTGAAAGAGGACGGGAATTAAATAAACAATCAGCGAAAATTTACTTCAACTCTTTAAGGTTTAAATGAACAGAAAACAAGATTTCTATTTAACCCTTTTGAGGTTTAAGTAAACAGTCAGCAAGATTTGTTTTAACCCCTTCAGATAACCCATTCATTGAACAGGAACAAAAAGGATATTAATTAGTCCTTTCAGATTTAAATAAACAGGAAGATTTATTTTATGCGAAAGACAGAAAATATTTTGTTTATTTAGTCTTTAAGCTTTAAATGAATAGAAAACAAGATTTTTTTTTTAAAGCCTTTATTGTTTACGATAAAGCTGCAGTATTTTTTGTTTGCTTCTTGTTCTTTGTTTTCGGTATTTTTTTTTTTTTTTTTGCTTCTTGTTGTTGTTTACCTTGTGTTCTTGACTCAAATTATGAGAGAATGCTGATTTTAATTTTATTAAATTTAAAATTTTTTTTTTATTATAATAATATTCTACAACAACAAAACAACAACAACAACAATAATAATTTAAATTTTTTATTTTTTAATTATAATAATATTCTACAACAACAACAACAACAACAACAACAACAACAACAACAATAATAATAATAATAATAATAATAATAATTTTTCACAAATACAGAATCTATGAAATTTTACATTTTGACATTCTTCCAGGCATATACTAATTTATCAATGATTTAAATCCAAAAAAATCCCCACCACCACCACCACCAACAACAACAACAACAACTTTCTTGTGTTTCTGTCTGTGAGTTGTGGGAACAATTATCAGTCTGCTTAAACAAGTAAGTTATCTGAGCAAATAGCAAGCATGTTACATTTCGCTGTCAAATTTGAGTTAATCTGTACGTAGCAGAAAATACAGTAATCACAGATTTAGCGTTCTGCACAGAATCGTTACGTTTTCAGTGTGACACAGAGCTGGTAACAGAATCACGAGAGTGAGAGTCTGTTTCTTCTCTCTTCGTCTTGACAATAATTATATGTACTGGGCATTTGAGATCAGACAGAGGTGTATGTGAGTGCATTTTTGAGAAAGTGTGTTTGTGTGTGTGTGTGTGTGTGTGTGTGTGTGAGAGAGAGAGAGAGAGAGAGAGAGAGAGAGAGAGAGAGAGAGAGAGAGAGAGAGAGAGAGAGAGAGAGAGAGAGAGAGAGAGAGAGAGAGAGAGAGAGAGAGAGAGAGAGAGAGAGAGAGAGAGAGAAAGTTAGAGAGAGAGAAAGAGAGAGAGAGAGAGAGAGAGAGAGAGAGAGAGAGAGAGAGAGAGAGAGAGAGAGAGAGAGAGAGAGAGAGAGAGAGAGAGAGAGAGAGAGAGAGAGAGAGAGAGAGATTTCAAGGGCTTTTTTTTTTTTGTGAGAGATTATCAAAGATTGTCTAATCCATTAATTGTTTTCCATTATATTTATTTATTTAATAACATCTTTCCATTCATTTATCTTTCCTTTTCTCTGTCCTATTACTTTACACTATGAACAACAGACTCGTAAGCCTCTGATAAAACATGCATTTACTATTACTGATATCAGCAGTGACCCAATTCACGAAGATTACTGTTTTGTTTTTGCCTCTTTTCTCTGAGTCTCTTGGAACACTGTCATGAATATCCCGCTGACAAAAAGCTCAGATACCATCTACGACTGCTTCTTGTTCATCAACGCGGAATTGTTTTGACTGTTGTGATTGATAAATCGTTTTTCATATTTTATTTTTCTCTTTCGATCGTTCAGAAACTGAATAATTGAATCTCCATTGTGTGTTTCTAGCTTCACTAATCACCTTCGTTTTTTTTTTTTTTTTTTTTTGTTTTTTATAGACGACCCGTTTACACGAGTTTTTTTTGTTGTTTATAACAGAGTCGAGTGGTGGTCAGTTTACTTGAATTTCACCTTGGCAAAAAGCAATCATCAGTTTGTTGTACAGTTAGTTACCTTTATTCGTGTCGTATAGGATTAGATTGTATTTCTAGAAAATGGTTTGTAATTGTTTTCTTGTATGTGTATGTGAGTGTGTGTGTGTGTGTATGTGTATGTGTGTATGTGTGTGTGTATAGTTTATAATTTTGAATATTCTCTGTCTTGTATACGTCTGATTAGACTCTTCACATAGACGGGAACGCACTGGCGCAGGAGGACAAAGTCCAATCACGACCTCACAAACCTGTCAGATGCCGCTGACGAGACTCGAACGTATGGAAGCCATTCGCCAACACACACACACACACACACACACACACACACACACACACACATAAACACACTTTCTCAAAAATGCACTCACATACACCCCTGTCTGATCTCAAATGCCCAGTACATATAATTATTGTCAAGACGAAGAGAGAAGAAACAGACTCTCACTCTCGTGATTCTATTACTAGCTCTGTGTCACACTGTAAACGTAACGATTCTGTGCAGGACGCTAAATCTGAGATTACTCTGTTTTCTGCTACCTACAGATTAACTCAAATTTGACACTGACAGTGTAAAATGTATGCTATTCGCTCTTATGTATGCATGTATATAATGTATGTTTGTATGTATCTATGTATGTCTGTGTATGTATATGTACATTTAAATGTACATGTGTGCACATTTGTGTGTATATAATAATACATATTTGACGTTTGTGTAGGTATGTATGTATGTATGTATGTACTACGAACGTGTGTGCATACACAATCAAAATTTTGTGTTTGTCTTTCTTTGTTTTTTTTTTATTAAGTATGCACGTAAGTTCATGACATGTACGAATGTGTTTACCTATGTGTGTGTATACATAAATGTGCGTTCCTACACGCACACGCATTTGTTTATTGACTTGATTTGTCTTCCCGTACTCATTTTTTTCTTCCTATCACGCTCAGATAACCGGATATTTTTTTTCCCACATATAATTAATTCTCATATTTCATTTTTTTATAATAAGAAAATGTATTGATTTATTTTTCGTAAATTGTGCAAAGGTTTACGGTATTTGAATTACAACGTTGTTATTCATTATTAATAATAAATCGTGTGATAGTTGTTTGCCCAAGTTAAACGTTGACTTAGTCTACCTGCAGAATATAAACGTATCGATTTTTTTTTTTTTCTGACCTTCTCGGGCAATTAAGTACATCTCTGTCTCTGGCAGCAAACATTTATTGATTTTTTGTTGTTGTTGTTGTTGTTGTTGTTGTTGTTGTTCTTCTTCTTCTTCTTCTTCTTCTTCTTCTTCTTCTTCTTCTTCTTCTTCTTATTCGTCACATTTGAAACTGGAAAATAAAAAAAAAAGCATATTTTATTTAAAGACACATTCGAATCGTTTTTAATCTCTGGTTTTATTACGTCATACATATAGTTAAGAAAAGTTCAGATTAGAGATAAATAACCGTTGCTATGACGTCGATGTTATGACGTCATTGCCTTGTCTTTTTCACGAAGAAGCAAGGAATATATTTATTTTTATTTTTCACCTTCGAATAGTCGAGTAAATGTATATAATAATTTTTGACAAAGTAATAACGTGGAACTTGTTGAAGTGGGGAACAAAAATACTTCCCTTTAATGACTTTCATTTATTATATTAACGTTTGCCAAGTCTGCCTCGTGTAATTTTTCTAATGGAAGCCTGAGAAAAGACACCTTTCCTTTAACAGGAAATGACTCTATTTTACACTGTAAATAATCAGAAACAGCCACGGAAGAAATGAATTAATTTATCATGAAGATATGTAAAGAAAATGTATATATATATATTTTTTTTTTTTTTTGCCACATGCCCCGATGTAAACTTTTTGTACGTTTGATTATTGCTTCCACCTTCAGCCTCTGTACACTTGTCTTATACGCTTATAATAATTGTCCTTCACTAAAAATAAATCTCCTTGAAGTTGTTTTACTTGCATAACCGTCTTGAAATAACAGAGGTATATATGTATGTTAAATATAAACAAGGAATGTCAGTGTTTTATATATAACAGAAGGTTTAATGACGTTGTGTTCTCTTAAATCTGCATTTTAGCCTTTCCCGGAAACTGATCTTGGTACGTGTCATGCTTAAGAAAGAGGTTTAACCACTGCAACTTAGCAACATAAACTGGTAGAACATGATTCACTAATAAAACGTGACAAAATAATCAAGCGTGATTTAGTCTTACAACACGTGATTCACTGATAAAAGGTGGTTTAATAATTTACAATGTGACATGCTGATATAAATTAATATCTTTAATAAGTAAAAACCTTTATATTGATTAAAATGTGACACTTTCGCAAATAAAAGCATCCAACGTGACTTTATTATTACGAAAATTCCCCTATTTAACAACCACTCCAACAAAAATTCTTAATTTTCTTTTATTTTAGACACACTGTGATGCAAAGCAGACACACATGCTAAAAAAAACAACATTTTCACCAGACAAAACAACTAAATTAAAAATGACTTTTATTGCCACATACTTTTCACTGAACTGGCATAAAAACCTACTTAACTGATCGAGACCGGAAATAAACACGCCCACACGCACAAACAAGACCCCCCACCCACCCACCCACCCCGTCGAGAGCCTCATACATCGCTTTATTTAACTTTCTGCAATTTTTCGGCTTTCACAGAATCAAAAATGTAAAATAATGGCTTTTGATGATCGACCTTGTTAAAAGTGTTCAATAAATAAAAATCTCATCTGGATTTACTCCAGGGACGAGAGGAATTAATTAGTGTTTTCTGATTGTGTTTCGCTGCATGGTAAATGGGGAAAAGGGAATTAGACGACTGACTTACTTTAAAACTCGACATTTTCATTGTTCGGTTACTCAGTTCATCTACAGAACTAAACACAGCGGGCTTTTTTTATTATTATTATTTTTTTTTTTTTTTTTCTCTCACACGTTTAGAAAAGTAGGTCTTTTGATGCTATTTTAAAACACGTCATATTATTAATTTATTACAGAAGATTAACGTGCGGCAGAAATTCTGGTTTGTGTTGAAGAATTAGCGTATTTGTATTAAAAGGGACTGAGGTTAGAAGAAGAAAAAAAAGAAAGATAAGAAAAGAAATTCTGAAAATGTCCTTCAATGTAAGAAGATTAATGTTATTTTCCAACAAAATCTTTATACTTGAAAAAAAAATAATAATAATAAAAAAAATATATATAATTACGACAGACAGACATATGCAGTGACAGAGAGAGAAACAGGAAGACAGAGACAAAGACAAAAACAGAAACTTTGGGAGAGTAAAAGAAACACAGGAAAACAGAAACGAAAAGATGCAGAGAGAAAGAATGAGAGAAAGGAACAGTGACATAAGAGGCATAAAATGGATGGATAAAGACATGGAGAGAGAGAGAGAGAGAGAGAGAGAGAGAGAGAGAGAGAGAGAGAGAGAGAGAGAGAGAGAGAGAGAGAGAGAGAGAGAGAGAGAGAGAGAGAGAGAGAGAGAGAGAGAGAGAGAGAGAGAGAGAGAGAGAGAGAGAGAGAGAGAGAGAGAGAGAGAGAGAGAGAGAGAGAATAAATGCGAAAAAGTCATTACAAAAGAATAAACAGAAATAAAGTAAAAGAGTAGGAACAAAATACAGAGTGAGAAATCGAAAGAACAGAAAGTGTGTGTAAAATACAGAGCTTGATGACACATATCTTTCACTTGACTTTGACATCCGATACGCAGCACTGTAAAACAAAATAGACATAATACGAATCAGATGTGAAAACAAAACTAACGAGCGACTCCCTTTAACGCGGAACCGCATTTGTTTTGAGTTAATTGCATTCTGCCTGCAGACGATCGTCCGTGTGTGTGTGTGTGTGTGTGTTTTATTTTTGTAATTACATTCAAAGAGAAAAAACGTTTCCTAACACTTTCATGAGATTTTTTATTTTTTATGTTTTCCCCTCTTTTTCGTTGCCCCTCCCTCTGGAACCTAATCTGCACGTCGCATTAGTAAAAGAAAATTATATTTAACACTCACTGCGTCTAGGCCATCTATTTCGGCTGTGGAGTTAGCGTTCTTTAAAGAGGTCCGGGCTCTTTAGTTAATGGAATTTTAGGTCTATTTACTTTCGAACTGAGAAACGTTGTCTGTGTGTGTCTGTGCGTCTGTGGAAGGTGAGTTTTACGAGAGGACATAAAGCGATGTTTCTGCTGCTTGTTTATAATAGTTTATTCGATGACTGCGAGTTTTCACACATACCAGTAACACATACACACAAACAGACATACACACATGTAAGACTCAGACATCTGCTTGTGCGCAAATACGTGTTTGGTGTTGATGTTGTTGTTGCAACTACTACAGCGGCTACTTCTACTAGTACTACTGCTGCTACTACAACAACAACTACTACTACGTTTGCAGCTGCTGCTATTATTACTACTACTATTGCTACTACTACTACTACTACTACTACTACTACTACTATTATTATTACTACTGCTGCTGCTACTGCTACAGTCATTACAACAACAAGAACAACTATTATTAATAATATACTACTGTTTCTATTTCACTGCTACTTCAACCAATACCACAACTACCACAACCACACATCATACTAGTGTCACTTCAACCACCACTACATACAACAAGACCAGTGGTAATGTTAAGAAATACACACAATACGACCGCACCGAGCCAGAGCAATTGAGTTATCAGCTGAGTGCAGCTGTCATGTAAAGATGTCTAACAATCATTTGACCTCGCTGTAGCTGCTGTTGTAACCAGCGTTACTAATTAAGTCAAGGAGAATGTTGTTACGGTGCGAGTACGTGAAATAATGAGTGTGACAGTAACTGGCGGTATGCATAGACACTTATCAATAAAAAATCTGTTTTGTGCACCTTCCCATGGACTGGACAGTAAAAACCATGACGTTTGATTATGACGTCATTAGTGCATGACGGGCTCGTAACGGGCAATATCTTAATGAGCGTACAAGTGAATACAGTCTCGCCCTAGATCAGAGGAATCCATTTTTACGATCACAAAAAAAACAAAAAGCTACAAAACTAATTGTTTTTATTTATTTTTATTTTTTTTTATTTTAGTTGTTACTTTTTTTTTTTTTTTTTTTTTGGTATAGATCTATTTGATAAGACAAAACTAAACCCGTTTTATTATTTATTTATTTTTGTATGTATGTATGTATGTATTATGTATGTATGTATTATTATTATTATTATTATTATTATTATTATTATTATTTACTAAAGATCGAAAAGCTATCAAATAAAAATATCCAAAAAGCAGACTACTGCCTGAGACTAAAAAAAAAAAAAAAAAAAAAAAAAAATGGTTGCAAACTTAAGCAGACGACAGTTGAGTTCTTCATTTCACGTCTGCTTATTAAGAAGGAACGGAGGTCTGTCTATTTGTTACTTCTCCTTCGCAGCTGTGACGTAATTAGTTCGTGTAACAAGTTTTTATCAAGCGGTCTTTTATTACTTTGGGTAGGGAAGTTCGCGGAAGGCGTTGATTACGTTCGTTATTTCCTCATCGTTCTTGCATGCATCTGGTTTACACAAAACTTCTGCTATTTCTTTTTTCACGTCATGGTTTTACACGGTCCAGGAGTTCGAGTGCGTGCGTTCTAGGTACAAACTCGACGGGGATGTGATAGTTTGACTTGTTGCGGTATTCGTTTGTGATCCATTTTACCATTGCTTTTACCACAAGCTCTATTATTGCACGAGCAACGACGACAACAGTTACTACCGGTGTTGTTGGTGATGTTGTTGCTGTTGATATCATTACTGATATTGGTACTATTACTACTAGAACAATAACATTAATAACAATAAGAAGAAGAAACTAGAAAGAAGAATGACAAGAACTAAAATTTAAAAAACTAAACGAAAAACGAAAATGGAAACAACAACAAAAGAAATAAGGAAGGAAAGAAAGAAATAAAGAAAGAAATAAAGAAAATATATTGAAGAAAAGCAAAATAAATAATTCTAACCGAAACAAAATGAATCAAATGTTATGCCAGATTCAGTAGAATTCAGATGTCTATGTGACGTAAAACAATTGAATGACGTCATAACATTGTTCGTTGGGATTCATCAAACTTCAAGGCAAAACGGTTCGGTATTTTATTTATTTATTTATTTATTTATTTATTTATTGCTTTGTTCTTCATTATACAAATTAACACATCACACTCTTTACAAATTACACTAGAGGATTAAGCTCGTCATATATCATTCCATCAATCAGACAGATCTACAGACAGACAGACAGACAGACTGTCAGTGATACACTGTGTTATATCACTGTTTTAACAAGGTCTGCGTGATTTACATCTCTGAGTCTGATAAAAATCTTTTATTTCGAATTTTCTTTAGCTCGGTTCCTTGATTTGTCTTCACAAACAGGAAAGAACTCTTCTTACGTGATGGTTCATTTTGTCTTTCATCACGTGACTTCCTCCTTCACAACAATTGATGGCTTCTTATTCCAGAACACGTTTTGATTTATTTAGATCCTGAAACTATTGTATTTGTTCTTTCTTTCTTTCTTTTTTTCATTTTGATTTTTTTTTTCTTTTTTTTAAATTATAATTCCTAATTTAGAAAATAATGAGGTTTATAAAAAGTATCAGTAAAATTATTTCTTTTTGCCCCGAAATAATCAATTAAAAGTATATAGAGATACACATTTCAAATAGCACAATTACGTCTTCCTTGTCGTTGAATGAAACACATAGCCTTCTGTGCTGGAAGATGTTTCTTGCCTTAGTTAATCAGTTCGACTGGTGAAAAGTAATTCCACGATTTTTGTAACTTTCTATGTTATCAAGCTTTGATTTTCCAAGATAAAAACTCTTTTTAGATCTTCCTGGTTGCCGTTAAAAATTTATAATTTTTTGTAATTTACTGTTAGTTACTATTTCGTGCAGTAAGAATGAAAATCATTTAAACATTCTCTCTCTCTCTCTCTCTCTCTCTCTCTCTCTCTCTCTCTCTCTCTCTCTCTCTCTCTCTCTCTCTCTCTCTCTCTCTCTCTCTCTCTCTTATATTCTTACTTTCGGGATCGATAAATGCACTCATTTAAATCAAACCTCGTTCTTTTCTTGTTACCAAGGAAACCGTTTTCAGAAATGAGTTTCTAAACTGTTTTTGTTTCTTTCATTTAGTTTGAAGAACACCATTAATTACAACTGGGAGCGAAATTAAACGAAAATAAAGTTCTTTTAGAAGTCGCTGTTTTTAATCATTCAACTTGTATTCACGAATAAATTCAATTTAGACTTTTTATGCACAGTATATTACGAAGTTGTTTGTGTGTTATCTATAAGTTTGTAGTGTGTTTAAATGTTTGTAAATATATATATATATATATATATATAAACATTGTGGGGATATATTTTCTTTATTCGTACCAAATATGGTCAGTGATTCTGAATTAACTGTCATTTTTTTTATTAAGATACAGAGAAGTGTTACCTAGTATATATATATATATATATATATATATATATATATATTAAAACATCTCATTAAGATATGATTTTCTGGAGACGTTCTGAGAAACTTAATTCAGTTCGTCAGCCATAATGCTTGAATTCGCCAGTTTATCATCGTCATCACCATTATAATCATCAACATCATCATCATCATCATAATTATAATCATTATTATTATTATTATTATTATTATTATTATTATTATTATTATTATTATTATTATTATTATTATTATTATTATATTTTTCTTAATTTCCTACGTAAACTAGGTATATAAGATACAAACATTAAAACAGATAAAAACAGGTATTGTCTTCATTCTACGTCACATCCATTTAACGTAATCCCTTGAATAAAGCTGGATAAAATGAGATTCATATTAAAACCGTTTTACTCCACTGAGCAAAGCTTTGTCTAGCGATGAAAGACAATTAGTAAATGCCACTCACAGACACACACACACACAGACATAGACACACGCACATACACACACACAGAGACACAAACACACACACAAACACACAGACACACACACACACACAGACACAAACACACACACACACAGACACACACACACAGAGAGAGAGAGAGAGAGAGAGAGAGAGAGAGAGAGAGAGAGAGAGAGAGAGAGAGAGAGAGAGAGAGAGAGAGAGAGAGAGAGAGAGAGAGAGAGAGAGAGAGAGAGAGATAACAGAATAATACCCGCATATCTGGATTTTCCGTTTTTCTGTACCATAGATTAATATGTACAGTGCTTGAAACATGAAACAGTCAATAAAAACTAAAGAACGAAATTATATTTATCAGACACTTTTTAACCTCTTTTTTTTGCGTAATTTCTGTTTTCGTGGAACCAAGATTAACGGTCTGGTATGGGAAATGACATTATATTAAAAGATATATATATATATATGTATGTGTGTGTGGGGTGTGCGTGTGGGTGTGTGGGCGTGTGCGTGTGGGTGTGCGTGTGATATTGTATGTGTGTGTGTATATATATATTTGTAAAATAAAATAAAATACATATACATACATAGATAAATAAATTAATTAATTAATAATAACAGCAACAATATCTAATAAACAACAATAATAAACAATAACAACAGTAGTAATAACAACAACAACAACATCAGCAACAACAACAACAATACTCTAGTGAAAGTTTGACAAAATAATACGAAAATAAATACAGTCTTCTTTATATGCAGAATACTTCTAACGCACTTTTTTTTTTAAACAATAACAACAGAATAAATTAATCGTTTAATGAGGGATTAACTGCACTAAAACGGGTCGCTTTGTCTTTTAAAATGACGTCGTTTTATTGTACTTTTCAAAAAAGCCTACACAAACGTCTGACAACCAGAAAAACAAAGCAATGAAACGATAGGCCTGAAAATCCATGGATTAGAATCCAAAAAAAAAAAAAAAAGGTTGATTATTCTACTACGTCTTAAAGAAACAAAAATGGTATTGATTTTTATAATTAACATTTGTGGCTTTATTTTTCCCTTTCTTTCTTTCATTTTTTTAATGGGTATAGGAAGACCGATGTTTTACCTACTTGACTTATCTTAGGAACAGCACATAACAGGTTGAATCTCTGTCGAAGGAAAATGTAACAACATGTAATTAGCCAAAAATATATCACTATTAGAAGTATGTGTGCGTGTGTATGTGTGTGTGTATGTATATATATAAAAGAAGTATAAAGTAAAATACAGAAAGAATAGATGAATGAATGAAATATCTGTTAATAATACATCAAAATATTAAAAGAAATTCAGAATTAGACATAATTACAGTAAACAATAATCTATTGACCAGAACCTTACCACAAAAAAAAAAAAAAAAAAAATTAAAGACTAGATTTTAACAAAGAACAACAAACAGAAGACCATAACCTTACCATGGAACAACAACCTATAGACCACCCATTTTATGACAGAACAATGACCTACATCATCTTATATCAAAACAGTAACCTATAGACCAGAACCGTACCAGAGAACATAATCATATTGACCAGTATCTTATCATAGAACAACAACCTTTAGACCAGTATCTTGCCGTGGAACAAATATCCACAGACCAGTACCCTGTCATAAAATAGTAACCTGTGGATGAGTCCCTTACGACAGAACAATTGCCATAGACCATTGTCTTGCCACAGAACGACAAACAGACCAACACGATACCAGAGAACAACAAGCGACTCGTACTCAGACACTCGGAGTTTTGCTTCTGCGGCGAAGAAAGGTTTTGAGAGGACAGTAATAGCCGCGGTCTGTCGGAAGAAGAAAAGTATTTACAGCGTCTCCCGCGGCTCAGAAGTAAACCTGGAGTAATCGGAGAGCGAGTATTTTAAAAACCTGCTGTCACAGTCTGACAGCGACCTTGTCAGGTTGAGAGTGAACGTCGTGTCCGAGGTGAGCGAAGAGCTTTCGTGGTTTGATTTCACTTGTTACGAGCTGCCCTGTCGAGCAAGCCGAGAATTTAATTACAGTTTTTTTTTTTTTTTTTTTTCAATGGACGGTGAGTCCGAATATCTGAAACCGGTTTAAGTTAGTGTAGTAGTAGAACTTGCGTGGGGGGGGGGGTTTAATGGTTTTAACTGGAAGTTACGTGTAGATGCAGAGAGATCGTCTGTGTCTGGAACTAGTTTAGGATAAAGAGTAGAAGTAGTTTTTTGGTTTAACACCAAATTGTTTGGCAGTTGTAGATGGTAAAGAAGACAAACCGTGTAACTGAAACTGGTTTTGGTTAAAGAGTAGAAACAGCATGCGTTTAATGCAAACTGGTACTGTAAGCATATGTCTGAAACCCGTTTATATTCAGCAGAAGAACTATATCTGTGTGTATGCTTGACCGGAAGTAGAATAGATAGATAGATAAATAGATATATAGATAGATAGATAGATAGACAGACAGATAGATAGATAGACTGACAAACAGACAGACATACTAAAGAGATATACAGATAGTCAGATGACGGAGATATCGATGGCTATCTGTTTTCTAAGCGAGTAACATCAGGCCGATCTGAACGGCTGACACGTAGAACGCTGAGTAAACGAGATCAGAGAAACGGCAGACGTTTCGAATTAACAGCGTATTAAAGCGCATCAATAACACAGCAGACGGCGCTGAATCTGACATTCATTTATTTTCCGTGTATGGACGACTTCGCGTCCCACGGCGACTTTGTCTTGCGACAGCGGATTAGAAAAACGACCACGGAGTCGCCGACGTCGTAGAAAAACCCGATACTGCAACCCACAGGCGGGCAGTGTGCGTTAACGTGCGTCCGTCCATCAGGAAGATTGTTTTGTCAACGTCGCGTTCAGAAGTCCCCAGTCGCTGGAGAGCGAGAGAGAGACCCACTTGAAAATGTTTACGTGGTGAACGTTGTGATCGGTGTTAAATGTATGCGTTAATGGAATCCATTGTTTTTATCCGTGAAATATTAGTGATAACAGTTTGGGTATAAAAAAAAAAAAAAAAAAAAAAAAAAAAAAGATTCCGCGTTTGAAATTTAAGCTTCTAATGGGACTTAATGATTTGTTGTAAAATATCGTGTTTTGTTGTTAGGTTTAGAACTAATGTGTATGTTAGAATAAGTTTTTTAAAAATTGTTTTGTTTTAGAATTCATTATGATTTGTATGAATGCATAATGTATTTATCAGGTTTAGAACTTAGATTTATTGAACTTAATGTTTTGTATAAAACCGAGACAAAGATTTTTGGATTTATATTCAAAATGTATACATTATATCTACATATTAATCTTTTAATCTACTGATTAAATTATTGTATAATTACTGAATTTAAATTTAAATGTTCTCAAAGAAGATTACTGAGTAATGGAATGCGCTGGCTATATTTTTAATACATTTATTGTACTGTACTTAGACATATAACTTAGTTGTGTACAGTAATTTAAAATGAGAGGTGTTAGTATAGAACATAATTATCTGTGTCCGGTCTGCAGCTAATGTAATCTAAACCTCTATATCAGATGAGTAACGTGATTAATTTTATAGAACCATACTTATGGAATCATGTTGTTGAACTGAATAAAATTTTAATGCTCCGTATCCAGTTTAATAGGTTAATTATATTTATTCAGTTTACCGTTATCGCACCATATTTATAATTTAGTTAGCTGTTAATTCGATACTTTGTGTCAAATGTGAAATGGGCTTTGTTGTACTGATAAAAATGGCGTTTTTGATTATCGTCTATCTTGATTATCGTCTGTTATCATATAACACTTCAGTATCGAAATGTATATCGTCTGCATCGATATTAATTTTAATTCAAAACATTTCACGATTTTTTTTTTTTTTTTGTTGTTGTTTTTTTCGGTTTCTAAAGGCTCGAGTTTAGCTGTGGAGTTTAGTAAGACATATTATCGGCCTTCACCGCTCGGTATTCATCTTCTAACTTAGCATTTCCTTTTCAGAACGAAAACAAAAACAAAAAAATCATCGATTCTGTCATTTAACATCAAACGCGAAAAAGAACTGATTGATCGACCGTACAAATTAATGTTTTGGGTTTAACTGAGATCGAGTGAAAACAGTAGAATGAACAGATGAGTAAGTCAGACAATGAGCAAGTGAGAGCAAGAATGAGAGCATGCACGCAGAGAGAGAGAGAGAGAGAGAGAGAGAGAGAGAGAGAGAGAGAGAGAATAGAAGAATTATACCCTTGAACGTCCATGAAAAAGATCAACGACAGATATTAATCATAGACAAGTTAGCCTCTGTATTATGTAAAGCCTTATTTGTTTCATTTCGACGCTTGTTTTTTGACTCTTTATCCGTCAAACGTATTATCTGGGAACAGTCGACAATTAATTGACAATCAGTTGTAACAGTCAAACACATCATTTTGTGTCCTGCACTTTTCACTCCTAGAGATTCTCGCCGATTGAATTAAACGTAGCTTCTGCGTTTCCGTGACAAATGGGTGAAACTGCGTAACCACGACACCAGGACCATTTCACTATCAAGCAGAATTAACGACGTTTGTTTATCGATGTATTTGTTCTCCGGTTATTCATCGATCTGTCTAGCCTGAACGACAGTATCGGCTTGTCAGAATGATTTACGTAACTTTTGCCTTACCCTTCAACTGCGCGACTGTGATAGAAAAATTAATTACCAGATCAAAATAAATATGATTAATAATGATTCAGTCGGAAAACAAATCGTAATAATGAATAATTTTTTTCGTAGTGTTTGTTTTTTCTTTTCTTAATCTATCTGTCTGACTTTCTGTCTTTTCGCCTCTCTCTTCTCTCTCTCTCTCTCTCTCTCTCTCTCTCTCTCTCTCTCTCTCTCTCTCTCTCTCTCTCTCTCTCTCTCTCTCTCTGTATGTCTCTCATTCATAAATACATATATATGTACGTACTTACGAACATACATGCATACATACACACTTATGTACATACATATATACTGAGTTCGTACATATCCAAATAGATACACACTCACACACACACACACAAGCACAAGCACAAGCACACACACATACACATACACATACACATAATTAGCATTAAGTTTAAATGAACTGTGTTTTGTTTTGTTGCAGATGGAGAACGCGAAAGGACAGTGTCCGTCATTCTGGACGGTGTTGAATCGTCCATAGCCTTTCTAGATTCCAGTGACGAAATGGTCAGTTTCAGTTTTATTATTTGTTTTAATTATGTATTATTATTATTATTATTATTATTATTATTATTATTATTATTATTATTATTATTATTATTATTATAACTTTGTATCTGTATATTTTATAGTTTTGTTTTTACAATGTATTTGTATGTGTGTGTGTGTGTGTGTGTGTGTGTGTGTGTGTGTGTGTTTATGATTTAATATTTCACTATCTATAGTTAAACTGAAGAAATCGGTTACCGTGAAACTTTAATAAACGGATACAAAGGAGAGTGTACGGTAGAACATATTTTTGAAGAGTCATTTTGTCATAAACCAAATAACAGTAGTTGGAAAACAGATGGTGTCTTGCTTCGTCTCCTCATAATGGAGTCAATTAGAACTGAGAACAAATACTTCAGCGCTGAGTAAACATTTTGTACACGGAAGTCTTGGGCATAACGTCAATGATTTCCGATAACAACAGTGTCTTGTTTCTGTACTGAATATCTGAACCACAGACACAGAGGCACACACATACAAGCAGAAATACATCCGTATATTCGACTATAGATAGATCGATACATAGATAGATCGATAGATAAATAGATAGACAGATAGATAGATAGATTTACAGACAGACAGATAGAGAGACACACACACACACTGAAATAGATAGATATATACGTACGTACATCATGAGAGAGAGAGAGAGAGAGAGAGAGAGAGAGAGAGAGAGAGAGAGAGAGAGAGAGAGAGAGAGAGAGAGAGAGAGAGAGAGAGAGAGAGAGAGAGAGAGAGAGAGAGTTTAAAAAGAAACTGTTAACAGTTAATCCTTATTCCCTCTCAAAACTCACGCCATTACGTCCGTTTTCCAGGATGTTTACGGAAGTAACTCCTCCAACTAATCAAACGTGACCGCTCATTGAAATCATACAAAAATCATATTTGCCTTTTCCAAAGCAGCGTTCACACCGAGCGACTTTTGTTAACAGTTTGTAAGCACTCTTTTTCGCGTGACAGACATTTACCGTAATTTAATTCAATGACGGTCTTTATTTATTCAGTATGGCATGTTAGCAATAAAACTGTCTCTTATAACATCAGTAGTTAAAGAACATAACAAGATCGCTGCCTTCAGACATAAATACTGTTACTTCTACAAATGTGTGAACAAGGCAGGATATTGTACGTTGCACGATGAAATGAATGCCATGGTATGTAATCTACAGTCTGTGGGAGGGTATATGCGAAAGAGTCATTACTGGTAATAATAAAGATTATCTCGCATTTTATTTATTTATTTTATTTTATTTTATTTTTATTGTTTTATTTTTTATTTTTTTTTTTTATTTTTATTTTTATTTTTATTTTTATTTTTATTTTTATTTTTATTTTTATTTTTATTTTTTTTTTTTTTTTTTTTTTTTATTTTTATTTTTATTTTTATTTTTATTTTTATTTTTTTTTTTATTTTTATTTTTTTTTTTTTTTTTTTTTTCGCTTCTTTTGTCCTTTTACACAATGTTTTCTTCATCATCGTGATCTTCAAGTCGGTTCGATAAGTCGCTCAGTGTGAACCACGCTTAATCAATGATTTTATCTCTCCAGGCTCGTTTCTGTATTATTCAGAAAACAGAAAAGTGAGGATGTTGATTTGTGAAAAATAGACTTTAGGCACGGTTTCTGACAAATATGTCAGAGATGGAGAATTATGTCGACGCGGATAATTGCTTCCACGAAAATGAAAATCAAATACTAAACATCATCAGCTGAGTGGTGATAGAGACTGGAACATATTGTGACCCGTTCCTAGTGAATGAATCACAGAAGGGTCTTTACTGAATGACAACAATTTTTTAAATCTAAAATTTTAATACTGAAGAATTAAAAAATATTTTCTTTAATAACGTTCTCAGCAATGCTAAAAGCTAAGATTAGTATATGAAAGAATTGTAAAAGATTTTATTCAAAGACGTATTCAACAATTTGTATTCTAAGATTATTATATGAAAGAATTGTAAAAGATTTTATTCAATGACGTGTTTAACAATTTGTATTCTAAGATTATATGACGTCATCGGTGTGATAAAGGAATATCACTGAAAAGAGATACACCTTGTGACTTACAATAATCTTATATCAATTCAAAATCGAGTGAAAGTTCAGCGTTTTGCGATCGAGACTGCACAAACAT
This sequence comes from Chrysomallon squamiferum, assembly GCA_012295275.1. Taxonomy (NCBI): domain Eukaryota; kingdom Metazoa; phylum Mollusca; class Gastropoda; order Neomphalida; family Peltospiridae; genus Chrysomallon; species Chrysomallon squamiferum. The sequence goes on along the minus strand of CM022667.1, from coordinate 9,781,753 downwards.
CTTCTACAATATATAAGCGAGAGGGAGATAGTGGGCAGTGACTTAGTGTCCCCTTTCTAGAAAGTGGTCACATAGATTCATTTAAGCGCTATTAATTTGCAGAAACATGTATGATTATTCTGTAATATCAGGGTTTAATATCGATCTTCTGCATGAAACTGAGCGTTATGAATTGTGATAGAAAAATTAGTGTTCATCTTCTTCAGTTTTATTATTATTTAATGTTGATGTTGATAGTATCTTCTGTCTTTCACAGAGACTCCGTGAACTATTTCAAAATTTCGGTCAGTGTCATAATTACTGGATATGTTATGTAGTTTTTTTGAATCTATAAGAAGGTGCATAGAAAAGATTGTTTCAGCTAAGAAGAGATATGTTTATCACTAAAACCATTCGACTGCGGTCCAGTAATTTTTAATGAGAAAAAAACCCAGAATGTACTGAGGAGTTATTTAAAACAGAATACAATTTGTTTGCAGTTACTGATAAACTGTTAAAAAACAGGACATTATGACAATAAATAAAATAGTGTGGTTTGTCGACATTATGACAATAAATAAAACTGTGGTTTGTCGACATTATGACAATAAATAAAACAGTGTGATTTGTCGACGTAAACAGAGATAATTTAGAACAGAGGAACGTGTCTTAGCAAAATGCTAAAGCAATACAGCTACATATTTCTTTTATTTTATTTTTCATTTCTTTTTATTTTATTTTATTTTATTTTTTATTATATTCTTCTTTATCATTTTTATCATCATCGCCATCAATATCATCATCACCACTATCATCATCATCATCATTGCCTCGACCACTACCACAAACAAGATTTTATTCTTTATCATCATCATTTTCTCCTTCTTCTTCTTCTTCATCATTTTGTTCTTCTTTTTGTTCTTCTTCTTCTTCTTAACTTGTATTCCAACCACTGCACTCAAAATCATTACCCTTATTTTTATTTTTATTTTTTATATTTTTTTAATTCTAAATTGTTGCCTCATCTGGTCTTTGCTTTACGATCTATAACCATACCCCGCTTCATTCCACTTCATTATGTAGAATATAAACCTGTTACGCCGATACAGTAACTAACCCGAATAACGCTAATGTAATAACACTGGAGCTAAATCTATTTCCTTCGCTGAATTAGTAGCAGGTGGAATCCAGCAATGTTTTCACTAAAAGCCCAGCCTGGATATCCTTAATTTAATAGTTTACTATAGATACAGATTTGTAGATAAAACGTTCACTTGTAATACGGCAAACATATTTTATGTATATATATATATAGAAATATACATATGTTATGAGTATACTAGCATATATAAAAACGTAAGTATATGCACACTAAAATATACGTGTGTACGTACATACGTAAGTACGTATTTACACATACACATTCTGGCTTAACATCATCAACAACATCATCCTTAATACTAATACAACTACTACTGCTGCTGCTACTACTACTATTACCATTATAGTTATTATTTTATTGTTATTATTTTATTCATCATCAAAATCATTGTTGTTGTGTTATTTTGAATAATTTACATAAAATTTACTATTTTATTCTTTTTCGTTTATTTATTTGTAGAGGTCATAAATATTTCTTGTTGTGCTTGATGATATAGATTTGACTGTATTATTATTATTTATTTTTTTGTTTTTTGTCACATGTTAAGAGAGTGACAACACTTATCCTCAAAGTAC
>CM022667.1:9762537-9777537 GCA_012295275.1 Chrysomallon squamiferum | reverse complement strand
GACGCTGCTCTTCAAATGCGAGACTCAGAAAGAATCGTGACAGGTTATTAATACAACACCGGAAGTCATCAATAAGCATGCGCACGTACTAAACCCGTTTGTTGATTACACAAATCCAGTCGGAAGATTGAAAAGGGCAGGTGCACGTCTGACCTAAATTCTTTCATCTAGCTTCTCTCTCTCTCTCTCTCTCTCTCTCTCTCTCTCTCTCTCTCTCTCTCTCTCTCTCTCTCTCTCTCTCTCTCTCTCTCTCTCTCTCTCTCTCTCTCTCTCTCTCTCTCTCTCTCTCGTTGTATTATTTTTCTTTCTCTCTCACTGTCTCGTATCATTTGAAATGACCCCAGCGCTTATCTTAATGTCCTTCAGTAATCACAACAACAAGCCATTGAACTGAATCGTTTCCCCAAGCAACACTTGATTTTCGCGAGATGTGGTATTTTCGACACAATCCTGTTATCGGAATGCTGTTTCAGCTGGCGAGGATGACAGGCTCGGCTATCGTGTTTAATCACTCGTCAACGTAAAACTAGCAGACGTTAAGACAAATACTGTTAGAGTCAGATTAATCCTTGTCCAGCAACAGTCTGGACAAAATGAACTTAGCCGAGACAATGTTCGCGTGGTAGCAGTACCAACGGTATCGTGCCTGCGTTGCCTTGGTTACGTATACGTTTCGTAAGAAATAATATTGTCGTAAAACGTCGTTTTTGTGAAATAATAATATTATAATGGATGTTGGTCTCTCTCTCTCTCTCTCTCTCTCTCTCTCTCTCTCTCTCTCTCTCTCTCTCTCTCTCTCTCTCTCTCTCTCTCTCTCTCTCTCTCTCTCAACCCCTCTCTCTGCCAGACAAACAGACAAGTGAATATTTGTGTCTAAGACAACAGATAGTAATATCTTTAGGGGATTCTGCAATAAAGTACATGTTGCCTTGGTTACAGATGGAGATATATTTTATCCTGTTATTGCAGACTATTTTCTTACCGAATCCGTTTACGGAAATGAAAATAGTTTTGTTCTGCTGCTGAAAGGATTCCTCTGCAGACGAGTTTAATGATATAATGTACTGTAATGATTCGATTATCACTGCCCAAGCAGATTTCTCCACCCCTCGTTATTGTCTTTATACTGCGTTTTCTTTTCTTTTCTTGTCTTATTATGCTCGTTTTTTTTTTTTTTTTTTACATTTAGTTTCATATTTGTTGTGTTTTTTATGGGTGTTTGTGATATAATTCCTGATTTTAGTCTAAGTCAGGTAATATAATTTGTTGCTTTTTTTTTTGGTTCATTCAGTGGCAGCCTGTTTTAAAAGAATAAGAGAATTAATTTTTGCATTTCTTAGTATACACAGACGCACAGAAACACACACACACACACACACATTGATTGTATATTTACAAAAATAAATATGGACACACACAAACACTCAAAATCATACATATATATACACACGCACGCATACACATACATGCATACATACGTGGATACATACATCATATATACATACATATATACACATGTACATACATACATACATACATACATACATACATACATACATACATACACAAAAACACATAAAATACACACATTTTATTATGTAAAAAAGCAGGTATCATAATTATAGCAGTAGCTGTTACAGGAAATTGAAATATGAATAATTCTCAATGCATCTTCAAACCAAACCGATATCTGATGGATATAAAAATTTAGTATGGCATAAAAACACATAGAAATAAAAACTTGTTTTGTGCAACTCCTCTTTGCTTACGGCGTCTTCTGATGCGAAAACAACAGATGCAGCACAGATTTCATTTCCTCTTTTAACTCAAAATTATTTTTCTGTCAGTTCCAGTTATCAATATTACAGATTCCTGTCAGTTTTGGCTCCTCTTATGAAGAGCCTTTAATGCAGTGGGTGTTTCCGAGATGCGGATGGTACGATCGATCTGATTGGCCGGTGAACCGGAAGCCTATTTATCGTTGTCGCGAATTAAACCGTGTTTCTGATAAAGGCTTTTCGTGTAAGGATTTTCGTGGATCACCAAGGCGACAGAAGAATTCTGATATGATTATAGATGGTTTTGAGATCGGCAGTGAACGCTTTGTCGCAATATTAACGTATTTAGTTTACATTTTTAAAGATTTTTTTTTTTTTTTTTCCCTCTCGCTTTAACTTTATCCAGCAAATCCGTTTTATTTATGATGAACGTGAGAAAAGACTTTGTTCAGCTTGCGATAGTTTATGTTATTATTATTTTTTTTTTTTTTTTTTTTTTAGAATGGTTTTAATGGTTCTTATACCATTTAAAAAATGCTTTTTTGTCAGAATATTTATTGCAAAAAAAAAAATATAATAATAATAATTATAAAATAAAATTTTAAAAAAAGGTGAATGAAAAAAAAATCGAAAACATACAAATACAAAAAACAACAACAACAACTACAATTTTTTGTATTAAAATCATTTATTTATTTCCTTTCATTATTTATCTATTTATCTGTATTTTCGTCTGTCTTTTTGTTCATCTGTCTATATGTGTCTGTCTCTATATCTATCTATTTATCTATCTATCTATATATATATATATCTGTATGTCTGTTTGTCTGTCTATCTCTCTCTCTCTCTATCTATAAATTACCGTATAAACCAAACATACTACTTCTAGTTCTTTCTCTCTCTTCCGTCCTCTCAGAGTAAATCTGCAGCTTTGGTTGATCCTTGCCTGGTTTACCTTGTCAAGTTGTTTTGAAGAAATCAAAACTCTTTTATAAGTCAAGAGTTTCAGATTTCTGTTTATATAAGAATCAGAGAATCAGACACGTAAAAGCAAAGCCGAAAAAACAACATTTATTTTGGGTAATGCGAATCGCCGATTAATTCGCTTGAACTTGTTTCTTAAGTAAAATACTAATTCATCAGTGTAATTCCAATTTCTTTATGTTACGAGTGTATATAGGTTTGTTTGTCTGTCTGTCTCTCTGTCTGCCTGTATTTACGTTATTTCGTATGTGGCTTTACTTGTGTTTGCGTGTTTGAACGAGAATGCGCATGCATGGGCGTGAACGCACACGCTTTTGAAATGATGAAGATGTCAGTGTGCTAAAAATTGCGAAAAATTTAACTTATATGAACCAGTTAATCTTATTTATTTGTTTGTTTGATGATGGTTTGTTTGTTTATTGATAAATTTATAAATTTATATATTTATTTATTTATAAATGTTTGATTGTTTGTTTGTTTGTGTTTGTTTGTTTATTTATTATTTATTTTTGTTTATTTATTTATTTATTTATTTTTCAGAGGCAAAAAGTGTCGCTTCAACCTACGACTGCAAATACATCGAAACTTCGGTTGTGCTCAATCACAACGTGGACGAGTTGTTGGCGGGAATCGTCTGCCAGATGCGCCTCAGATGCAAGACGTCGTCGAAACCGTCGAGGAGGCAAGGCGATGACGAACACGGCTGCTATTCGCGTAGTAAAACTCTGCTGACAAAGATTTTTAAGAAGGACAGTGTTTCCAAGTCGTGTGACAATCTCTACGTTCTCTGATTTCATCAACAAGACGGTTACAGGAATAACACCAAATAAAAAAAAGTTAAAAATGAAAGTGACCTCTTAGTTTGGGACAAACTGCAGATTATCTTTGGTGCGCCAATTTTAAGGCGGCGTCATACAAAAGGAAAAGAAATCATGGAAGACGTGTATTTGTTGCCTACGTTATAAACAGGTGAATACAAATGATTTGGAACTGTCCGGTGCGGTCTGCTACTGGAAAATCTGAAAATGAAACAGTATTCGTGTTTCTGCCTTAATGATTGGTTAGTACAGACGGACACACAGACAGTCGTTGGTGCATTTACATGAACGTGACTTAAAAAATACTTTCGTTGCTTTGTCGAAGTTTTACAAAAGAAAATTCAAACTTTTATCGCCTACACCAGAAATTGGCGTGATACAAACAAGAAAAAGAAGAAGAAGAAGAAAAAAAGAAGACTTTGGTGCTTATACGACGGTTTCGTGTAACAGTAACTTTAAACATTGCCTTTTAATTACGTCGGCTGCCCTTCACATCAGTCATAATTCATTCAAGGCGCTCAAAACAAACAAACAAACAGACAGAAAACTGCACACTTACAAATGACAAGCAGAGAAATAAACCTCGCACGATATTTTCCCAAATATATATATTTTATACCATTATTTTTCTCTGGCTTTTATAAATGACAGTGACCTCTATTTATATTTTTTCTAATTACTTTTTCTTTCTTTCTTTCTTTTTTATTTTTTTTTTTCTTTATTTTTTTTTTTTTTTTTTTTTTTTTTTTTTTTTATTGTTGTTACAAACAGAGTACTTTTTAAGAAGCTAGAGTGAAAGACCGATATTCTTAATGTGACATTTTCGCATCGCCTCTTCAATCTGCCTCATTGATCTGCGTTTTAGCATCGCCCACTATTGAAAGCCCTTGTGTTTAAACTGACAACAATGGAACGTTTGTACCAGGGAAAAGACAAAACGTTAAAATATGGATTTTTGCGAAGAAGAAATATTAAGGAGAAAAAGAAGAAGATCAACTGAACACTATCTTAACGAAAAGAATATCGGTATGTTTTACACCAATAGGAAGGAACTCTCGGAATCCATAGATCTACAACCACCATCAAGAGAAAGATGAATGATTGCGTTTTAATAAAAGACCGCACAAGAATGAACATCGCGATTTAAAGAATGAAAAAAAAAGGAGGTGAGAGAAAAGTAAGTGGAAGAATCTAATATCCGATAAGATCGTGTGAACAGAAACGACTAGAAAATGGCGAGTCTTGCAAAGCAGACGACAAAACCATTCAGACGTTTCAAACAGGAAACGTAAAACAACATCAGCGGACGTGACCGCCGCCATTTTTAATAGTAATGGACATTTGCGGAAATCGGTTTTTAAAAATACATCTGTACCACCACGTTTTAATTACGATTAATGTTATTATTACAAAGAAAGCCTTGATTAATCCGTTGTATGCAGAAACGAACTGTTGAATGAGATAACGGAGAATATTAATTTTCTTCTTTTATTTATTTATTTTTTTAATATATATTTTTTTTTTTTTTTTTTTTTTTGTATTAAAATATGTATGTATATATTTTCAGCTTACGATTCTCACACATAAATGTATACAGAATATTATATATTACAAACTAGCATGTGTGGTGTCTATATCATGTACGTATGTGTGTTTGTAGGTAGGTGAATGTGTATGTATGTATGTGTGTATGTGTGTGTATGAATGACATGAAAGATTAATGCGTGCATCACGGAAACACAGGAAGAATATCAAAATCGAAGACTAACAAACTACAAAACGTTGACTTCAGTTTGACGCTGGTGGAAAGTATCAATTAGTCGACATTCCATCACGTGTTACGTAAACACGTTTTGCTTGATGACCTTATTTTTGACGTCATGCCTTTTTATTATTATTATTTTTCCTTTTTTTCTTCTTCTTCTTTTTTCTGCGTGGATGAGTGTACGAGAGGTATTAATAACAGGCGTTAATGAAGAGAGATGATAATTAAAACAAAACTAATTATTGTAATAATAATAAAGAATAAGGAAGGTTCATAACTCTAATACTGATTTTGTCGGCGAAAATATTTTAATTATTACTTTGTTTTACGAAAGGAATGAACAGAGGGAATGAGAGAATGCGAGAGAAAAAACAGGTGCAAAGAGAGAGAGAGAGAGAGACTTTTAAATTAATTCAACTAGATGATGATAGCTATGCTTTTTTTTTTTTTTTTTTTTTTTGTTGTTGTTGTTTTGTTTTCTTTCTTGTTACAGACCGAGACAATATTTTTTTTATTTATATTAAGTGACAGCGCCGCCTAGAGGGAGAAAAATAAAAACGAGATAAATAACTCTAAGAGAAATGAAATAACGTGAAAGGAAATGGGTTCTACGCCTGAAGGAGAAAGACTGAAAGTCGGTTTTTAAACACAAGACAAACAAAAATAGGACAAAACGCTATAACGTTTCCTTTTCAAGATGGCGAAAAAATATCCAGTGTCCGCCCACGAAAATAAATAATTTCAGAATATTAAAAATAACAAACGTGTAGGGCTGTTGGGGGAAAAGGAAAAAATAAATATATTATTTTTCAGTTGTTTATCATGTTTAGAATTTTTTTTTTTTTTTTTTTTAAACTGTGAATATTCTAATGATTGTGTCCAAAAGTGTGTTTTCAGTGTATGACGACTGTACGAGAGAAAGAAAGCGAGTGTGTGTTAGAGAGAGAGAGAGAGAGAGTATGTTTGCATGTATATGTGTATGTGTGAACATACATGCATACATGTGTATTACACACATCATCATCTTCTGTCTTAACTGGTCCGTCGCTCTGTGTGTACAGGTATATGATATCTTAATTACTTTGATTTTAGCGGCACTAAACATTAAACAAAGGAAAAAAATACCAATATCATTAACCAGTGTTACGTACGTAAAACCGTTTCCTTTCATATTTTCGTCATTTTTAAATGAATATTACGTGCCTCTTCATAAAGTCTCAGATAACCATGTTATCAGATAGCGTTAATTAATCAGAAAGTTGGATAAACCTGTGGGATAATCCTATTACGGTAATTATTGTTTATACTGAATCACAGTGTTCACTCTATAGCGTGTGCTATAGAGTTTGGGTATTAAGGATAAAATAATCACATTGCTAATATTGTTATTATTAATAATCCTTTCAATACGATATGATGTGCCTGTCTGGGTTTTTTTTATGACTAAACTGAACTGTATTTAAACTCAGGCGTATGAGGATGTGAGAAAGAAAGAAAGAAAGAAAGACTGTTTCATTTCCTCGTAAATCCAGTAAGAATGATGATTGTATTGCTGTAATTACTTATATCAGCTTATTTATGAATGGCGAGGACTATAATAAAATGTTTTTCTGTCTGTCTGTCTGTCTCTAGGTCTCTCTGTCTGATTATTAAACGTTATTTTTACATGATGTTTCCTAGCTTATTATATAAAGGTGCTGTTCAACTATATCCATAGATATTGTGTGTGTGTGTTGTTTTTTTCGGTGCCTTTTTGTACGATAATACAATCTGTTAATCTTTCCCTCAATATCTAATCAAGGAATGTGTATAGTGTATGTGTATCTTCATATATGTAGATTTGTGACTATATTCGTGCCTGTGTATATGTATATGTGTTTGTTTGTATGTGTGCGTGTATGTATGTGTGTGTATGAATGTATTTGATTGTATGTGTGTGCGTTTGTGTGTATATGAATGTGTTCGTTTCGTGTGCATGTGTTGAAAGTGTGTGTACACACACATATATACACATACTTTCATATATATATATATATATATATATATATACACACACACTCATATGAACGAGCGTGAATACATTCTGTGCGTGGGAATGCTTTTTACTGAAGTCTTAATGCAATGGCCGCACAAAATGATTTTTTTTTTCTCTCCAGCAGTTTTGTGTTAAAACAACAACTTGAACAATATCAGCGTACACGATCCACCTGTTACAATGTTTTACGTACTAAAACACTGTTTGCGCTTCAAGGTGTATTATTTTATTAACGGTGTCTACTGTTTTATATATGTTGGTCAGAGAATGTAAAATTTTATGCGTATTGCTGTTTGATCTCCAGTGTATTATCATTTTATGTGTACTGGCGGTGACCACTGGAGTGTATAATTTGCATGTGTATTGTCAGCTAACTTCTAAATAAGTAATTGAATCAAGACATTAAATCTTAATACGTCTGGCACCTAATTGGATAGCGTCATCAGACTTCAGAATTCTATTGTTAATTTTCGTTTTAAATATTATTTATTTGTCGAAATTAGAGTTATTTTTATTGTTGTTGTTTTTGATGTTATTATTATTATTATTATTTTTATTATTATTATTATTATTATTATTATTATTATTATTTTAGTTCGTAATCATATTAACAGTACATACCATACCTGTAAATATTATTTGTTTATCATAAGTATTATTATCATTTTAATTGTTTGTGGTATAAGTACCATATTACTGTAACTATTTAATATTCATTAATCTATATTTGTTTATTCCCGATGTGTTATTGAATCAAAAACTAAACGGAGCCTGATTATGTAAAGCTTATTTTAACAAATATTTTCAAACTTGAATATATATTTTGTATATAAATGTTTTTAATGTATACAATACTTAAATTCTGGGAGTATTATACATTTCTGTATGCATTCCTCTTTTGTAAATATTGGCGGAATAAACGACGAATTGTCAATTTCTGTTGTTGTTTTTAATTATTATTTAAATATGTGTATGTATGTGTATATCTATATCTGTATCTCTGTCTATATCTATCTATCTATCTATCTATCTATCTATCTATCTATCTATCTATATATATATATATATATATATATTATTATTATTATTATTATTATTATTGTTATTGATGTAGCTGTTGTTATTATTGTTTATTTATCATCATCATTATTATTATTATTATTATTATTATTATTATTATTATTATTATTATTATTATTATTATTATTTTTACTTGTATATAAATGACAGTAGTACAGTAACTGAAACATAAAATAACTCTAACATGTTTTAAACCGCCAAACCATCGCGTCTTCTTCCAGTACTCTAAGACCTGTCAGGAACGGGAAATAACAGAATACGGCCATGAATTGAATCCGATCCTAGACTGACCGAAAATTAAAGTAAAATGTATTAACACATCAGTCATTCCCCCACACACACACTCGCTGCAAAAAAATCTTTCTGAGCTATCAAGAACGGGAAATAACAGAATACGTGCAATGACGGGAACCGATCCCAGACTGATCGCGTAGTAGACAAAGACTTGCGCCTCAAGGACACGCCTCTCCTCTCGGAAAGCAGCCGACATAAACAAATGCTGCTGAAGTCTGGCATCGGACGTAAACACGACGTCGTCTGATCATAAAACGTTGCCATAATGTCACAGCCGTTCGTCAGATGTTTGATTTAATGACGTCGTTGAAATGTTCAATAGCTTATTAGTATGATTCGACTCCCATTATTAGAGATGCCCATGAAAAGAAAAACAAAAAGAAACGGACAAGAAAAGAAAAAGGAAACAATTAATTCGTCCTTCGCCGTGTGTTTTCAGGTTCTTATTTTTATGTCGTTAAACGTGAGTCACAACAGCAAGTACGACTGCACATGTTTTCGTTTCGGAATATTTTTTTTGAGCTGTTTTTGGAAACTTCGGATGAACAATCATTTATTTTGTTTATGGACTTAATTTTATTTTATTATGAGTTCGATTTGTTTGTTTGTTTGTCTGTGTCTTTCTTTTAACTGAATATGTTTATCCATCTCTCTCTGTCTGTCTGTCTGTCTATCTATCTATCTATCTATCTATCTATCTATCTATCTATCTATCTATCTATATATATATATCTATATGTCTGTCTGTCTGTCTGTCTATCTATCTGTCTGTCTGTCAATCTATCTAGCTATCTATCTATCTGTCTATCTATCTGTCTATCTATCTATCTATCTATCTATCTATTATTATGATTATGATTATTATTATTATTGTTGTTGTTGTTGTTGTTGTAGTTGTTGTTGTTGTTATTATTATTTATCTTGTTTATGAAAAATTCCTGGCCGACGTCTTAACGAAACGACATCAAACCGACTTTCGTCTTCTGTCTTTGTTCAGAGTTGAACAAGTGTGGTAAAAATAATTGTTTCCGGTATTTCGTCTTCGTTCATTTCGTTCTGATGTCAGCTAGTCAAATTATTCGTCTTTTAGCCCTCGCCACAACTGTGTCAGTCCTTTTAAAAGTGAATAATTCACACAAGGGCACCTGTGTCCTCATTTTAGCCCTCTCCGACAAGACAGAAATGAGAATCGTAATTCGGAGTAAGTGACAGAGAGAGAGAGAGAGGGGCCGGTCCATTATGATTCTAAGGGGGTGACGGGTAGGGGTAAAAGAAAGCAATAGAAGATTTTTTATTTTTATTTTTATTTTTGTTTTCATTTTTGTTTATTTTTTTTTTTATTTATTTATTTATTTATTTTCTTTTTTTTTTATTTTTTTTTTTTTTTTTTGTACTAAATTCTGTACTTTTCGGTGATGATTTGACAAAATTATGGAAAATATAAAATCAGAAACGTTTTGGCAGAAGGAACACAGTTATTTTTAATAAAGTACACCTTAAGAAATTGATGTATTTATAACGAAAGAATTAAAGAATAAAGAATAATGGTCAGTGAAGAAAGAAAGAAGGAAAGAAAAACGAAGGAAATACAGGATGAAAGAAAGTAAGTGAAGGAAGGAACAAATCGGAGTAAAATGTCTCTATTTGTAATTCTATTTCTAGCCTAAGCAAAAAATGAAGGACTGAAATATGTCGAGAAAAAGGGAAGTGATGAATATATATGAAAAGAAAGAAAGAAAGAAAAAAAAAAAAAAAAAAAAAAAAAAAAAAAGAACAGTAGATAAATAAAGATTACTAGAAACTAAGGTAAAAATTTTAACAAAGTAAATAAATATAACATTTGAAAAAAAACAACGAAAAAACCAACAAACAACAAATAATTTAAATTCTCGTGAAACATTTCTGACCACTAACAGCCAGTCAGCGTGAAGTTTGACCTTGACCTTTCACTTTCTCCAGTGACATGGTCACTAAGTCGCGAACCCAGTATCTACATCTCTAATACTTTAAACTCCTGCTTCGAAATTACACGGACGCCAAATAAAAAAGAATAATAATAAAATGCGGTTGTCATGGCGACATTAATCATTATTATTTTTACTTTTTGTTTCGGTATAACACCTTATAATTCTCTTTCAGCAAAGAAGAAAATAAACCGAAGAAGGAAAAATCGAATCGTGCTGATTAATTGCAATCAAACTGATCATTTGGAAAGGATTTCGATAAAAGAAAAAAGACTGCCCACGGTGCGGAAAAACATCAAACTGAATTGTGAGAAAATCTTAATCTTCTCCACACAATAAAAAGTAGCTTTCGTCCATAGGTTTTTTTTTTATGACACGCATAGTAATAATAATAATAAATAATAATAAGAAGAAGAAGAAGAAGAAGAAGAAGAAGAAGAAGTAGTAGTAGTAGTAGAAGAAGAATAACAACAACAACAACAGTAACAACAAAAACAACAAAGAAATAAAATACAGAAAAATAAAAAAATAAAAATACATATCCTTTCCTAAACGATAACCATAATTTCTCGAAAGGGGAGTTTTTGCTTCGGAAACCATTGAAGCTGAATTAATTACATCCTGCTGTTAAAAATGTATTTTGATAATAGACTGAAACGTGTTTGAAGAACTGATACGAACAAAAATATCAGCTTTCAATTCAGTTTGCCGATTTCAAAATGCAACAGTTTTTATTTGGCCTCTGAATATAATCATAAGACTTGTATCAGTTCAAAACTTTTATTTTATTTTATTTTTCTTGATTTTTGTTAGTAAGTGAATATCTTTAAAGTATCATTCATTAATTAATTAATAATTAGAAGAATTATGATGATGACGATGATGATGATGTAACAACAACAACAATACAAATAACATTCGTAACAATATGACGTCTTTAAATTTTGCGATTTAATTACTTTTTCTAGAATCAAAATTCACAAGTTTGACATCTTTGCACTCGCTCACTTTTAATCGACACAGTTTCTAGCATGCTTGAGGTCAGTAGAATGTGTACCGTAACCTTCTCAAAAAATAGAACATCCCAAAATATTTTAAAATTAATTAAACCAGACATTTGCTAGCGATTTAAAGCTTTCAGGGACAGTCTTACCCTCTTACCTTTACATAAAAAAAAAAAGAAGAGAAGAATATGTAATCATTAGAAAAAATTAAATAAAAGAGCAAAACAAAAGCTTCCGCTTCCTTCACGTGACATGCGCGTGGGAATTAACGTCTGCTTAATATGAACCTTGAAATGGGCATACTTTTCTAGACTCGTCTAAAAGGGAACATTAAGTAGGTCGATATTTTTTTTTTTTCGTTGAAAGAAAGAAAATGGTTCTTAAGGTACTTGAAAATGTCATTTTAATGTGTAGCTGGGGTTTCTAAGAAAGCGTATTAATCTGTAGATGTTATTTCTTAATGTAGTCGTAATTCAGTATTTATTTATTTTCTTATTTTTTTTATTTTCAGCTTTCTTTTATGTTTTTTTTTTTTTTTATTTTTTTTTATGTTTTCTTCCTGAATCATCATATGTGGGTGTTTGTAAAGTATGGCTTTGCAAATTTATCGATTTGTTTGTAGTCTAATTATTAGTAGTTACAAACCCGACTATATATAATCTTTTTGTATGCATGTTTGGTGTAAGATTCTAATATAATAATAGCAACAGCAATAGCGGGAGTGGTGGTTGCAGTTCTTATTACTCTCTCTCTCTCTCTCTCTCTCTCTCTCTCTCTCTCTCTCTCTTTAGATCTGTCTTTCTCTCTGAGTCTTTATCTGTACCTCTCTCTGTCTCCATCTCTTTCTCTCTTTCCCTCTCTGTCTTTCTCTATCTCTCTATCTGCATCTCTATCACTTTGTCTCTCTCTCTCTCTTTCTTTGCCTGTCTGTCACCTCTAAAAAAAATCTTCACATTAAACGTCTAATTAGTAGACTGGTGTTAGTTTCACATAGAGTACTTTTTTAAAAATAAAAAATAATTAATCACAGATATGTTAATTATGTATCAAAGACCGGACATAACAAAGGGGTCAATCGTGGTCGACTTTATTTTTTTTATTTTTTATTTTTTATTTTTTTTTAAAGTACAAAACCATTATGGAGAATTTATTACAAAACGTCTGTTCGTTCGTCCATCTTTATTGGCTGCATTCACGAGATTTTTAATTAGAAATTCAGAAATCTGTTTTTTCAGTGGAATGTTGCCATAACTGATATCGCTGTCTCCATTCTGTACTTATAGTAACGACCTCTTTTTATTTTTTATTTTATTTTTTTCTTTCTTCTTCTTCTTCATTTTTTTTTTTTTAAAGTCATTGTATTGCAGTGGTTAAGCAAGATCATCATTATCATCATCATCATTATTATCATCATTATTATCATCCTCATCGTTATTATTATTATTATTATTATTATTATTATTACATATGTACTCTTATTTTCTTCATTATTGATCGTCTGCAGCACAACAGAATTAATCATGTCTGAAAATATTTTCGCAACTCTTACGTTAATGTTTTCAAATGAAAGAAAGAACACAAAGCAAAGACGGAAAGTGCAAATTTGAAATTAATGAACAATTAAAGGCAATGAACTTTGAGTGGGAAGAACTTAACATTTGAAAATGTTGATGAAAATTGTGAATTCGTCAGTAAACAGTATTCGATATGTTGTAAATTAAAAAAAAAAAAAAAAAAAAAAATTCTGAAAGTTCATGAAAGAAAGAATGAAATTATTTTGTAATATCAGTGAGTTTGAAAAAAATATTAATAAAATAAAGTAAAAAAAGTAAAGTGCAGCATTCGAAGAAAACAGGAAAAAAAAGAATGTAATAAATAAAATAAATAATACCAGTAACAAACAAAACAAAAATAATAATAATAAGAAGAAGAAGAAGAAGAAGAAGAAAAAAAAAAAAAAAAAAAACCCAAAACAAATAATAACAATAATAATAATAATAATAATAATAATAATAATAATAATAATAATAATAATAATAATAGTAGTAGTAGTAGTAGAATAGTAGAAGTTGATGTAGCAGAATAATATGGCAGAATAATTTTAACATCAACGACAACGACAACGGCAATGCAAGAAAGACTATGAAGATGTTTTACACTGGATATGATGTCTGTATGTCTCATGGTCATAGGACATCATAAACACACAAGTGCAAAAGGAAAACGGCTGTGTTAACTTTCTTTATGTTCTATTTATTTATTTATTTATTTATTTATCTCTTCATCGGGAGAGCTTATTATTAAAATATTAACTGTGCACTGGAAACAAAGAAAACAATTAAATGAATGTCATTTTAAAAAAAAAAAAAAAAATTGGTCAGAAAACGAAAGGTATATATTTTCTTATTACAGAGGTTTTCAAACTGTGGAATAACAAAAATAAATAAGTAATTTTATTTATTATTTTTATTATTTTAATTTGCTTTTTCGACTGGATCCGAAAATATAGTTCTGTCTCGTGGCCGACAGATCGAAATTCAAATTTCATAAGTAGGTCAAGCCGTTAGCCATGTCACGTGACCAATATCGACACTATTTAGATATCCTAAATGGGTCAATTACAATCACCATAGGCGAAAATAAAATAACAGGCAGTTTATTCAGCAGCAGTGACTTAGGTTAAATTGCGCATGCGTACCAGAGGCGTGGAGAATAAAGTGATTTCCTGAGCATGCAGAAATAATTCTTTTTATTTGCATTTTATAAAAGTACTTTTTTGATTCACCTGAACTCTGAAACGGTTTGAATTAGGAGAAACTTTTTCAGTGCAAATATACTCTGTAAACGTAAAACGTCGAAATGGATTTAAAACAACTTGAAAAGGAATTAAAAATACGTTAACGCGCACTTTAGTGATCGATCAAACGCGAATATAATTAGCGAGACTAAACACTTTAGAGATGCGATCGGCAGTTTACGACAATAATCGTGTGTGCACGTACTTTTAATGTCAGATTAGCACACCTACACGAACAGAAAATGAGGTCGTAATGACATCACATTGAAAAAACAACACCAACCATTAAAAAGTTTATAAAAAATAACAAACAAATATTTTCACTCATACAACAAACGTGCACATTATATATAAGATGATGTTATTTTGCGTTGTAAGCATTAATTGTTAGACAGTAACAATTTATTTCTACTACTACTGTGCTGTTGTTGCGGTCGTGACTGTTATTGCTGTTGTTGATTCTTCTTTGGGAAAGTGTTTG
>CM022667.1:9730037-9757537 GCA_012295275.1 Chrysomallon squamiferum | reverse complement strand
AATTTATTTATTTATTTATTTTCATGTGGAAAAAAATAATGTCTTCCTAAGAGAATGGTAATAATAATAATAATGAGGTCATCACGTTCAGTCCACAATTCGAAGGATTTTTCTGAAGAATCTTTCTCCTTCCTCTGTTAAAGGACCAAGCGGCCCGATCACTCTCACAAACAAATTAACGTGTCTCAGAGATGCCTCTTTTGTCTCTATTAGCCTAACTTCGTTTGTCAAATTTTTACATATTTTCCGCATATTGTTCCGGACGGCATCGCGATATCCACGTGACGTTAACGTCATTCCGCCCAGAGAGTAAACAAAACCTTCAGCTCTGCAGCGACACTAACTCAGTTTACGTGGATCAAATTAAGAAGGGTCTTAACCGAACTAAAGTCTTAGTGAGATCGGGTATACTGGACGACAAACGTAAATCAATTTTTTTTTTTTTTTGTATATTGTTATGCATTAATATTTGCGCTTGTGTTTCTATGTGTGTACATGTGTCTGCCTGTGTCTGTGTATATATGTGTAAATGCTTGTATCTTTTTTATGTTTCTAAGTCTGTATATATTTATATGCACATGCTATGTATATTTATATGCACATGTATATACTACGTCATTACGTAGGTTTATTTTGGCTAGACTGTACATTTAATGACAAAATCAAATCAGTTCTATGTTTTTCGACTGGCATGTCTCAACATACATGTTTTCGCGGAAATATAAAACTAAACGACAAAGAAAAGCTGACACCTGCTATTATTAAAATGACAAAAAATGTCAATACCTTTCTTTTAATACGACGCTAATCAGTTTATTTCTGTTAACTTGATATCCGAAGTATTAATAAATGTTTCACATGGTGAAAGCATGTATGCTGGTGACCAAAAGAAAACCAAACGTATTTATTAAAAAAGTATAATTCCAGTATCTGGTGTCGTGCGAATAACGACTGCTTATTTTATTTTTTCTTCTTTCAGTTTTATGTTAGGTAAAACACTAAATTCAATTCAATGTAAAAATACAACACGTAATAATCTGCTGGGGAGATAACAGATTAGGTAACTAAGTGAAATTATTTTTGCTGAATTTAGAAAATCGTTGTCAATCTAATATACAGACATACATATACATACATACATACAAACATACATACATATATTTTTCTTTCTGTCTTCATTATTTATTTATTTATTTATTTATTTAGTAGTAGTAGTAGTAGTAGTAGTAGTAGTAGTAGTAGTAGTAGTAACAGTGGTAACAGTGGTACTCTATATTTATGTTTTTGATATTTTGTTTTGGGAGAGAGAGAGAGAGAGAGAGAGAGAGAGAGAGAGAGAGAGAGAGAGAGAGAGAGAGAGAGAGAGAGAGAGAGAGAGAGAGAGAGAGAGAGAGAGAGAGAGAGAGAGAGAGAGAGCACGATAGTTTGTTTGCTATATATTATTTCTATATACCTATATATATAAATCAGTAGTATTAATAACAAAGATTAACACAACATATAAGGGATTTTATATAAAATATAAAGATAACAGCAACTATTAAAATGGTCACCAGCCTTGGTGGTCACTGTAGTTTAATAAACGACAATTTCTGACGTTTCTCTCTTAAAGTCCAATGCCGATTATTTATCTGTTCTGAAAACATTTCGTACGTGTATCCTGTTCTGTTTAGTATCGATCACAGACTCTTTTTGACAGTAAATATCATAATTAAGAGCATCCTTTCATACGGTTTTGGCTTTTGTGAGAATTATGCTTCCATGGATAGGACACAAATTTGTTTTGTAAAATAGAATTAAAAACGAAATAAAGTCTTTTTCTGTTATTGTTGTTGTTCTCAGACATCTGCTTCTGCAAGTACGAAATAGACTGTCATTTAACACAGAATTGTTATCTTTTGTGTTGTGATTTTTTTTGTGTGTGTGTTGTGGCGCTGTGTTGCTGTGTTTGTATTATTGGTTGTGTAGGTTTTGTAAGAGTGAGTTATGTGTGTGTGTGTGTGTGTGTGCGTGTGTTTATTAATATCTGCATAATTCTGCAGGTACATATATGTATATGTAAAATTGTAATGTGTTTCGCAAACAAAATATTTAATTACTTACTTTCTGTTAACTACGAGGACATTCTGTCTGTCTGTCTGTCTGTCGTTGTTTTATCTATCCATGTAGCTAGCTGTCTATTCAATGGCTGCTTCTGTCTACCTAAGTGTCTGTTTGTCTGTCTATCTATCTATCTATCTATCTATCTATCTATCTATCTGTCTGTCTGCACCTAACTGTCTACTTATCGATATGTTTGTCTGTATATGTCTTTACTATCTATCTACATATCTATCGTTCTATCGTTCATTCTCTCTATCTATCTACCTATCCATCTATCAACCAACCAATCTTTCTTTCTGTCTATTTCCTTCAATCTCTTTATCGCGTACTTTCTCATCGTTTGTTCAAGAAAATGACAAAATCAACGGAGATTGTAAAACAAATATCATTCTACTGCCTGGGATTATTTTTCTAAGAAATCAAAGTGAGAGAAAACCGCAAATCGAATAATTATGTTGTGCAAATATTTACACCGTCACGACATCGTTAATGATGTGGAGAAACCTTCAGTTAAGGCGCAGTCGGTTCTCGCTTGGGGTTTTGGGATCTATTCCTTTCAGTTCCCTTTACTGGTCTATTTCCCATTGAAGTTATTGCTGATTAGGTGGTTTGTCAAAACTACTCGATTTTTTTCTCTTTTTAATTATTATTATTATTTCTTTTGTTTTTTAAAGTTTCTTTTTGTCATTTTCTTCATCATCATCATCATCATCATTATTATAATTATTATTATTTTGTTATTGTTGTTGTTCTTCTTCTCCTTCATCTTCATCTTCTTCTTCTTATTATTATTATAACTATTATTACAACTATTTTTATTATTAACTATTCTTATTATTATTATCGCAATTAGTAGTAATAGTAGTAGTATTATCATAACTATTATTATTATAACTATTATTATTATTATTATTGTTGTTGTTGTTGTTATTATTGTTATTATTAATGTCATTGTTATTGTTATTTTTATTATTTCTGAGCAAACACATTTGGCATCCAAGGTCGGGATGTTGTTTTACCTGTCTTTCTTTTTTTTTCTCGATTTCTTAGATCAAATATTGTAGTAGAGAAATTAATTGGATGTCTTTTATTCTGAAATCAATAACATTCAGCCATCTTTAATATTTTCTCAAGGACAGTTATCATCTTTCTTCAGTCTCTCTCTCTCTCTCTCTCTCTCTCTCTCTCTCTCTCTCTCTCTCTCTCTCTCTCTCTCTCTCTCTCTCTCTCTCTCTCTCTCTCTCTCTCTGTCTTCCTTCTGTTATAATTCTTTATACTCGTGTTTAATAACTCTGCATAGCTGTTATTTAATAATAATTTTAAAAAAAAACACTCTTTTTTTCCTTCTTTCCTTTTCTTCTTCTTTCACTCCCTACTTCCTACTTATAGTTTTATTTCCAGATTTACCAGCAGCTAATTCCAACATCATGAATTCATTAGTATATTTTCAGATACTTAATTTTCTATCTATATTAAAAGATAAATACATAATTAAAGCTAATCTATTATTATAAAAGATTATAGAGGATTTACTTCTTTCGATACACATTATTATAATTATTATTATTATTATTATTATTATTATTATTATTATTATTATTATTATTATTATTATTATTATTATAGGATCATCAGCCCTTTTTCAGTAATGACAAATTAGAGAGAGAGAGAGAGAGTGTGTGTGTGTGTGTGTGTGTGTGTTTTAAAAATATAAAATATACACGTACACAAATAAACAAGATGTGACAAAAATACGTAAGTACATACCTAATCAGTGATTATAATCAGACGCTATTGACTACATTACATGTATTCAATTACAAATACATGTAATTAATTTCAATTAAAAGCTCATATTATTTTTCTCCTTATCATTCCCCTGACCTATCATACGACATTTGTTACAAACATGGATTTATTATCATCATCACTATTATTATTATTATTATTACGATTATTATATCATTATTATTACATTTATTATTATTATTATTATTATTATTATTATTATTAGTAGTAGTAGTAGTAGTAGTAGTAGTAGTAGTAGTAGTAGTAGTAGTAGTATTTTATAGTTGCTGTTTATGTCGAAATCGTATAAACAATAATGGTAATGACTTTGGTAACCTTTGGCAGAAGAACACAGAGCGACAGAGAGAATCAGACAGACCCAAACAGACAGAGACACACATAGAGAGAAACAGACAGAGACAGAGAGACAGAGACACACATGCAGAGAAACAGACACAGACAGAGAGAGAGACAGGTTAGAAAAGAGACAAACCCATCTGACCCACAGATCACCTCATCCCTGTACAAATCTGCACAAACAAGTATCTAATATCTAAAGTAAGAAATATTTCTAATATCTAAAGTGACAGTTATAAGTGAACACAAAGCGGTCAAGGCCGTGATCATGGTAATGTTACTTAAATAAATCTGTCAGTTCAGAAATGTTGTATCTTGTATCAACAATCGGATAGTATCACATTCAGAATGCAGGTCTAATGTGCAAGGTCGCTGTAATTAACTCATTAATGGGAAAACATTAACTGATAACTGAACTGTCACAAGATCAATTCCTTTCATCCGCCAGAGAAGTTCACTTCATAGCCAAACATAAACATATATATTATATATGTGTACATATGTTTATATATATATATATATATATATATATATATATATATATGTGTACATATGTTTATATATATATATATATATATATGAATGTGTATGCGCGTACATGTGTATGATGGGCGTGAAATTATTCCTCCTTCACTAACAACCAGCAGGAGAAAATATATAATATATCATAGAGGTATGTTCATCTGAAAGACTTAATGAAGATTGAATGAAAGAAAGAATGATTGATAAATCGAAGAAAAGAAAATAATTAATTTTAATTTAGAAAAAATGGAAGAAAGAATTAATGAGAGAGAGAGAGAGAGAGAGAGAGAGAGAGAGAGAGAGAGAGAGAGAGAGAGAGAGAGAGAGAGAGAGAGAGAGAGAGAGAGAGAGAGTTAGTTAATTTTTAAAATCCCATCAAATTAAGAAAGCAAACTGAAAGAAACTGAGAAAGAAAGAAAAATATTGATAGATAGATAGATAAAATAGATAGATAGATAGATAGATAGACAGATAGACAGATAGACAGATAGACAGATAGACAGATAGATAGACAGATAGATAGACAGATAGATAGACAGATCGATAGATAGACAGATAGACAGATAGATAGATAGACAGAGACACAGAAGACAAACTGATTAGATATACTTACTGAGAAATCATCAAAAATAAATAAATAATAATAACAATAATAATAATAAAAGTAAAATAGGATAAAATAAAACGAATAAACAATCAAACAAACAAAAACAAAACAAAAAATAAATAAATAAATAAATAATAAATTCAAGGCTAGCAGATTTATGCTGCTCGGTTCAGTTTACAATCAGTTTTATCACTGTCACTCTCTGTCGTTAGTATTTTTAATGTAACGTGATTCGACACCGCAACTGATTAAAAACTTATCATTAAATTTTTATGCACATCCCTTGTCAATCACCAGTCAAAAAAGATGAAACTGTCTACTTTAGCAACAACGGGTTTGTATGAAAATTGATACTCTCCTTCACAATGACGTCGGTTAATGTATGCACAATATTTTGTTAACCTCTGGTGGCCGTATCATTAGTTTTAAAACGTATATATGCCGTAGTACGGAAGAAATGTGAAACGTTATTAAAAAATGATGTACGTCAGTAATATTTTCCAGTACATAGAACAACAACAATGTCAGCAATACTACTACTACTACTACTACTACTACTACTACTACTACTACTACTACTACTAATAATAATAATAATAATAATAATAATAATAATAATATTAATAATAATAAACAGCGAATTGAATACCTTGAAATTTTCAGCGGTGCGTTATATCAGTTTCTGTCGTCTTTATGACGTAATTCTATTATTGACGTCATTTTGTTATTCGGAATGTTTCGGACAATTTCGACATCCTTTGTTAAGTCGAATAATATACCAAGGTGACTGAAATTACTGAAACAACTCAAAATATCAACACTACCTCTACCGCTGCTACGACTGTTACCCTGCTACTACTACTACTACCTCTAATTATAATCACAGCATTAACAACAAGAATCATTTTACAACAGAAACAACGAAGACGTACACGTATTAATATTAATAACAACAACAACATCAACAACAGCAGAATATTTACCTTGAAAAGATGAATTTTACTTAGCGTATTGCATTAGTTTCCTTGTTTCTTATTTTTTTATCAACATCATTGTCACTATTTTGTTGTTTTGTTACTGCTATTTACGTAAGGTTATATACATTTAATGTATTATAGTGTGTTTGTATTTGTATGTGTCTATAGTTATGTATTTGTGTAGGCATGTATGATTATGTGTATATATATGTGTGTGTGTGTGTGTATGTATTTCGTATGTATAAATGAATGGATGTACATTTGTACATATGTATTATGTATGTATCTTGAATGTATATATGTATATACGTATGTACTCTATGTATGTATGTATGTATGTATGTATGTATGTTTATGTATGTGTGTATGTGTGTGTGTGTACTTGTGTATGTATATTTGTATCTGTATTCTTTCCTTTCGGCCTTGTGTACGTCTGTGTTTGTGGGAGTATTTCATTGAGTGTCTTTGTCTGAATGTGAGTTTTCTAGAACTGTAAACAGCGCTGTGGCCTTGAGGTTTCTGTTTTTGTTCTAAGACTGTGTTCATTGTCTGTTTGTTTAGATTATTTCAGTATGAGTATTTTCTGTCTGCTTTCATTTCAAAATGGAAGCTGATGCTAGACAGATATTTGACAAAATCATTAATAGTATCTATGCGGCTATAAGAGTTTATTATTATTATTGATGTTGTTTTTGTTGTTGCTGCTGCTGTTGCTGCTGTTGTCGATGTCGTTTTTGTTGTTGTTAGTTTTGGTGTTTGCAAATACGATTATTGAATCATATACAGGGTATTCGTATGTTTTTTATGACGATGATGATGATGATGATGATTATTATTATTATTATTATTATTATTGTTGTTGTTGTTATTATTATTTGTCATTATTATTGATTATTATTATTGTCTTCGTTATTATTATTATCATGTTTATTTATTTCATACTATATTTGCTTTTTCTGTTTGTATGTATATACATATACTAACACACACACACACACACATATCTTGTCCTCTTTTCCTCGATATTTATTTTCGTTGCATGTTAACAAATTCCATACAAAAAAATGACATGGGAAGTAACTGTAACGATAACAAAACGCAGCCATTGTCTCCCTTGTTTATCAGCTCATTTCATTTCATTTCTCAGATTTCATAACGTTTGAAATCTGACAAAGCATTATCATAGTATTTGATAATGTGACAGTAGACAAATATTTATTTATCTTAGTGCAAATAACGAATCAAACAGTTTTCTCTGAATTACCAAACGAATCGATATAATATCCTTTAATGAATAACATCCAGATTACAAAGCAAACTCTAAAGTCGTGATATACTGAATATTAATATAAATTGCTTTACAAATAACTGTTATGTGTCCACTTCTGTCCAACACACGAACATAAGAGATACGTTATATTATTTAATAGCTTTAACCTTTCGAGTGATTGGTTTGTTTCTTTTTTCGTTTAATGTCGTTCGACATATTTCTTCACAAATTCTAATTCACAAAATTATATTGCTCTGTATTTTTTGAATGCCGGACATGACAGTTTGAATACAACTTGAAAGTTTCAAATTACGATAACACCCAGTGTGGCAAAATTTTCATTAACAAATTGTTATAGAAACAATTATCTCCCCTGTTTCAATATTAGCATGTGTTGTTAGTACGATTTGACAAAACCGTGATGTACTGACGGCGGATATAGGGGGTGCGGTGGATATAGGGGGGTGGCGGATACAGGGGGTGTCTTACATGTCCAGAACCTTAATATCCTGAACACATGTATCTTAACACTCATCCAGGAATAAATATTAAGTAGAAAATATATGAAATAAAGCAATTCAGAACCTACACCCCTTTTAAAAGCAAAGTAGATTCGCCCCTGATTTAGCTACCTACTGGAAATGATGCCTAACTCAAGTAATATTTCTTACGATTTTGCGATTGGTCTTTGTTTCATTGTAATGCTAGATGAATACTTTTAGCTTTAATGAGGAATTAAAGTGGAACTAAGTATTAAGAGAGATGCTTGTTTGAGTTTTGGCAGAGGTTGTGAAAATATTTGAACGTTAGTGGTTGAAAGAATGGAGATAAGCAGAAATGTGGAAAGTGTTTTTATATTGCTGATGGTTATGGTTTTGAATGTTCGGGAGGTAGACGGTAAGTTTATCATTTGTTTATTTATTTATTTATTTATTTATTTATTTATTTATTTATTTATTTATTTGTTTGTTTGTTTATTTAAATGTTTTATTATTATTATTATTATTATTTATTTTTTACTGATAGTTATATTCAATTTTAATTTAATGTGAAACATTTCAATTCCAAATAATTGCTAATTTGTAAATAAACATCCAAACACACACACACACACACACACACACACACACACACACACACACACACACACACACACACACACACACACACGCACACACGCACACACATGTATAAGGTTATTAGTAAAGATCTTGTTCTTGGTGTTCTTGTTTCAGTGCCAGTGTTATCTCGGAAAATCGGTACTTTAAATAAAATTAGTTTCCACTCAGTTCCGTTATATTTATTTATTCCATTTTAATTTTTGTATTATGTTGTTTTATTTTATTTATAATTTATTTTTATAACCCCATGTTCTTGGTTACTATCATATTTCAGCTTTAGAAATAATCTGAGTTCAAAATTCATTTTAGGTTCTTCTAAGAAGTGTGCAAAGCACACATCAGCTACGGCATCATTGTATAATAACAGAACACGACGTTGTTACTACTACTACGACTCTGCCAGTGTCTGGGTGGATGCTAAAGACAAGTGCGAGTCTGAAAACACGAATCTCCTTCACCTCGAAACTCCAACAGAGCAAAACTGGCTCCGCGAAGCGCTGGCCGGTATGAACATTAATTAGCATAAATTATGATAATGACTGTGTAAATTTTTAAAGGTGCAGTAACAAGACTATTTTAATTTAGTATGAATAATGTAATTAAATATATGCATAAATTTTCAGCTCGCTTTTGTGTTAACCAATTGCATTTGACATACATTGTTTCAATATCAATTTTTGTATCAAATGCATTTTCTATTTTTCGTCATTATTTATACTATTTTCTTTTGTTTCATTTTCTTTATTCATGCTTTGACACATTCGTGTAGTTATCTATTCTTGAACTTAACTATTTACTTACTTACTTATTTATTCCGTTATTTATTTATTTATTTATTCTTTGCTTACTTACTTACTTACTTATTTGCTTTCTTCATTCATTCACTATCTTTTTTTAAAATTATTTATCAGTATTTTAGTCATCGTTCTGTTATTCATCCATCTGTCTGTCCATCCATGGTTCTTTCCTTCGTTCACAGACGTCAAGGTCACTAGCCAGCCACTTTGGCTAGGAATGACGTCATCCGCTGACTGGTACTGGTCGTGGCACTATCGTAAGAGTGATCGCCCTTTGAAGAAAAAGCACTGGAGTCCCTCTGTTGCCGGCGTTCACCCAGCCTCGGTCTGGTTGCTAAGCGACGGCGCCTGGCAACAGACTGGTTCCCCGACTTTGTCAGCAGAATTTGTCTGTGAAGATCCTGATCCTTCTGGTGAGAAACTTTGTACGTGTAGAGAATGTATCTAAAATATTTATGTTAAAGCAAAGTTAGATGGAAATAAATAAATAAATTCATGAATATCATAATAATAATAATAATAATAACAACAACAACAACAACTACAATAACAACATTATTTTTATTAATACTACTACTGTACTATTACTACTGCTGCTGTTGCTACTATTACTACTAGAATAAATAAATACGTTAAATTAATTAATTAAAATATAGCAAATTTATTTATTTATTTATTTATTTATTTATTTATTTATTTATTATTAATATTATTATTATTATTATTATTATTATTATTATTATTATTATTATTATTATTATTATTTTTGTGAAACAAAGATATATTTCTAATTTTATTCTGATAAAAAGTTTGTAAGAATTACATAGATTCATGCACATTTATTTATTTATTTATTTATTGTTTAACTACACAAGAGGTCACGTGGCCACATCACTGTTTCTGGAATCTACCCAACACCACTGTACTCTATGACGCTGCAGACATGCGCTGTTACTACGTAGAGGAAATGATGTCATGGAACGCCTCGCGCAGCGCGTGCGAAATGGCGGGAACTAATCTGATACACCTCGAAACAGCAGATGAGCAGGCGTGGATCTTTGGTGAACTGAAAGGTATTGTTTACACAGACCACCTGTCTAATTGCAATACTAAACCAGAACTGTTATTAAAAGGGCTATTCAAAAAGATTTCTTGTATTTCAAAAAAAAAAAAAACCTGTAAAGAAAGAAAAAAAGAAAGAATAATAATAATTTTAAAAAGACTAATACAAAATGTTAACAAATAATAAGACAAAAACACACAATGCATACCAAATATAGATGATTAATAGATACAAAATTAATTTACCAATTTTCTTCTTTTTATAAGTAAATAAATCATCATTATAATTATGATGATGATGATGATGATTTTATTATTATTATTATTATTATTATTATTATTATTATTATTATTATTATTATTATTATTTCTGTTATTATTATTATTGTTGTTATTATTATTACTACTACATCCTCAAACAAAAACAAACAAACAGAAAACAAATGAACAAACACAAAACATACAAACACACAAACTTACAAACATACAAATAAACACAAACAAATAAACAAATAAATAAACAAATAAATAAATAAATAAATAATAAATAAAAATAAAAATGACATTCAGCTCGGGGTCTGCTGTGTGATCTGTGGCTGGGTTTAAAGAAAGGATCTGATCGGGTGTGGTCCTGGGTTCGCGGCTTGGAAAGGACAACCATGGAGCCGCGCGTGTGGAGCGGGTACCGGAGTTCAGGACCCACCCAGGCCAGACTGACCACTGCCGGGTACATGGTCCAGACCAAGGAAACTGACCAGTACCTAGCTGTCTGCGAAGGAGACGAGTTCCGATGTAAGTATTTTAAACATACGCGACCGCTGGCACATGCAGATACACACATCTCTCTCTCTCTCTCTCTCTCTCTCTCTCTCTCTCTCTCTCTCTCTCTCTCTCTCTCTCTCTCTCTCTCTCTCTCTCTCTCTCTCTCTCTCTCCAACACACATAAAAATATATACACATCCACGCACATTCTCTTCCAATATCCCTCGCCTATTAACAACCATTCATTAGAATGACTTTATTAGTAATAAAGGTTAGGCTCCTCTAGCACTTACGTTTTCGTTTCCTTCAGCACTGTTGTCGAAGTATCTCTGCATGGATTACAGTGATTTAGCTGGAACTGTTTTTGATCCAGCCAGCCTGCACTGTTACTATGTTAAACAGTTCCGAGGCAGGATGGATGAAGCTTTTACATTCTGTTTTAACAAACAATTCTACATTCTGCAGCTGGAAACGGAGGCCGAGCAAAATATGCTTTATAATGAAGTTTACCGTAAGTATGTGTGGTACTTTTCGTAATATGTGTGTGCACGTACGTATGCATGCACTCTCGCGCGTGTGTGTGTGTGTGTGTGTGTCTGTATTTGTGTGTGTGTGTATTTCTTATGACAGTCAATGACCAATTTATCGAAAATCGTGGTATATGATTTTTCATGTCACCGGGAAGGTAAATTTAAAATACGCTTTTCTGCTAACTGAAAGATGCCTGACGATATATAGTAGTCATTTTTAAAATGAAGTTTTAAAGTTTTCGTAATAAAACATTTCTTCCCGCATACTAACAATCTTAGTAATCTATTAATCCCTTTCCTCACGAGTTGAAAAATGACAGATCAGAAAAGTCATGAAAGACTGAGTTTCTTTTAAGTCACGCGCAACCATAAGACGTCATCTATTACGTATTATTTCAGCCAAATCAGCTTTTATTTAGCTATAAATTCCATGATGTGTACACGTTTAAAAATTAATGGATTGAACATTATTATTATTATTATTATTGCTAATTTTAATGTTATTATTCTCATTATCGTCATTATCATCAATTTTGTTATTATCATCATCATTATCATTCTTGTTATCACCGGTTTTTTTTCATCTTCACCACTATCATCATAGTTACTACTACAACTATTACTATAACTACTGCTACAACTAGAACTATTAGTGCTACTACTACTACTACAACTACTACAACTACTACGTTTTTTATTTTATTTTATTTCAGCGATGATTCTTTCATTCGACCTATGGGTAGGTGCTGTGTATAGCGAAAACGACTGGGTGTGGCTAAGAAACAACAAAACGAAGATAACCCCCGGTCCAGGGTGGCCCCATCTTGTTGTTCCATCTAACTACAGCAGCTCTGACGTCATTAACAACGCCATCATAGCTGCAGCAAACGAAACGTGGTATCTGGATTCTTTAAACAGCAACCATGACATCGTCTGCGAAGAGGATTTAGATATAGGTTTGTTTCTTAATATGATGATGATGATGATGATGATGATCAAATATAGGAGAGAAAGATAAATATTTTAATAAAGTAACATAAATAAATCATTTAACATAGAACCAGTGTTTGTATGTCGTCGTTGTGTTTATGATTACACTGCTGCTAGTATTATTACTACTACTACCGCTACTACTACAACAGCTACTATTACTATTACTGCCACCACAGCAACCACTACTACTACTACTACTACTATTACAGCTACTACTAATACTACAACTGCTACTACTACTACTACTACTACTTCTTCTAATATTGTTAATTTATTACTATTACTAATACTAATGCTGTTGATATTTTTGTTACAAAAATTATCATCATTATTAGTTACTTTATTATTATGGTTACTGTTGTTCTTACTATTATTTTCTGTTTTGCACTTGCACAGATTACGTCACGTCTTACATATGCCAGGGATTCCCAGAAGCCTTTGCGGTGCTCAGTCTAGACATGCGCAGGTGTTATTTTGTCTTCTCGGAATCACGTGACTGGCAGGAATGCGACAGACGTCTGCAAAGCGGAGAAAGACGCTTACGTTCTAAATTTAGAAACACCGAGAGAACAGCTTTGGCTTGAAAGTAAGTTAAATGGTAAGTTTTGTCATTAAGGTTTGATTTTCATTTATCTTTATTATAATTTTATTTTATTTTATTTTATTTTATTTGAAATTTATTATTATTTTATTTTAGAAGTTTGTTATTATGTCCTATTTCAAAAAATTATTTTTAGAATTTATTTGATTTATTTATTTATTTATTTATTTATTTATTATGGACCCAATTAAAATCCTTGTGAAGTCGTTATTTTAGTTTTCATCTATTTTTAGATATTGGTCATCTTACTACGATGTGGATGGGGTTACACAGAACAGCGTTTGACCAGTGGTCGTGGCTGTATCCAAACTACAGCGAGGTTACCAACGACAGACGATTCGTCAACTACAACAACCGCGGTCCCGAACACGCCTGCACTGCGACAATGGGGACGTGGTCACAGAAGAAAGACACCGACTGGTGTGGACTGATTTGTGAACGACCAATCACTCCAGGTTTGACATAATTATATGTTAATTAGATTAATGTGTGCTGCTACACGATTGGCCAAATATATCATATTATAATAAATACAAATAAAGTTCCGCCTTGACAAACGACAAGCAAATCAGAGCTTAAATACTGAACGTACCAGTCATCTCTCTCTCTCTCTCTCTCTCTCTCTCTCTCCACACGCACACATTCACATACACATAGTCATTATTTTGTCTTTATTAAAGCTGTATTAACTATCATTACACGAGCATTTAGCATCCTTTCATTTCAGTAACGAAGTTATGACTTCAATATTTCAGGAATGCTTTTGCGTAGCAAACAGAACAGAGAACCACACGATACAAACACAGGTAATTCATCCTTCTCTGGAAACGCTCAAACAACACCATCATCAAATATGCAGTCGTCGCCATCGCCACCCAAATATACAGCTTCAGCGACAACGACATCAGAGAAAGCGAGGCCAAACGAGAATACCTATAACGACAACATATTACGTATGACGTCATCTACCGTGACTGCGACAATATGCGACAACAACGGCAGACGCTAAAACAAGTACATCAACTACCACGACAACAAACACGCCTAAGTCCTTCCTTTCATGTGAAGATGATGGTGAAGGCACTTCTCAGCAGTCGATAACGTCTGATAAATTTAAGCGAGAACCTTACTTTGCAAGTGGATTTAGCTTCAAGGTTATCGAAAATTCTAGAAAACTGACCTGCGCAAAAACCTGCGCGCTACTCGCTGACTGCGACTTGTTTGTGACGTCACGGGGGAAAACCTGCAATCTTATTACGTTTAGTTACGTGGGTGACGTCATAGATTGCAGTCAGAATGATTCGTGTTACTGGAAAGAATGCAAGCTTAAAGATTTGGAAAGTCACGTGATGATTATACCCGGGTAGACTGGTTACTTGTCAAAATCGAAATTTTTATTTAATGTAGTTTCAATATTACAGTATTGTTATAAACTGAAGATTGTAAAGTTGTTAACGCTGAAATACAAACTGTTTATCCTGAATAAATGAATAGATAGTTTTTGTTATATGTCGAAATTAAAAAGACACACACACACACACACATAATTCTATAATGAAAATACAGCTAACAGTCTTGACAATTTGTTAACGGTCAAAAGTAAATAAAGAAAAAAGTGTATGTTGGAGCATGTTGTAATTCATTCCTCAAATCGTTCGTCTTGGGTATAATATTGTACAGCACTCTCACTGTGTTTTATCCAGTTCCAGAAAAGCCCTGATTCCAACAGAAAAGAAAATGTGTAATTCTAAATGTTTCAAATATCATGCTCGGTTGTTTCCTTTTATTTATTTATTTATTATTTTACATTAAAGTCTGTTTTAACTTACTAATTTTGATGAAGAATCGTAATAAAAAGCATCCAATTTAACATTTTCAGTATTAAGATTATAAAAACCTATAAAGACTGAATCTCCATTCCTTATAATACCAAATGGGTAATGAAACTGAATAAAGTAATGTTTCAAACGTATTTTTTAACAATTCCTAATTCTCAGACAATCCCGGAAATATCCGAAATATTCCGACGACAAAAATGACGTCAATAATAGAATTACGTCACAAAGAACTGCTGATTGAAAATTATTTCTTTTACGTGAAGGTAAATTTATTGTTGTTGTTTTTCTGTATCTGTGTCTGTCTCTGCCTCTCCATTTATTTATGGTTCTGATTATATTTTATTCTCTCTCTCTCTGTCTCTCTATCTACCTATCTCTCTATCTCTCTCATTATTATTATTATTATTATTGTTATTGTTACTGTTGCTGTTGTTGTTGTTGTTATTCTTGTTGTTTATTTATTTTATTTTTATTTTTATTATTTTATTTGTATTTCGAAGCAGTTAAGAACTGAAATTAAACCAGTTTAGCAACATAGTCATAAAATTAAAGCTTTATTAAAACAGTTTTGACCTAGTTTATTATTAAGCCATTCTTGGATGAGTTCAGTTATCATTATCGCTGACATAAACTAAAATCATTCTTTTTTTTTTTTTTTTTAATAATATATAATTAAAATCTTATACTTCACTTCATTAACATCTTATTTTGAACACATAACATCACCACACCTCTAAAATCTTCTCGCAGCCATTTTTTTTTTTTTTTTTTTAATCTTTTTTTTTATTAAAGACGTCTGTTCGAAACCACGCCTCCCTCCCCCCTCCCCCTCTCTCTCCCATTGGAAATCGAACTCTTAAGTGCATCAGATTTAGCATCTATCTATAATATACCCCACTTCTGAAATTGGCTTTGGCCGGAATGTCTTTTATCGGGAGTCTTTGTAATTACGGATCGTTTAGCGTGCATCTTGCGATAGGAAAATTGCATTACGAAGCTAATCTGCCGTCCATAGTCGAGGCTTGTTATTACGCGGTGATTTTGCGCTTGGTTTGTGTCGGCCGTTGCTCTCGAGGTCAGTGTGCTGGTGTCGTGTGAGTTGTCCCAGTTCAGGAAAACCAGGGCTTCCCGTAGACGTCTGGCTGAAGCGAAACTGCGAGACATTGTTGCGTCAAGCGTCGAAGATGACAGGATCGATCGCACTGAGTTCCAGTGTCGTAACACTTCCCGTTTCAGTTGGTGTCCTGCGAGTGTTTTATCAGCACTCGTAGTGGTGTTTTTTTTTTTTCTTCTCTGTTTATGAGAGGGCGTGTGTGAAATATCACTTACTGCTAATCGATAACGAAAGCCAATCACGTACTGTTTGTCTTTCGATAAGTGGATGGGGTCCGTAATTCTTATTTATAATATAAAAATAACCATGCATGAAAAATGTATTGAATGTCTGGAACTATTGTAAGGACAACTAGCACAATCCGGAAAGGCTGCCATTTTAAGACGAATGGGCAGCAAAAGAAACAGGTTTTCTTCTTCTACTTTTATTTTATTTTTATTTTTTTTTAGTAACGTTTTATAAATGTAACACTGATAAATAAAGCAACAATAAATATACTTATACATACATACAGAATCAAACATACATAAAGAAATATATACTAGAGTCGCAGAGAGAGAGAGAGAGAGAGAGAGAGAGAGAGAGAGAGAGAGAGAGAGAGAGAGAGAGAGAGAGAGAGAGAGAGAGAGAGAGAGAGAGAGAGAGAGAGAGATGTTTATTGTAATATAAAACTTTTTTTTCTGTAAAAGTTCAGATTCTGAAAGATCGACGCTATTCAAGGAGTGTTCACCATTCCTGTCTGTTTGTCCACGCGTTTGCCAACCATCGCGTACGACAAACAAAATGTGATCATTATTTTCTTTGGAAAATCTTTTGATGTTCTTGCTGTCCTTAATTTGGTTCTTTTTCTCATTTTCTTCTTTAGTTTCTAGTATCGATTGGAATTTTTTTTATTTTTTTTTTATCCATTTGGTTTTCTTTCTTCTTTTTTCTTCTTTTTCCTTTTTTTTTTTTGTTTTTTGTTTTCTTTTAATGTTATGTAACTTAATGTCATAAATATTTAATTATTAATACTCTTGTTGCTATGTTTGTTTATATACATACAGATAAATATATATATATAAAGAAATATTTATTTATTTTAAATTATTTTATTTTAAAATTTTATATTTATATTACTTTATTTTAGTTATTTAATTCATTTAATTTAGTTTTATTATGAATTTTTCAATTATTTACTAAGAAATGTGTTATATTTATTATTATTATTATGATTATGATTATGATTATGATTATTATTATTATTATTATTATTATTATTATTATTATTATTATTACATCTAGTTTTCAAATTTAATGTTTTTCCTTACATTTTTTTTTTCCCTTTATTATTAGTTTAACCATTTTATATGTTTTCTTAAATCTTCGACAGAAAATCTTCTTGCAGACGAGACCCATGTTACATAATTAAAAACTGTTTACGTCTCGGTCATAAAACACCATAAAAACGTAACTCCATCTCGCAATCTTTCCCTGATATCATCCTGCTATTGCCCTGTTTTCAATTCGACTCATAAAATAACTGAAAAAACACGATAAAAAAATGTTTCCGATATCACCCGGGCATTGGCCTTGTAAGATACACGAAAAAAAAAAAAAAAAAAAAAAAAAGAAGAAGCAAACAAGACGCTAAAGAAACTATAAACCGTGGTCATTGACCTTAGTAATCCCCCCACACTCACCCACCCACTTTCGTCTGTTAGGTAGAACACTCGCGTCGGGTTTCTGGATTATAAACTATTTATTATTATTATTATATATAATAATAATTTTACAAAACCATTTCTCTCTCTCTCTCTCTCTCTCTCTCTCTCTCTCTCTCTCTCTCTCTCTCTCTCTCTCTCTCTCTCTCTCTCTCTCTCTCTCTCTCTCTCTCCATTTATATATTTACAATCATTTATTGTATTTCTGTTTTATTTTTCAATCTATCTGTCTGTTTAGATATCTATTTGTCTATCTGCCTACCTACTTATCTATCTCTATATATTTGTCTATCTATCTATCTATCTATCTATATCTATCTATATATCTATCTATCTATATATATATATATACATAACTGTCGATCTGTCTTTATATATATATATAGTGTGTGTGTGTGTGTCTGCGTGTGTATATATATATATATATATCCTCTCTCTATCTTTCACTCTCTCATATATACATATAAATAGAGACAGACAGAAACCTGACACACACAGAGAGTGACAGACAGAAAGACAGACAGAAGTACTTTAGTATAAACGCACACACGTGTTATTGCTATGTGTCGACGGTTTCCTCTGGTCTTGATTGGAAACATTGCGCACTGCACGGGCCGGTGTTAACAGCAGGTCAATCGCTGTTTGTAGCCTTTAACTGATCCCATCCTTTTAAATAATGAATATTTATTTATTAAATCTACGTCTCATCTGACAAACGCCGATATCCGGCAGCTCCGAGTTTCGTCAAATGAATGCGTCAAGATGAGCACGTGACGTTGACGTTATTTAATATCCCCGTGTCAGCAGTTTTCGCTGTTTCCCTCTTGTCGGAAACAACTTGAGGAAATAGCTTGAATGTAAGGTGATATCTATCAGTTTGTAGGTTTGGTAATTACTTCGTTGTTTTTATCTCCAGCTGGTTTGTGTAAAGGGTTAAATTCAGTAGGTAAAGAGTATAAATAAGAATTTTACTTTTCACGGCCTTTAAAGTTTAATCATTTTCTTGCTTTTCTTTTTTCATTTTCTTTTATATATGACGGAAGGGGTAAAATATGGACTGAGCAGAAATGAATCGGAATATTATTTCCTTTAAATGCAAATTTAAACTAAGAAAATATATAAACACATTCTCACGCACACACACATACTTATAGACATACACATATAAATACTCACACAGACATATACATATTCCTAAACATGTTCATACACACACATTCACACTTGCACACGAGCACAAATGAAAAGGAAATAAAAAATAAGAAGACAGTAAATTATTAAAAAAGGTGAAGAAAAAAACAATTGGTGTGGGGGTTCAAAACGTGAAATTATTGGATGATTAACTTAGTAAGAGTAAGACTTAAAAACACGCTTGTTCTGTTAGCATTTGAGATAGACAAATAAATAAATTTATTAATTTTAAAAAATTAAATATAATAAAATAACGATCAAAAAATCATTAATAATAACATAATAATAACATAATAATAATAATAATAATAATAATAATAATAATAATAATAATAATAATAATTCATTAAAATACAGTAAAACAAAGTAATTAAATTTATTTTTAAATTTTATTTTATTTTATATTATTATTATTATTATTATTATTATTATTATTATTATTTTTTTTTTTTTTATTATTCTATTTTTTTTTTATTATTATTATTTTTTTTTTAAGTATTTTAATTAATTGTTTAGAACTGTGGTATGAGACCAGGTACGTTACAGGAAGTAACTACAACCGTGTGCAAAATTGATTTGTTTTTTTCTTCATAAAATTCATTTTATTCGTTTCTTCTTTACTGGAAGTTGCACATTGATGTTTCCAGTGGGAATATCAAACAATTTTGTTTTAAAACGTGTGTGAGAGAAAAACTAAATACATGACATCCAATAATATAATACACAAAATTAATTAGTATGCTTCAGTACGAAATAACATCAACATCGACCACAATAATAATAATAATAATAATAACAACACAACAACAACAACAACACAATAATAATAATCATAATAACAGCAACAACAGTCACAACAACGACAACATGAACAAAATATAATAATAATAATAATAATAATAATAATAATAATAATAATAATAATAATAATAATAATAGTAACTACAAAACAAAACAAAAAATTCAAATATATAAAGCATTTACTTTCAGAAGAGATAAGTTCAAGTGTGTATGATAATAATAATAATAAGAAGAAGAAGAAGAAGAAGAAGAAGAAGAAGAATATTGGTTGTAGTAATAATAATAATACTCTTACTGATGTGCCGTGTTGTTGTTTTTAATATTTCTTTTACTTTTTTTTTTCCTTGTTTTTCTAGGATCGTTCAAAGGCAACAATGTACACGAAATAATCGGATAGCAGGTCGTCTGCTCTCGTAAATTAAGTCGTCTGCTGTTCGCATTTGTCTGAAGCGATGAAAATCTACTTATCGGTTTGTTTGTCCTTGTTTTACAATCATGTGTCTCGTCTCCTTAAAATGGCGAGCTCTTTGCAACAAGAGATTAATGGTGGCGCTTCGTTTTATCAAGATGGCGCTGCACTTTCCACTGAGGTTTCTGATCATACTTAATTTTTTTTTCAAAGTAAAAAGTAAATATTAATAATAACAATAATAATAATAGTAACAACAACAACAACAACAACAACAACAACAACAACAACAACAACAATAATAATAATAATAATAATAAATAAATAAATTAATTAATTAATTAGAGTTATTTCCCCTTCCAGTCAAGTACGACAAATTTACAAAGACAAAATATAAAATAATAAACCTTCAATCATACACTGTTTCATTCGTCTTTTCATTATTTTCGTTCACTGATTCATTTTTTTTTCTTAAATGGTATTTTTTTATTATTATTATTTCAGTGATTTATTTATTCATTTGTTCATCCTTTCATTCACTAATGCATCTATTCATTCATTCTACAAATACCTAAATGCGTACGACTGTACCATTGTTTATTATGTTTATAACAATTGCTGGTAATTTTACTTACAAACAACCGTTTCATATTGTATGCGAAATTCAATAATTCAACTAAACATCCACCCTTGACCTTAATGACTCCAATCTTTATATTCTCTAACCAAGCTTTTCCGATCTTTCCCTGTTTTCGTAACGAAAGGAAAATTAACAATAAATATGATGAATAAGGTTAGAGTGAACTTTTCTACAGAAAGATAATTGATTAAACGTACTTTTTTTTTTTTTTCTTCTTTTTTTGTTATTAAATTTCTTTTAAGGTAACTGAAGTTCGTTGGAATTAATGTATCATTAATCGTATTCAGGAATACTTATTTATTTATTTATTTATTTGTTTATTTATTTATTTATTTATTTGTTTGTTTGTTTGTTTATTATTTATTATTTAATATTTATTTATTATGTATATATTTATTTATTTATTTATTATATTTTACTACCACTGTGAATACTACCACTACTAATTACTGCTATTACTGCTATTTCTAGTGCTGCTGCTGTCAATACAAATACCTCTACTTAATAAATATATATCTATTATTACTGACAACACTATAAGTATTGCCACTATTTCTACTACTGCTGCAGCTATTACTGTTAGTATTACTACTACCACTACTACTACTACTACTATTACAGCTACTACTACTACTACTACTACTACTACTACTAATAATAATAATAATAATAATAATGCTATTGATTGCATTAACAACAATGTAATAGCTGATCTTGTCGGTTTACATTTTTTTTTTTTTTTTTTAGTTTATTTTCATTTAGCATTCTTTCACGAGAAATTGCTTTCAGATTTTCATAAATCAATGACATCATTTCCTACCGTTTCCACAGAAACAGAATTTTTCTTCTTATTAACCGTAACGTAAGAATAAAATCAACATCATTTCTTAGAATCATTTTTCAAAAGCTTTTCTTTTTTTTTTTTTTTTTTTTTCTTTCGTAATTTTAACGTCTGCAAACAATCTGAAGTGGGTACAGTTTTATCTAACCAATTTTAAAATTTTTGCTTTTTCATTCTGTGTGTACCTGTATGATTATTATTATTATTATTATTATTATTATTATTATTATTATTTCTTTTCTTCCTTTCTTTCTTTTTTAAAAAAAAAAAAAAAAAAAAAAGATTTTTCCCTGTCTCGGGCAGGAAGATCGATCTTAAATACACGTTTTCGACGAGGTCCTTTTGTTTTCTTTTGCTTTTGTTTGTTTTGGTTCTTGTTGGATATTTTTAGGGTGGGGTTGAGTGTTAAGGGTGCGATTTAAAAAAAAAAAAAAGTATTCCTTTTTTCCTTCCGATTTTTTCTTCATTTTTTTTTTTTTTTTTTTTTTTTTTTTTCATTTATATAGCACTTCCTGATCAATACTAATATCTCAGCGACATGCAGTTCTAAGGACACATAGTGCGATCATAAAGACATTGGCGGAGTTAATGAGGTGCTGAACTGGGTGAAATCGGAGCCAAAAGGGAACCAGGAAAAACGAATTTTTATTCCATCCATCAAAGCTAAGTAGTTATGAACCATGATACTGGGATACGTATTGATAAATATAAACGTTTTTTAGGAACGAAAAAACGAAGAAAGGAGACAGTAAAGAGGATTAAAATAATAATAAAAAAAAATAATAATAATAAAAGGAAAAAGAGGAAAGCAGAAAAAGAAGAAAAGTTACAAACAAAGGAAAGAAAGAAAGAATAAATGATTGAACCAAATGATTGAAAAAGTAAAAGAAATAAAAGAAACAAAGGAAGGTTAAAAGAAAAAAGTAAAGAAATAAAGAAATCAAGAGTGGAAGAAAGAAAAATTAATGAGTGATAGAAAGAAAGAAAAGAAAAGAAATAAGGAAAAAATACGATTAAAATAGGAGTCTGGTGATTTCAAATAAAATAATAAACATTTTCCTTAAAATAAATGTTCAAGCAGGCCTTTCGTGTACACACACTTGCTGATGATGTTAGATAAACTCACAGATATTAATTCAAGTGTTTCTTACACAAAACAACAGTGAAAAGAAAGGACTGCATTTCCTTGATTAATTCTGAAGTCGTTTGAAGTCACAGACACGAACTGAGAAGCTGTCCAATTAACCACTGTGCTTTTCCAACTTGTCCTCTCTGCCCGTTTAATAATTAATGTATTAAAATGTTCTGACAGAGTGTTTATGATCTCGAAGGTGTCTTTATGAATGTCGTTATTTTAATAATGGTCCAGTCTACGATCTCGTTTATTAAAAGTCAGTAGTAACCACGCATTAAAGGCATTGCGCATACTGCATATTCTATATATAAAAAGAAAATAGTATACTGTCTGTCTGCCTGCCTATTTATCTGTCTAGCTACTTATCTGCATACCAACCGATACTGTCTATCTATCTTTCTATTATCTATTTATCTATATATCTGGCTGACTTTCTGTCTGTCTATTTTCTGTAACAATTACATAAAAAGATAGATATATAGATAGACAGTTAGACAGATAGATATACAGCTATATAGACATACAAATATACAGACAGACAGACAGACAGATAGATAGATAGATAGATAGATAGATAGATAGATAGACAGACAGATATACAGATATATAGATAGAAACAGTCTAGTCCAAACAATCAATGTTATGACTTAGCATATGCATGTGCATTTAAACATAACATGTATAAATAAACACACCCATACATATAGACGGATACATATATATATATATATATATACATAAAAATCTACACGCATACATACATACATACATACATACATACATACATACATACATACATAGAATTATATATGTGTGTGTATATGTGCGTGTGTTTTTAAGTACAGACATACACGCACGCTCGCACACACACATAAACACACAAACATACAATCTTTGCTATATAAAAATGCACAAGACCGACATCAGGTCTGTACAGAAATAACACTGTCTGTAAGCGACGCAAAATGCCAGAAGTCATAACCTTTAATAACTGCGCCAAATTTCCATTCGTATCTATTTCTTTACTTTTTTTTTTTTTTTTTTCTTTTTAACATCTTCAGTTCATCATTACGAGAATTACTCTTTTGACATGATTTACACAGGATTCGTAAACTTCTAGTGACCCCCAGAGGGGCAGAAAGCCTTTCATATTTGTTAGCAGAAAAAAAAAAAAGAAAAAAAAAAAAGACTAAATTACTCTTAGCGAACAGTGTCAGTGCTGTTATTATCGTAGACATTTTTACAGACGCGCGTAGGAAGGACGTAGTGATTAACGTATTATTAATAAGGAGAAGCTGTCACGAAGCACGCCTTTCGTGGGCACATGGATCAGGATCCGGTATTGTCTGCTAAGTGTAGGGTTAGCATGTTAGGCTGGATAGAGAGTACGGAAAGATAGAGCCATCACAGTTAGTGATTAAATCACTGAACGTTATTATTATTATAATTATTATTATTATAATTTTTTTTGTCTTTTTTTTTTTTTTTTTGTCTCGTGAGTTTTTGTTAGGTGTCAGTTATCATTAAAATATATATATATTTTTTTTATTTTCAGATACTGAAAGATATATAAACTGAGGATTGAAACAGAGGGTGAGTGGTTGAGTGAGTGAGTGATTGACTGTTTGACTGAGTGAATTAGTGGGTGGATGATTCACTGAGTTAGTATTTACTGAGTGAATTTATTGCGTGGGTGAGTTTGAGAATAAATGTGTGTGGGTGAGTGAGTTAATGAATGAATGAGTGAGTGATTGAATGAATTAGTGGATGAGTGAGTGCATATATACATAAACACACAAAACACACGCATAGACATATACAGATTATAGAAACAAACAGGTCCTCAAAAGTGATTTCCTGATTTTGAAATATATAGCTGACTCCTAACTATAATTGAAAATGTTTTGGTCCTGATTTAAGTGAAAAAAATTTCAAAGTTGTCAGTCAGATAGTTCCAAAGTTATGAATTTTTTAATATTAAAAAAAAAAAAATTGGTGGGGGGGTACCGTTTGGACACAAATGCCATTTTGAAGAAACCACGATTACGAAGGGCCTATTCTGAAGTGAGATTGTCTCTGACAAAGTTTATTTCATAATATGTCATAATATGTGTTCCAGATATCCAGTCTATTTTTTTTTTTTTTTTTTTTATAACTCTGATAGATGAAGCCATTTATCTGCGCTAGATAAAAATAAAAAAAATATAAATCTTTTAAAATTCATAACTTCGCTTCAACTTGTACTGCAAACATAGATTTTTTTTTTTTTTTTTTTTGACCAAATTAATCAGAGCATTAGAAAATTAGAAAATCTGAAATGTAAATTTTTAGGGGTTCGTCTTTTTTTTTACTTTTATCTAGTTGTGGTTTTCTTCGGCATCGTTTGTTAGTGCTAGTAAAGACTTTTTAACTCCTTGTGGGCCTGTTCATTCGGCTGGACTTTTCGGTTTTCTGGTAAG
Organism: Chrysomallon squamiferum; assembly: GCA_012295275.1. Lineage (NCBI taxonomy): Eukaryota > Metazoa > Mollusca > Gastropoda > Neomphalida > Peltospiridae > Chrysomallon > Chrysomallon squamiferum. The sequence goes on along the minus strand of CM022667.1, from coordinate 9,731,916 downwards.
GCATCTAAATACGTAAATAATAAAGCATAAACATTTTTAAATTAAAAACATAAAGAAAATTGACGATACACAACTGTAGCGACTCGACACGTAAACAGTGCGGCGAGTGAATGAACGCCACGCGGCTTGAAAGAGTAGTTCCGGTCTGGTGAGGACAACACCCGCGCGCGCGAACTAGGAAAATAGCGTCTGGAAAGAAAAAAAATCCGGTTTTCTGGTCTTTCCGGATTTCCGGACGCCGGATAATTGGTCCGGTACCTGTAATACAAATGACTTGTTGAATAACCCTTTCCTTCTGAGAGCGGGCCTTTATGCACTTTACAGTGAAAGTATATTAAGAACACATGGACAACAAAAATTGGATGAATAATGAACTGCAATGTAACAGTACTTACAAAAGTTACAAGTTTGGTAAATGTGAATGTAAATGGATAAGATTTTAGAAATGACATTTGAATGCATGTTTCTGAGAACCTGCTTGAATGTGGGAGTGCATTTTATGAAGCAAATGTCAAACCAAACAGCAGACTGAATAAGCAAATTTGTACAGTGTGACCTACATTGTTATTTATTATATGTGTATGTTTTGTGAACCACGTTTGAAACATAACAAGCTTTTTTTTTCTTTTCTTATTTCTTTTTCTTCTTATTTTTTTTTTTTTCTCACTAACACTAATTAAACACACTTCTTGCATCATCAGTTCCGGTAGTATTTCAAGGCGTTGCCACAACAACAGAATAATAAAATAAAAAGCTAATTACTACTGACACCTTAAACCGTAAAAAAAAAAAAAACATCCAAAAACCGGAAGTCACGTGACCATAGATATTACTTTTTGTTTCTTTTTTTTTGTTGTTTCTTTTTGTTTTCTTCTTCTTCTTTTTTTTTTCATAGCCTTCAGAAATAAATAAATGTTCAAAATCGACGCAGATTTCGTGCTGAAGGTCTCCAACACACCAGTGAGTAACTCACGTTACAGCGAGAAGGGATGTGCCAAAATAACTTTAATGATTTATTAAGAACGATGGAGGAGGAACTGTCAGACAGTGTGTATGAAAGCGGTTCAGCATATCATTTCAACCCAGATAATCAATTAAATGGTAATTTTTATGCGGGTTAAATCGTGATATTATGAAAAGAAAGATTATTTTGATTACAAACATAAAACCTACCAGACAGACAGAATTCATGAGGTTCTGGTTTTTCAGGATCGCCTTGATCTGTCGCTTTTCTGACTCAGTGGTCGTGACGTAATGCGACATTCGGCAGACGACATGACCTGGTGACGTCTTTCACAGGTTGGGACGTGTGTGTGTGTGTGTGGGGGGGGATGGTCGTCGTGTAGTTTCTTTTAACTACAATTATATTTGGTCTTTGAAAAGGCGAAATATTGCTCCTTCGGTGATATATTTTTGGAACGGATCTGTTGCTTGAAAATAGTCAAGAGACGTTACATATGTTTTTCATCAAGGTCTTCCACACTTTCGTGCGGCAAAAAACCTTTTATGTTGAATAAACGAATGAATCTAAGACACTGTGTGTTTCTGTGTGGTCAAGTCTCTTTTCAGGAAGAAAGCTCGTAAAGAAAGTTAATCCTGCCAGTGTAAAAGTAGTGTATGAACGAGGTTCGCGATGAAGGTTTGTAGAAAAATGACGAGGTGGCGGCTACCCCAAGGCAGTTCTGATTATAATTAAATGTTTTTCTTCACAATACTTTGTAACATTCATGCAATAAACACTAAAATATGATTCAAATTTTTTATTTTATTCAAGTAGCTTTTATTCAGGAAGGACGTCAAAAGAGAGAAGAATCCAGCATTCAAAAGTCAGAACAGAAATGCGGACCAAAAATAGAGGCAGTTTTGAGCACTTAATATA
>CM022667.1:9717537-9725037 GCA_012295275.1 Chrysomallon squamiferum | reverse complement strand
TCTCTCTCTCTCTCTCTCTCTCTCTCTCTCTCTCTCTCTCTCTCTCTCTCTCTCTCTCTCTCTCTCTCTCTCTCTCTCTCTCTCTCTCTCTCTCTCTCTCTCAGTCTATAACCTTTTTCTCTCTCTCTCTTTATTAATGATCTTAGGTTTTTTCTTTTCTCTGTATATTTAATTCTCTCTCTCTCTCTCTCTCTCTCTCTCTCTCTCTCTCTCTCTCTCTCTCTCTCTCTCTCTCTCTCTCTCTCTCTCTCTCTCTCTCTCTCTCTCTCTCTCTCTCTCCCCCTCCCTCCTTCCCCCCTCCTCTCCCTCTCTTCTTATTCTTTTCCTTTCTTTTTTTTACAACTCACGTGGGTAATCCGTACAGAGTTGCTCTTGAGTTTCAATTATAACGTAATGACGTTTGTTTTCTTCCTTCTTCTTCTCGCTTTCATGTCATAATAACTAACTTATAAACTGGTCGATGGCTAACGGCCGCCGCAGCCCATGCAGATGTAAATGTCACGTTATCACCGTGTGATGTCGTGGTGAGAGATTTCTCTTCACACAGCGAAAACAACGACCTTGATATTCTTTTATGTCGCTATTTATCATCATCAGCAACAGCATCAGCAAAATTATGATTGGAAAAAAAAAGAAAAAAAAAAAAAAAGATAATGTGGATTGTCAACTGATTTGTGTAATGTAATTAATTCTTTTAGCCTTAAATTAGGTATTGTTATTATTATTATTATTATTATTATTATTATTATTATTATTATTATTATTATTATTATTATTATTATTACTACTACTACTATCTCTACATTACCGTTTATGTTGTTGTTTTTGCAGTTGTTGTTATTGTTCTTACTATTATTATTATTATTATTATTATTATTATTATTATTATTATTATTATTATTATTATTATTATTATTTTTTAACAGAACCAGGGACATTTATTTCATCTGCAGGATTAAAAAAAGTGATAGGGGAAGAATTAACGATTTAATCTTCTGCAAAATCCTTATCGAAAAATGAAAATCCTTAAAACCATGTAAAATTCTTCTTTTTTGTTTTCTGTTTCTGTTTCTCTTTTCTTTTCCTTCTTCTTCTTTCTTTCCTTCATCTTTCATTTGAAAACTCTTTTTTACCATATCGCTATTATTTATTTATTTATTTGCTTGTTTATTATTATTATTATCATCATCGTCATCATCATCATAACTTTAAAATGAATCAGGAACTGTCATATCATCTAAAACGGAAAGAAAAATGAGGTGGGGGGAAATTGAAGGCTTAATCTTCTACAAAATCTTTATCGCAAAATGAAGTACTTTAAATACCATGTTAGTTTCTTCTTCTTTTTTTTTTTTTTTTATATTTTTTTCTACTCCTTCTTTCTCTAGAGTTTGTTTTTCTTTTCATTTTCATATTTTTTTACCCGCTTTTCTTCTTTTTTTTTTTTTTTTAAATTTTTTTTCTTTTTCATCACATTCTTTTTATTTGCTAACTCGCTGACTTAACGAGGCTTTTTTTTAAAAAAAAAACGCACATTCTTCACCACTCTCAGTTTTATTGGAAATCTTTTTTTCTCACGGAATCTAAAGCGTGGACGTCAAAGAAAAAACACTGCAGTTTGCTGCCCCGCTTCCCCTTCGCTCGAATTTTCTGTTTACGAAACGAAAACGGAACCGAATCTAAATCACGATCGTCTTTACAAACGTCAGTTTGTCCGTACGTCAAGCAATAAACGCAACGCCAGAAACCATTAGTCAACCGGAAGTAGTTGTCTGTCGGTTTGTAACCTCTCTACTCAGAAGAGCAGAAAGGTTTTTTTTTTTTTTTTCTTTTTTTTTTTCTAGGAATCTGCGATTCCATGATCGAAATAATTATAGTAAGGTAGTCTCGATGCAGTGTTTGGTGATCATCATCATCATTACCATCATTATATAAATAAATAAATACATTTAATTAATTTGTTTTATTGTGTTTTAATGAATTATTATGACTATTATTATTATTATTATTATTATTATTATTATTATTATTATTATTATTATTATTATTATTATTATTATTATTATTATTTTATTTTTGGCTGGACGGCTGGTAATGGTGGTAGTAGTAGTTGTTGTTGTTGTTGTTGCAGTAACAGTAGTAGTAGTAGTAATAGTAGTAGAAGAAGCAACAGTAGCAGCAACAGTAATAATCGTATGGATATTAATGAATGTACACATGTGTTTGTGTATTTGTTCAAGTGTGTAGTTATGTGTATCTGCGTATTTATATGTATGAGTTATAGAAATACACTGTCTTCATATGTGTGTATGTATTGCGTGTATATGTATCTGTATGTTTTGTGCATGTGCGTGTATGTAACGTAAACTTAACTGATAAATAATACATTCTTAACTTTTCGTTTTATGTTTTAAAATTTTTATTTTAAAATTTTTATTATTTTATTATTATTATTTATTTTTTTAACGTAGACCAAAAAAAGTTAATTAATTGATTTATTAGTTCGTGTGGGCAAGATATGTAAGTTATTAGCAGGGTTAAATTATAATTAGAACGATGTGAAAGAAACCTTTTTTTTTTTTTTTTTTTTTTTTGCTCTTGTATATTTACTTTGTTAATTTTGGATAATTACTCATGAATTTCACAGTAAACGCCTACGAAAAAACAAACAAACAAAAAAGAAAAAAAAAAATCGGGGGTGGATAGATTAATAGACAGAAGTTAATGCATTTCGAAAATAGAAACACAAACAAAAGAACCAGGATACACATTTTTCAGAAAAACATAAACACAGACAGAAAAATAGCTAGATAAATAGATATACGGACAGACAGATAGGTGAATGGATGGATAGAAACAAACAAACAAACAAACAAAGGAAGAGAGACTGACAGATTGATAGATAGTTAAATAGACAGACAAACAGACAGAGAGACGGACATATATATATATATATATATAGAGAGAGAGAGAGAGAGAGAGAGAGAGAGAGAGAGAGAGAGAGAGAGAGAGAGAGAGAGATTAGATCAGATTAGTTATAAGGCAGATAGACGCATGGACCGAGAGAATTCAGATGAACATCATTAATTTGAACTAATGAAGTTAATTTATTTTAGAGCTACATTAATACCTGTTCGAGTTTCCAAGTACAGTCACATTTTCTAATAAGAATATAAACAAAATAATTAGTCCTAAAGGTGTCATATTCATTTACACCGAATTACGTCAAGAAATAATAAAACTGGACAGAATGTAGTTAGCGAACACGTGTTGTTAGTTCAATACCCCGCTAACGTAATTTCTTCTTTTTGTTTTTATTAGAAGTATAAGCAATAACAGCAATAACATATTCTCTCGCGATTTTGACATTTTGAAAAAAAAAAAAAAAAAAAAGACGCTATCGATAATAGGTTTACAAGCGATATATCTGGCTCTCGCCTCCAGGATTTCTTCACCTGATTGTGTCTGGAACAATCTGTTCTTCAAAGAAAGTGATCGGTTAAAGTCAAGATGTGTCCGTTTCAATCACTGTTGTAGTTGCCTTGTGTGTATCGATTCGTTGGCGCTTCGAGTCACATATATCTGTAGCTGTAGATTTCTGTTCTTATTATTCAGTTTAATTTAATTTCATTTAATTTTATGTTGCGCTATTTTATGTTGTGCTATGTTATGTTTATGTTTGTGTTATTTTATTTGATGTTATTATGTGTTTTGTATGTTACGTTATGTTGTTACGTTATTTATTTATTTATTTAGGATAATGGTATTATTGTTATCATTATTACTAGTAGTAACAGTAGTAGTAGTTGTTCTTGTAGTAGTATTTGTAGTTGCAGTAATGGCAGCAGCAGTAACATTGGCATAACAAGTAGAAGTAGTAGTAGTAGAAGTTGTAGTGGTAGTAGTAGTGGTGATGGTGGTGTTGGTGGTGGTGGTGGTAGCAATGATCTTGTTTTATTATTATTATGGTCGTCATCATGATCATCATCATTATTGTTATTGTCGTGGTTTTTCTTGTTGTTGATGATGATGATGACGATGGTTGTATTCTAGAAAGGCATTTACAAGTTCCACAATTTAATTTATTTAATAAAAAAGAACAACAAAAATAAGAAACAAGAAGAAAATCTAAGATGATTAAGAAAGAAGAAAAGAAGAAGAAGAAGAAGAAAAGGCCTAAGGAAGAAAACAAATTTAAAAAAAGAAGAAATGGATGATGATGATGAAGAAGAAGATGAAGAAGATGATGACGATGATAACGTACACGTTAAACATCCAGAACAAAGCAACTGAAGAAAAAGACGATAAAGAAAAGAGTTCTGTAATTTTTTGTCATTAACTCATCAAACGTTGTCTAACTTAAGCCTCGTATCACCAAGGGTCGTTAAGACGGATGTAACAAACTCGTTCTTAACTCGAACCGAAAGGGGAGATAATTGAAAGAAATTGCAGGCCATTTACACTAATTTTTACTCCCAGGAATTTCTTCACGTTGCGGGCTGGGAAATTTCAGGAAAACACGAGACGTAAATCGATTGTTTTGCCACCTAGGATTGTCTTAGCAAGCGAGCTTTAATTTGGGAGAGATTGGTTTACCGCATAATACCTAGTCCATCGCGAATTATTGTCGTCATGTTACCTCGATTTGACAAATATTCTTAATTCAGATTTGTTCGCTTCCTCGTAAACAGACGTGGTCCGAGTTAGCCGACGTCGTTAACGATCTCGATAATTGTTTCAATATTCTATTGTTGTTTTTGCAATACTGGGATTGGCACAAGGGGTTACGGTCACTTCCAATTCCTTGGCGTTTACGGAGGTTAGGGTCAAGGACGATTTGAAAGCCAGCGGATGAGTTTTGATTAAAAATATTTTCGTAATCTATTTATTATTGTTAATATTATTATTTAAAGAATAAGCGTTAGCTCTGCTCGGGGTTTTTTTTTTTAGGATTGAGATTAGAAATAGGCTATGTCTGTGTTCGGGTTAGTATGTTAGAAAATTAATGAAGAAGGATTTTTTCAGTTTAATATCCTTTCATCTTGAAAATTCTGAATGTTCGCCACTGCAAAGACTCGATCCTTGTTTATACCAAACTTAATATTATTGTAGGCTTTAACAAACACAAGAACCACATATAATAAAATAGAGAGAAAATAATAGAAGAAAGGAATATAACAAAGAGAAAAAAGGTAAGAAGAAATAATAAAGAAAGAAAGAAAAACGAAAGAAAGGAAAAAAAAATGAAAGAAATAAAATTTAAAAAGACGTTTAGAAAATTTAACGTCCACAAGGTGGTATCGATCCTGGAACCTCTGTTTTACAATAATTATGTTAAATCTCAGTCTGAGGATCTAAGTAATGTCTAGACATTAATAATGACGTAATAAACGTCCCTTTTGTGTCGTAACCACATTTGAGGTTCGCGTGCGAGCCATTAGGTTACATTTCGCTCAAATTAACGGAATAAAATTTATATTAAGAATCCTTTTTGTCTTGAAAAATAACAACGAGACAGCGTAACTCTCACACACTGTCTTGCTTATTAGCTGAAATTATAATAAACTGGACAAATAATTATATGTATGTCCTTGTGTGTGTGTGTGTGTGTGTGTGTGTGTGTGTGTGTGTGTGTAAGAGAGAGAGAGAGAGAGAGAGAGAGAGAGAGAGAGAGAGAGAGAGAGAGAGAGAGAGAGAGAGAGAGAGAGAAGCAGAGAGACAGAAAGAGACGGAGATTGAAAGGACAAATATAGAATGAAAGAGGGACAGGACAGATACATACAGATAGAATGAGAGAAAGAAAGAAAAAAGAAAGAAAGAGCCATAAATACAGAGACAGAGACAGACAGACAAAGATAGATAGAAAGATGAAGGGGACAAATACATACAGATAGAAAAATAGAAGGAAAGAAACGAAGAGGGAGAGATAAAGTCAAAGAGAGGAGTCTGTGAAGCAGACACAGAAAACTGATAGTGTGATTTCACTGCCTGTTTACCGCTGTTTAGATGAAAGCGTGAATTGATGAGAACAGGTGCATGTGTGTTTTCTGTGTGTACGTATGTACGTGAGAGAGTATGCAACATGTGCGAACATACATACGTGGGTGTTTGCCTAAGTATGTGCGTGCGTGTATTTGTACATTTTGAACAGACGTGAATATATTTGTGTGTATATACGTTTGTGTATGTGTGTGTGTTTGTTTGTTTGTGTGTGTGTGTGTGTGTGTGTGTGTGTGTGTATTACAGAATGTCTGGATATATAATATATATGGATGTATATATACGTGAGCGGATTTACGCTAGTGTATGTACGTGAGTAGATGTACTTACGTACAGTTCGTGGCTGTTTATTAGTGCATAACACAAGACCAGAATGGAAATATAATACCGGATTCTCACCTGATTACTTTTTAAATATGATTGCTAAAGTCGGCAACATCGGAAATCAAAACAGAGATCGAGCTTTGTAATTAAGCAACAAATAAAATGCACTGATCTTGAACTGCTTATGTAGTACGAATGATTTCAGAACGTTGATGGGCTATGCGCCAGTAAAGTTTTAAAAATCTCTTATCTGGCTTTAAAACGGAAAACGTACTAAAAACAGAACTGATGTTGCGTTTCCGTTGTGTTTCGTCTGACATACATTGAAAAAGGTTAATATGATGGTTCGCGTGCAGCCCGTTTGATTATATTTCACTCAAATTAACGGAATAATATTTATATTAAGAATCCTTTTTGTCTTGAACAGTTACAGTATAATACTCTCTTGTCTTGCTCATTAGTTGAAATTATTAAAAAAAAAAAAATGGATACGGGAAAAAAAATGTATGTGTCCTTGTGTGTTGGTGTGTGTGTGTGTGTGTGTGTGTGTGTGTGTGTGTGTGTGTGTGTGTGAGAAAGAGAGAGAGAGAGAGAGAGAGAGAGAGAGAGAGAGAGAGAGAGAGAGAGAGAGAGAGAGAGAGAGAGAGAGAGAGAGAGAGATGGTACAGACAGACATACACACAGTGAAAATCAAAGAAAGAAAGGAAGAAGAATACGTTTTAAAAACCTAAATGTTTAATACAGAATGGAAATAAACAAACAATTAAATAAATAAATCATATCAAAACGGGTCCAGACGAAAGGCGCTCTTCACACTGCAACAACTTTCTGTTGACTTAGATTAATGACGTCATTAACTGGGCCTAACCAACCAATCGTCTTACTCGGTCTTTTTAAAACGACACGAAATAGACAAAGTAAAAATGAAGATGTGTTAACTGACAAGTATCAAGAATAAAGATGAAGTTGTAAACAGAAGATCAGAAACACTGACACAGATTGCTTATATGTCACAGATGTGAGGCTTTTTAAGATGTCTTGGTAAAATCAAACATATGTCTCACGTGACCATATTACTTCTGTTTCTTACTTACTTGTAAATAACGTCAGCGAAAAAGATATATGGAACTAACGTTTTGATAAAGATAAGTGTTTTAAATACACTGCTTTTAGTGT
>CM022667.1:9700037-9715037 GCA_012295275.1 Chrysomallon squamiferum | reverse complement strand
TTTCAGTTGTTATAAATAAACTATTACTTTAAAAAAAAAAAAAAGAAGAGATTAATGGCTGTATTCACTATCAGTTAAATAAAAGTAAAAAATAAATTAGAAATTAATGGCTGTACTCACAGAGAAAGATAAACAAAACTAAAAAAAAAAAAAAAAACAATTAAAAAAATTCTGAACTGAATGACCCAGTCTGTATAGCTTCACAAAGCGATAAACAGTTCAAGTATTTGAAGCATTTTTTCTTCGTCTTTTTTTTTTTTTTTTTTTTTTTTTTTTTTTTTTTTTCTTGATCACTTATTTCTTTTTACTTTTCGTTCCCAGAGCATGGTCGCGAATGTTGATAGGTCGTAATACTAACAATCTATAATTTTCACATCAGTTTATATACCGTTCTTACGGCGGGTTATTGAGGGTAATGGTACGTGGATATGGACAGGTGCTTTTAAAAGACTTTTTATTTACAACTGGTAAGTGAATGGGAGTGGCGGGATAGGAGGTCCTCTCGTATCAGTATTATATACAACAGACTAGTGAGAGTGGCGGTCCTCTCATATCAGAAATACAGGTACCAGACCAATTATCCGGACTCCTTGGGGCCTGTGGCATTCCGGACTTCTGGATTTTCCGTTTTTCTGGTACCAAGGCATCTAAATACGTAAATAATTTAAAAATTGAAAACGTAAAGAATATTGACGATACACAACTGAGGTGACCCGACATGTAAAGAATGCGGCGAGTGAATGAACGCCACGCGGCTTGAAAGAGTAGTTCCGGTCTGGTGAGGAAAAGACCCGCGCGCGCGAACTATGAAAATAGCGTAAGGAAGAAACTTACGGTTTTCTGGTCTTTCCGGAATTCAGGATGCCGGATAATTGGTCCGGTACCTGTATATAGACAGAGAGTTAGAGTGGTCCTCTCATATCTGTAAAATATACAATACAGAAGTTAGAGTGGCGGTCCTCTCATATCAGTAAAATATACAATACAGAAGTTAGAGTGGCGGTCCTCTCATATCTAAAGTAGTAGTAGTAGAAGAAGTAGCATTAGCAGCAGTAGTAGTAATAGTATGTCACTACTAATACTAACATCCGTATTGCAACTACTACTGCTGCTGTTGCTACTACTACTACTACAACTACGATTATTACTCCTACTGTTATTATTATTATTATTATTATTACTTCTACTATCACTACTACTATCGCTCCTACTATAAATACTACTAGTACCACTACTAAGACTGCAACTGTCATTGTTTTTAGCACCATCTTCATGATCAATATTATTATCATCCATTTAGTCATTTCTGAATCTTTTCTTTCTTTTGTACTTCTTCTTCTTCTTCTTCTTCTTCTTCTTCTTCTTCTTATTATTATTATTATTATTTTTTTTTTTTCTTAAATCACTCCTTTTGTCTTCTTTTTCTTTTTTTCTTTCCTGTGTTTTCTTCCTCTTCCTTCTTCGTTTTCATTGTCTTATATTTCCTTTTAATAATTTGACTTCAAATTACTTTCTTTTTATTTTCGTTTAGTTTTTCTTTCAGGGTTGTTATTTTTTTATTTATTTTTTTTATATTTTTTTTTTTTTTTATTTTTTATTATTCACTCGCTCTTTCAAAGTAAATAGCTAAACATAAGGTACTCGTTAAATTTGGCAGCTCTGGCATTTTGGCAGTCAAGGTGGGTTTGTTTCACTTTTTGTGGGTTTTTTGTGGCTTTTTTTTTTTTGTGCCTGGTTTCATTTTTTTTTACTTTTATCTCAGCCATATTCATCACTTGGTCTTTCCAATGAGTTTTATTGTCGTTTCTTGGTGATAAATGTGTATGTATGATAAGTATCTGTGTGTGTATATATATATATATATATATATATGGTGTCTGCATTCTTTTCTTATAAATCAAAATTCTAGGAAATTGTCCAGTTGTTGATTATGTCTTCACATTTATAGCTAATCTAATTTAGAATCTTCTATTTCGTTTTCTATTCATCATCATAAATATTCATCATTTTTTATTCTTAGGATCATCATTAGCATTATTGTTATTGCAATTAAAATCATCTTTGTCTTATTATTATTACTATCTTCATCCTCATCATCATTGTTATAATATTACCACTACTACTACTGCTGCTGCTACTACTACCACTACTTCTAATAATTGACCCGGCTGCGCGTTATAGCTTTCTTCGATAATTACGACCACGCCTCTCAAAAAAGTACAACATATTGATTTGAGAAAAGAATATTAAAATACTGATTAACTAAAACGGAGTTAAGAACGGCTTAGTGTGTATTTGTCGATTTTTAAAAAAAAAAAAAATGTTTAGTTTACTATTACGATTAATTTGAAAAAGCTGATGTTGTTGGTTTCAGTTCTTTTTTTTTTTTTTTTTTTTTGTTTGTTGTTGTTTTTTTGTTGATCGGTTGCTGGTTTTTTTGGGGGGGGTTGAGGGATTTTGTTGTTGTCTTTTTTTCTTTTTTTTTTTACGTGTTATTATCTTATTTCGTTGTACGGAATCGAAAAATAGTAACAGCTACTATATTTTTTCTTGTTTTTTTTTTATTTATTTATTTATTTTTTAACCACAACCTTGTTAATGTGAAAAAATAAAAAATAATAATAATTCAATTTAAAGTCGAGATTGAAATAAGGACGTGCTAGTTCTAGTTCTACTGCTACTAGTAGTAGTAGATGTAGTAGTAATAGTAAAAAATACAAGTGCTAGAAATAATTGTAGCAGTATTAACAGCAGTAACAGTAACAGTAGTTCTAGTAGTAGCAGTAGTGCTTAAAGTAATATAATTATGTTAAATAATAATAATAATAATAATAATAATAATAATACCGTCAAGATTTTGACTTCCATGGAGTCACAGTCGATCATTTAATTTATTCTTTATGACGTAACACTGTTATTGACGTCATTTTGTGATTCGGAATATTTCGGCGAATTTCGACATTGTTATAACTTCATTGAACAATGATAACAACGATGTTAGAAGCAATCAGAGCAACTACAACATCTGCACAAGCAACGCCAACGGCAACAAAAAGCAAACAAGATACTGTATGCAAAATTTTGAACATTTACATTTTGTTGGAAAATATTTAATGTCAATTACATCTTCATCATTTTTTGTAATTAAGCTTATTATCATCTACTTGATTATCTTATCATTATCATCATCATTATCACCATCATCACGATTTTTAGTAGTAATAATATTAACAATAATGATGATGCTGAATATATTAATGATGATAATAACCATGACAGTAATAATAATAATGATGATAATGGTGATTTAATCTTTAATGAAATACAGATACCTGATTTTATTTCTGTTACAATTACTGATTAGTAGAAAAAAAAAAAAGAGAATACGTCTTATAATTTGCTAGCTGAACAGTATCCAGTGATATCACGATATATTGATTGAAACATCTCTCTTGATTCGGTATCTATACAAAGCAGTCTTACATACATATTAGTGACAAAATATAGATCCCGTAGCGATGATACTGAGATAAAAATAAATAACCACGTTTGTTCATGAAAACTGGAAAATAAAACGTTCCGTAACTAGTAAATAAAAGTATTGAATACATTATCAATTTGTTACGTCACTAAACATTATAGTAATAAATAAATTATCAGTTTGTTACGTTCCTAAACATTATAATAAAAAAAAATACATTTTCAATTTGTTACGTCACTAAGCATGATAGCATTACATAAATTATGAATTTGATACGTCACTAAGCATGATAACAAAATTATCAAAAGCATGATAGCATTACATAAATTATGAATTTGATACGTCACTAAGCATGATAGTATTACATAAAACATCAGTTTGTTACGTCACTAAGCATGATAGCATTACATAAATTATGAATTTGATACGTCACTAAGCATGATAGCATTACATAAATTATGAACTTGTTACGTCACTAAGCATGATAGTATTACATAAATTATCAGTTTGTTGCGTCACTAAACATAACAGTATTAAATAGATTAACGGTCTGTCACCTCATCAAATATAACAGAATTAAATAAATTTAAATTTTGTCTTAACTAAGAATAACAATATTAAATAAACCACTAGTTTTTAATGGTAGCAAAATTTAGCACTACTACTATAACTACTACTATCTTTAATATTACGTGAACTACCAATACTACTTCTACTATTACCACTGCTACTTCTGCTTCTGCAACTACTTTTACAGGTATTACTGCTACTACTGCTACTACCACTATTAGTAGTACTGTCACCACTACTGTACTACTAGAACCATTATTACTACCACTACAATTACTACTGTAACTACTGCTATTGTTACGCTAACACTGAAGTTCCAATTCTACAAACATTTTATTTAATCATTTATTTATTTTCTTATTAATTAATTAATTTACTTATTTATTTATTTTCTTATTAATTAATTAATTTACTTATTTATTTATTTTCTTATTAATTAATTAATTTACTTATTTATTTATTTATTACATCGGTAACATCTCAATGAAAATAATTATATTTCTCACAATAATTATTTCAGTATCATAAATAACGACTAAATAACAGCAAGAGAAAACATGACTTAGTAAAAAAAAAAAAAAAACGGATGTAATACCTACAATTACTTACACTTAGCACGTGATTTACTACGTCATCACCTGAGTTATTTTGTAGTTAATTCAGTTCAAGGACACATGGTTTACGTAATGAAAGAAAAAAAGAAAAGAAAAAAAACTATGATTATCTCGAGATGAAAGCGATTTAATGGGTGTACTTAAAATAAACGGCCGTCAGGTCAAAATTATTGATAAACGAATTACGTAACAACAGGGTAATCTATAAATTATGTATACAGTGACGTGAAGTAAGTACATCTTTATCAATTAAAACAATGTTGTTAAATCACGTCCACGTTGAAATCGGGTGACGTAACAACAGGAAACTGAAATTACAGTGAGTTACATATTTAGTCACACATAAAGAACAGCTATAAAATATAAAATAACTCGTGGTCAGTTAACCTTAATATATGAATAGGAATCATTCTGAAGATGACAATTATGATGATGACAATGACGAGGATGATGACGACGAAGACAATAATGATGAAAATGAGTGCACTTTGGTTATATTAAAGAAATATTCAGTATATTAATCAGTTACATGTATTTGAAGAAGAAAAAAATGAATATTTGGTGAACAAAGTACAGAAAATGGAAGAAGAAGAAGAAGAAGAAGAAAAGCAAAATGATAAGAAGATAAAAGAAGAAGAAGAAACGGGAAACAAGGAAATGTAATTTAGACAGGAAAGGAAACAATAATCATTTATCTTTTTCCATGCATTTATGTTTTATGACGTCGGCAATAAAGATATTAATTGGTATAACATCACAACCGGAATACCGTCAGTATTATAATAATAGTAATAAAATGGTAATAAAGAAAAAACAGCATTAATACCAGTGAATGGAGAAGTTCAATCATATACAAATATTTTTAATCAAAATGATATTAATAGTCATAAAACAATATTAAAAGCATTTGGTTTTACCATTTACTAGACAACCAAATGTGAGCTATTTGTCATTAATCTTATGTTAAACACGTGATTTGTTACGTCATCAACAGTTAAGACAATGGTAACTAAGTTGCTATTGACAGTATTAAGAAAGATGGATGGAGTTTGTAATCATAACAAAAAAAATAATAATAATAAAAATTGTTCCTGTTTAATTATTAAAATTAATATACTAGTATATATATTTATATCAAGATATAATCTGTATTTATTATTAGTCGAAATACGAATATTACCTCTTTGCACGAATTTTATCAGAAAACAAAATAATCTGCAAAATCCCATGCAGTCAGTAAGGAAAAATATTAATTGTAAACGCAGCCATATTAATGAACTATTAACGTAAAAATAAATAAATAAATAAATAAATAAATAAATAAATAAATAAATAAATAAATAAATAAATATAACCAAAAAAATATATTAATATTAATGAACAAGA
This sequence comes from Chrysomallon squamiferum, assembly GCA_012295275.1. Classification (NCBI taxonomy): domain Eukaryota; kingdom Metazoa; phylum Mollusca; class Gastropoda; order Neomphalida; family Peltospiridae; genus Chrysomallon; species Chrysomallon squamiferum. The sequence goes on along the minus strand of CM022667.1, from coordinate 9,708,986 downwards.
AATCAGAAAAACAACAACAAAATTATTATTATTATTATTATTATTATTATTATTATTATTATTATTATTATTATTATTATTATTATTTTTTATTTTTTTTACAAAATTATTTTATTTATAAAACATAAACATAAAGATATATTAGAGTGGAAACTGACCACCATATTAATTTTAACATATAGATTAGATAGATAGATAGAAAGACAGACAGACAGACAGACAGACAGACAGACAGACAGACAGATAGATAGATAGATAGATAGATAGATAGATAGATAGATAGATAGATAGATGATACTGAACATTGTGGGGTAAAATACGATATCTGTTAATTATTATCTATTATGATTCGGTCTTAAATAGTTTTCTTCAAAAGAAAAAATTAACAGATTAGGCTTTTGAAAGCCGTATATATATATATATATATATACGTATATAATGAACAGCACCAGACATTAGTCAACCTAAAATATTCATGTGGTGATGCCAACTATATGGTAATAAAGACAAATGTATTTCTTCTCACACACACACACACACACACACACACAAGGAATGCGTTAGTTAAGGTTCTGAACATATGACATCACGGGTTCACTAGAAACAAAAGCACGCCCGTTATGTTACTGTTAAACTTTATTATCAACAAAGATTGGTCGGTAGTGTAAATTTAAAAAAATACAATAAAATAAAAATAAATAAATAAATAAATAAAATAAAATAAAATAAAATAAAATAAAATACATATATTCCATTCGCAGCCACAGATAAACCTAAATTTGACTTTGTAATCAAGTTCAAAAGAGTTAGTCGAACTCACTGAGTTGTGCTTTGTCGCGAAGTACAAATTATTTATAATTAAAGCAAACAAAATCACGGCTTGTATATAAGTCGCTGAAAATATGTGCCATCAAAGTGTGTGTGTGTGTGTGTGTGTGTGTGTGTGTGTGTGTGTTTGTGTTTGTGCATGTGCACGTGTGTGTATGTTTGTATTAGTGTATGTTGTTTGGATAGATAAAAAGGATGAAAGAATGGATGGATGGATGTATGCATGAATATGTTTATATGAGTTTTTAATTGTGTGTATCCGCATGTATGTATGCATGTATGTATGTATTTATGTTTGTACGTATGTATGTATATGTATTTTATATGCCATGTATATTAAAAATGAGAGCACATGAATTTCTCATATATAAAAACATTAAAAGTGATAACGCATAATATAAAATAACCACAATGTATTCATCAATCAAAGTTATATTGTTTATCACAAATATATTATTGTCTTATCACAAACATAAATTATATCGGGTGGTCAAAAAAAAAAAAAATTCAAATTCAGTAAACATTTTTAAACGTTCCAAATATTTACATGATCAGAAGTGTGTTATTAGCTAAAATTTGAAATTACTGACGCGTAGATTTTTTTGACCAAAATTAAAATTTCATATCGTAAATCACTGTCCCTCCCACATCAGGTCATTCGGTGCAGTCCTGTGACACCTGTCAATCAAGTGTCGTCTGCAAAAATGTCGTCTGGCTGGAGTGAAAATAGACAAAAATGGTAGAACTGGAACAAAATGGTTTTAGTCATTTTAGTTGTGGTTTTCTTTACGTCACTTCCAAGATGGGATTCTGAAGTTCGGATAAGAACTGAATGATTTATTGTGATTTATTCCATTGTGAAAAAAAAAAAAAAAAAAAAAATGATCGTTTTGCAAGAATCATAAATGAAATTTCGGGAAAGAAGCGGGATACATCGTCAGTAAACATAGAGATTTATAAACACAGACTGATCCACTGTGGGGAAAGTGGGTGGTGGCCGACGTAAAACAGCATCTACACAAGAGAAATTTCAACAGAAGGAAACTCCAGAAAACCACAGCTCAGAGAGACCAAGTGTTTCTGGTCTTGCAGTGTGATAAGAACTTTCTGACTGACAGAGATAAATAGCGCTGAAAACTGAAATCTTATAAGAAGATATAAGTTTTACGAGGCGACCAGAAAGTAAAACAGAAGAGGCAAGCAAAGTGCATAAAAAGCTACAAGATAAAATGTTCTTACGTATCCGAACTCCGATTTTCCATATCACATTTTTATTCTGGCGTTATGAAAAACTACTGTAGATATTAACTTGACAATTAATTTATTTTATTTTATTTTAATTTTTTTAAATGTCAGATTTCAGTGCAGTTTTAGTGTTGTTTTACGATATTTTGACACACCCGATATAAAAATATATACATATCAAATACTGAACGATGCAATATATAAAATATACATAACATTATATACAATTATATATAACATATGGAATGTATTTCAAAAATAGATTATGATTAAAAACCATTAAAATACAAATTCTATTTTTCTGGCCTTTGGCGTCTGAAAAGTACAAGCCTCCGTTTCGTACATAAATACGTAATACTTTTGCGATATATTAGTAAAAAAAAATATTAATTTTAATAAATATGATAATAATTTATTTACAACCTTAATATTAAATTAATAATAATAATAATAAGATGTAGCACATGAAGTTAATTGTGTTATTTGACATTATGCATTACAAATACATTTCAGAATTTATAATTGACTTATTTAATTATTATTTTTTTCACAAGATATCATTATCAGTAACTTTGAATGAAAAACAAAGAAAGATAAAATCTTTAAATCAGTGTGTTTATAAAAATAATAATTTTGTTTAGCATTTTTCTTTTATACCTCCGAATCTACTTATTTATTTATTTATTTATTTATTTATTAAAAGATTTTGTAAATAAATATATTATTTTACTTATCTATCTATCGAATTATCAGTTTACTTACTTATTCATTACTTTTTATGTGTTTAACACAAATATAAACTCAGATACGAAACAGAGTCTACGAACACATCGTCACGTTTCTTCTTGTTGTTGTTACGTCACCTCCAGACTGTCATGGTAACAGGGCGCCTGTTTCCGAGCGCTGGGGGCTGTTTTCCCTGGAAGACTGGAGGTCCCCGGCCAGCGCCTGGGCCCAGTACGCGATCGCCTCCCTCACGCGGTACCTCTGCGGCTTCACCGACAGCAGCTTCGTCTTGATGACTTTGCGAAACTCCGAATTGATGAGTCCGTAAAGGAAAGGGTTTATCGCCGAGTTGGTCATGACAACCCAGAGGAACACGGATCGAACCCAGCTGCGAAGGCACACGTCACACCACGCGTCGATGATGCGACACACTAAAAATGGCGTCCAGCAGATCGAGCAGACGACAACGAGCAGGCCGAGGAAGCAGGCGGCTTTGCGGTCCTGCTTGCTCAGCAGATCCCTGACGGGGTTCTCGCTGTTCCTCCTGCTGTGGTTGTTGCCCTTGGGATGCGGCAGCGTAGCGTGGTTGTTGATGGCGGACGTCCGCCGCAGCGACATCAGAACTTGGTTTGTGCCGCCGGGGCCCAAGGCGCGCGTGTCGAACGAACGTCTTCGCGGGAGGTGCGACAGCGGGGGTGGGGTGTGTCTGCAGGGGGACAGCCTGTTCGGCGCGTGAGTTGCCCCCGACAGAGAATGTCTCCTGGCTGCCGCCAGTCCGTTCCTCGGTTTCATGGCGACGGAATCGGAATACCCGCCCTCGGCGTTGTACGACGAGAGCATCTGTTCGGTCTCTTTCGGAAAAGATCGTTGTAAGTAACTGCACGTGCTGAGCGACCGCCTGATGTTCACCTGTTTCCGTCTGCAGATCTTCCAGAATATGCTGCAGTTCAGCATCCAGATTATCACGACCGGAAGCAGATACACGCACACCGTGCGCACAGTCATAAACAGGGCGTCGTTTCGGAACGGAACGTCGCAGAGGCAGAAATCGGACAAGAACGAAACGTTGGCGATGTTCTCCCAGAACATTATGGGCGGCGTGTGGAAGAGAAAGCTGACGATCCAGCACAGCGTGACGACCAGCGCTGCTTTCTCCTTCCTCTGCTTCGTCCTGTACGACAGCGGGTAGTGCACGGACCGCCACCGGTCCACGCTGATGAGCAGGACGCTGATGACGGAGACGTTCATGAAGGCCGAGCGGAACGTCAGGTAGAACCGGCACGGAAGTCCCCGAAGCGTCCACCGGAAGTCGAGAGTCTCGGTCATGAAGAAAGGCATGGAGCAGCCGACGAGGAAGTCTGCCACGGCGAGGCTGGCGATGTACGTGTTCTTGCACTTGCGCAGCGACTTCTCGATGACGAACATGACGATGACGATGAGGTTGACGGTCACGGTGGTCGTCGTCAGCGACACCATGATCATCGTGTGAGCCCAGATGAGCAGGAAGTTGACGACGCCGCTTTCCGGACACGTGAAAGACATGTTTGTTCCGTTCTCCATTTTTGTGTTTTGTTTTTTTGTTTTTTTGTTTTTTTAATTTATTTGCCGGTCCTTCAGTGAAACACCAGACCGCGGTAATGTGGACACCTCGGTAATACATCCATTTCAGTATACAATTTTTTAATTTTTTAATTTTTTGAATAAAATTTGTAATCTGGAAACACGGAGAAACGTCTATTTCAATAAAATAGTTTAGAAGACGAATGTAGCACAATATATATATATATATTTTTTCAAAAATATAATACATCCATTTTATTTAATTCAGTGGTTGTATACAAATTCACAAGAACACGCGGAAAGCTGATATTTTGGTAACAGGTATTTACACAAAGCATTTGTACAGTTTTTTAAAACAGAACAATCGGGAGCTAAATATTGCAAGAAAACTCCTGGGTGTATTATATCCGTTAGCCTGTAAGTCAGTTTTTGACGCACATGTCCCCAAAATTCTGTAATTGTTTCTTTTCTGGGGGGTTTTTGGAAAACGTATTCACACACACTGATTTTCTCCTTCTGTGGATTATGAAGAATTTTTCTCTCTTACGTTCTTCTCTTTTTTGGGTTGGGGGTTTATTAAAAATAATTTTTTTTTTTTTTTTTTTTTTTTTTTTTATCCCTTGATTACTTGTTATTTTGGAAAAAATTTTACGAAATACTTTTCGATGTGACGTTAATGCTCTCGCCCGCTTTTCCTTTTGTTAAATCCACATGACGTTGTAACTGTTTATCGCCCGATTACATTATCTCACTGCATCCGCCAGTGGCTTTACGCACAGGCCAAAGCGCGGCTCCTTGCAGAGCGAAACATCTTCCTCATGACGACAGCAATCATTACCATTAATCCGAGATTTCTTTCCCATCGTCTTTGAAACACTGCGTGAATCAGACGCAGGCGAAACGCACGGAGGTGATGGAAGAAGGGCCGCAGTTTGCGTTGTCAGGCAGGCACATGCATGGCAACACGTAACCGCTGTAACTCTTTTGCATGGTGCCAGAGCGTTTATTCCAACGTAGATGCGTTAACGATTTAACACAGCGTAGATTCAGATTTGAGTGTGTTTAAAGCAGGGGCACAAAAAAACAAAAAAAAGAAAACAACAGAAATAAAAAACACTTAATCCATAATCGTTCGTGTTAACAACATGCGTTGAAAAATATGCCGGTCAACGCATGAACGATGATGCTTAAAAACGACTGTTCACACGATGTATAAGAAAAAGCCAATAAAACTCACGAAAATTTACCTGAACAGGTAAACAAACACACAACTTTCCAGCACACGCTTCGGTGTGTACCTGTTTCTCGTTCGGCAAAGTCTTCGCAGAGAATAAACACAAAAGAAATAAAACGCCACGGAAGAAGAAGAAGAAGAAAGAAAAAAACGTTTACAGTCCAAAATAACGTTTCTTTGCGATAAACGGTGAAATGTTGTTACTGGCGGGAAGACTTGCTTTGTCGTCTGCTGAAAACGCTGCTCGCAGACGTGGTATGTGTATGTGTGAGTGAGTGAGTGAGTGTGTGTGTGTGTGTGTATGTTTCGATCGATACGTTTGGAACTGTCGACGGCTTACTGTCCAATAAGGAACCAAATCTGTTTTGTACGCAGTCGCTGTTCTGATGTAATAATGTTAAAGAATTGAGAGAAAAAAAAACAATAATAATACTGAAACAACCTGCGCTACAGTGTTACCAAAGATTTCGTAAATAAATAAATAAATAAATAAATAAGTAAATAAAATTAATAAAATAAAATAATAATAATAATTAAAAATATATATCTATAAAAATAAAATAAATTAATGAAATATTTAATAATAATAATAATCAAAATATAGGGCTATTAATATTAATTTTGTTAACTGATAACGAAGATGTTATCCTTTTCATATATTTTTTTTGGTCTTTTCTGAATGTTCTGGATGTTGCCTTGGTAACGATTTTATCAAAGTGAAGTAAATTTAATGTTATTAGAAAATAATTTTTTAACGACTTTGTATATATATATATATATATTAACTTTTATTTATGCATTTATTTATTTATTTATTTAGTTATTTTATTTATTTTATTTCATTTTATTTCATGTTATTTTATTTTGCTTTTCAGAGTTTTTTTTTTTTTCATCGTTAATTTTTCAACAGTCTAAATACATTGCATATAAATATATTTTAATTTTATTTTTCGTTATAACAATTAAAATATATTTATGATTTTGTTTTTATTAATATTAATTTAATTTCATTCAATTTCACCTTATTTGCCGTTCTGGGGTTCAGGAAGGAGGAGCTTCCGTTGGATTTTTATTTATTTATTTGTTTTTAATTTGTTTTATTATTCTTAATATTTTCGTTTATTTTAGCAAACCTGACGAATGTGTTTTCAGGAAAATAGTCATGAAAAGCGACTGGAATGGAATTTCAGTTTTGTTTATCATGAACCTCGAAACAACAAATATGAAATAGGGCAATGATCTAATGATAACATGCGGAACTCATGGTATACGTAAGAAATAATAAACGGTTTTTAAATTCATCATCATCATCATCATCATTATCATATTACTATTACTATTATTATTATTATTATTATAATTATTATTATTATTATTATTATTTACTGCTACTGTTATTGTAACTACTATTATTTTAATTGTTGTTATTATTTTCTTTCTCCATATTTTTTTATTATTATTATTTATGTTTATTTCTGTTTTCTTTTTTACTATTCTTTCTTACTATTTTTCTTATTTTTTTTTTTTTTTTTTTTGTTTGTTTGTTTGTTTTTGTTTGATTTTTGTTGATTTTTTTAATTATTATTATTATATTTTCTTTCATTTTTTCTCTTTTTTCTTTCTTTTTCTTCTGCCTTTTTTTTTTTTTTTCCCCGCAATTTTAATTTTCGCAAAACTGCAAAACAATATTATATAGTTGTTATATATCACCTTTCCATTGGAGAATTCTAAATGGGGATTTAACTCTATCAGTCCTTCAAATAGTTACAAATTGTCTCAGCTTTCCAGCTATCAGTCATCATTACCTAGCAGACGACGAAAATAGAAGCATTCTATTAAGATTACAAAGATAAGAAAGAAGATTTAAGAAAATGAAAGTGGGCGATTGGTTTTAATGCTAAAATTCTCTTTTATAAATAATTTAAAGAGCAATTCTAAAATAAGAGTGATCTCCCTTAGTCTGAGTTCGTCAGAAATTAAGGGAGGAATATAATTATATGCGCGATCACAGCTATAAATTAGGGAAAGTAAATATTTTTGTTTGTATTCAAGAAACTGTTGTAGTAGAAATAGCAATGGTATAGTAGCAGTTGTAGTAGTAATACAGTAGTAGTAGTAGTAGTAGTAGTAGTAGTAGTAGCAGGAGTAGTAGTAGTAGTAGTAGTAGTAGTAGTAGTAGTAGTAGTAGTAGCAGTAGCAGCAGTAGTAGTAGTAGTAGGAGTAGGAGTAGTAGTAGTAGTGATGGTGGTGGTGGTAGTGGTGATGGTAGTTGTGGTAGTAATGGTAGTAATACAGTAGTAGTAGTGGTAGATGAAGTTCGGTGGTAGTAACTGTAACAGAAACAGGTGTAGAAATATACTAGTTGTCTTAGAGATAACAATAATAAGAGTATTAACAGCATTAGCAGCAGCTGCTGCATTACTTACAGCAGAAATATAGGAGCAGGTGTTAAAGTAATACTAACAGAAAGTTGTAACTGTGTTAATGTTAGTAACAGAAGCAGTAATAGCAGTAGTAGTAGTAGTAGCAGTAGCTGTATTAGTTCTGGTGTAGTAGTAGCTCTAATAATAATGGCAGTTGTGGTGGTAGTAATAGTAGTAGTAGTACTATTAGTAATTGTTGTAGTAGTAGTAGTAATAATCGTAGTAGAAGTAGGATTAGTAGTAGTAGAAATAGTACCAGTAGATAGTTTGTGATGATAGTTGTAGTGGAAGAAGTAGTAGAAGTAGTTGTAGTAGTAGTAGTAGTAGTGGTAGGTGGTGGTGGTGGTAGTAGTAGTAGTACTGGTAGTTGCAGCAGTTTATAGTTTATAGCGTTAGTAGGAGTAGACGGCTATAATTATTAATTTTATCAAGGAAATTTGCTCAGTGTGTCACTGAACGTTAATAAACATTACCGAGCTGTTTTTGGCTTCTGTTATTAGTTTTTAATCATTAATAAATTCCAGTTCTAAAAATGTCACCCTTCGTGTGTCCAAATCGGTTCTTAATCGATGAAAAACCTGCCTTTGATTATTATTTTTTATTTTTTTTTTTTTTATTATTATTTAACTTCGTTCCTATTCAAATAAAACTATTTTTGGTGTTTAGTTTAAAACGATTAATTAAAGCAAATGATTTGTTGGAACTAAATATAAGAAATTGTGTGTGTGGTGGGGAGGTGTGTTTTTTTTCTTTCCCCCTAAGGGTCTGTTATTAACTGAGAATCCTACTATTCCCAAGAGGAGTGGGGGCGTTGGTTACAGAGAAATGACAATAACAACGTTAGTAATTCCAACAAATAGAATAATGATGATAGTGGGGTCATGGCCGTAACTACATTGAGGCAAATGAGGCAAATGCCTAATACCGAAATTG